>SJYO01018169.1:24041871-24148228 GCA_006410555.1 Capra ibex | reverse complement strand
AAAAAAAAAAAAAAACGACACTACACAGAAGTAGTGTCGTGAGTCTGAAAGAGATCAACGGCTCGTACCCCCGATGAGAAGTAGCAGTACACGTCCGAAGAGTAACGTCACCGAAGAGAACTGTGTTTCGTGTCCGGTATCCCGTGTCCCCGAAGTCATCAACACAATCCCCTTCGTGTGACTAACTTTGTCGGGTGGGACCGGTCCGTGGTATCATTGGTAAACGTACTCAACAAAATACTGTCCTCTAGGACTATTCCTTATGTTTTGATTATTCGGTGGTGGTTGGCCTTCTCAAGCCCTTTCCAGATTTCCTCTGTGGCAGACGGACAGGTGAAAGGTCTTAGGGAGAGCGATCGTAGATAGAACCGACTCGCTACGTACACGGTGGTCCTTTCTGAGACTTAATCTTACTAACCGGTTTCTGGTGGACCTTTGATTAGGGTAGTGGTATTTTGGGCTCTGACACTCGGTCTACCGTCTCGTCAAGAGGATCCTAGAGAATGGGATGACGAGAGGTGGGCCCACGGGAAAGGGTTATTTTAGAGAACGAAACAGACGTGTACACAGAGGAGTCTGTTAAGTAAAGGTTCACAATCTGTTCTCGGGTCAAAGCCCGGGAACCTTCCCCAGGTGGAAGGACGTTGTCAACGTCCCGTACCCGAGACATCAACGAGACTCCGTACATCTTAGAAGGACCTGGTCCTATTTTGCCTACAGGGAACGTAATATTCCGCCTAAGAATTGGTGACGTGGTGGTCCGTTCAAGGTGAAAATTTCAGAAATGACTTAAACAATGTTATAACGAGGACAAAATACAAACCCAAAAAACCGGGTTTCAGCACACCCTAGAATCGAGGGATTGGGTTCCTAGATTGGACTCCGGGGACATAGTCTTCCCCTTCAGAATTGGTGACCTGGTGGTCTCTTCAGAGATACGGTAAATAAAGACGTCTAACCTTTTTTTTTTTGTTTTGAGTTAAATTATAATCTCTTTCATCGTAATAAAAAATCTCACTCTGTCTTGAGAGTTTCAAGAGTTGTCGTAACAAAAGAGGTACTAAGGAACATACTCCGTTAGTTTAGTAGTAATTTCTTTACAGAGACTCCTCCTTTGGTCTAGTTTCTCCAGTTTATTAAGGGGAACTTACTGTGTTGAGTCTCCGTCTCGTGACCTGGTTTCTAGTCTTTTGGGCTGTGAGTCAGAAGGGTGTAGAAGGTGGGTTCTCAAAACACAAAACCTTCTTTGTCACAAACTGGAGCACACTTAGTAGTAGGTTCAGGAATTTTGGACTTTCTTCTATTCCCGATTGTTTTACATTTATTTAGTATCGGATCTTTATATTGGTGTTTATCAACCGTCGAAAAAGAAAGGAAAATCCCTAAAAGAACGACCTCAAGTGAAAGTCCAATTCTCATTTCGAAGGCTTCTCCAATGTGAGTATGTCGAAACAAGGGTGGGTCTTGATGACGGTCATCTTAGAAGGTCTTTACGGACAATTCATGTTAAGAACCACTCTTATCTTGTCCGTGTCACAGATTCCTCATTGTTGACCGAAGGGTTTTCGTCCTGATTTCTGGACTTCATTGGGACTCGGGTCGAGGTGGTTTTCTATTGGGTACTGATCAGTACGGGGGGGTGGTGGCAGAACAGGAGTTTCGGTTTACGTTAAGGACCGTACTAGCACAATTCACCTACGAGATGAACTGACACGGTTCGGACCTGACGAGAAGAGTTTTATTACTAGGGATAAAAGGTATACTGTACTAGTGCTCTAGTTCGGAATACTTCTTCTACTCAGGTAAACTTCTAGGAGAACTCACAAGTCTAGATATAGGTTGGTCGGACCTACATACCCGATAAATTAAGACATCATTACGACGTATTGTAACCTGGTTTTTTCGGAGTGGTCGGACTCAACGTTGTTTATAAATGAAGTCCAGTACATATATGTTCAACGGACCCACGACGATCTCTAGGGTTGAGTTAAGTTGTTTGGAACAAGTCCACAGGTACCAGTCGTCGTCCAAAAGTGTAGAGTCTACCTGTAAGAAAGTGTATGTCCGAGACCCTATAGACTGGTCACACGGAGGAGGTCGTCCGAGTAGACTCCTATAAAAGAACCGTCCCTATCTCCTTTCTCTTCTCACTCCCTCTTTCCCCCTCTACCTCTCTCCCCCTCTCCCTCTGTCTCGAACTTCGAATCGGAGTTTTGACCGTGTACGTGTAAAGATGGTGTACGGGAACCGGTTTCGTTCAGTATTTGAGTGCGGTCAAAGTCTCATAATTTTTATCTAAGATGAAGTACTAACTTTTTCGTCTTTTTAGTATAACGTTTCTCATATCTACACCGTCTCTCACCCCCACCTCACCCTCCTTCCTATAAAAGTGTCAGTCATATCGGGTGGACCCTGGACGTCGGGTCGTACATTACGAGTGAGGAGGACTTGCCACTCAGTGACCCGCGTTCGACCCAAAACCCCGTTAAGGGTCACCTGACTCTCGACACTATGGGAGAGATTAAGGAGAGGTAGGAGGTACCATGGGTGGTGTGAGAGAGTAGAAACCGGAAAGAGGGACTGGAGGAAGTAGGTTTCTACAAAGGGAATATTTCCCTGTTTTAATTGTGTGGAGTTTTGTCTTTCCGTTCCGTGACATTCTTAGTCTGAGATAGTCTTGTCTACGGGACGTTAGTTTTGTCTGTGACTACCACTTGTCGGGTGGGACGGGGTGCAAACGAGTAGTCGGCAGGTAGAAGGGGATCCCTTCGACCAATTTGGAAAACAGGATCTGGGTCCGAGAGGTCCTGAGGTTTTATAAACTCAGTAGTAAAGAAAGTTCAGAGAAACGGTATGAGATTTATCAGGTAACTATTACACTTTAAGTCTTGTTATAGTACATACTCGTACACTCATAAAAAGACTTCTTTTCCAGATATTAAAGGTGACATAAGAAATTTTTCCTCAGGTACCGAGTCTTTTTAATTCTTGGCGACGAATAAACCCAATTCGACTAATTTTTTTTTTTTTTTTAGTAGGACGCTGTCGTGTGTATCTTCTCGGCTCTCCTCGATGGGTTGCAGACTCCAGTCCCCGTCTTCTGCCCTTCTGGGGTACGGGCTCCCCACCGTCGGTTCTCCTTAATGGGGTGCAGACTCCAGTCCCCCTCACCGGCTCTCACAGTCCGACACTGCCGCGTCCTTGCCGCCTGTCCTCAATGGGGTGCAGGCTCCAGTCCCCACCGTAGACTCTAACGTCCGACGTTGTCGTGTCCTCGTCGACTCTCCTCGATGGGGGTCGGGGTCCGGTCCCCACCGTCGGTCCTCCTCGTTGGGGTTCAGGTTCCTCACCACCGACGCTCCCGCGTCCTCCCGGATCTCCTCGATAGGGTGCAAGTTCCAGTCCTCCCCGTCGCCACTCCTCTATGGGGAGTAGGTTCCATTCCTCGTCCCCGACACGAAACGACCTCGTCGGCACTTCTCTATGGTGTACAGGTTCCATTCTCTTTGGGTTCATTCTGCCATCCACAACGTTCTCCCGTAGTCTCCCGTCTATGTGACTTTGGTATGAGTGTCTTTTGATCAGTTAGATTAGTGTGATCGTGGTGTCGGAACAGATTGAGTTACTTTGATCGTGGTGTCGGAACAGATTGAGTTACTTTGATTCGGTACGGGCACCCCGGTGGGTTCTGCCCGCCCAGTACCATCTCTCCAGACTGTCTTACACCAGGTGACCTCTTCCCTTACCGTTTGGTGAAGTCATCATAACGGAAGTCTTGGGGTACTTGTCATACTTTTCGGTTTTACTATCCTACGACTTTCTCCTTGAAGTGTCCAGTCATCCACGGGTTATACGAAGACCTCTAGTCACCTCTTTATTGAGGTCTTTCTTACTTCCCTACCTCGGTTTCGTTTTAGTTATAGGTCGACACCTACACTGACCACTATCTTCGTTCCATGCTACGACATTTCTCGTTATAACGGATCCTTGGACCTTACAGTCCAGGTACTTAGTTCCGTTTGACCTACACCAGTTTGTCCTCTACCGTTCTCACTTGTGACTACAAGATCCTTAGTCGTTTGATTTTACCTGACCTTACCCACTTAAATTGAGTCTACTTAATATAGATGATGACGCCCGTCCTTAGGGAATCCTCTTTACCTCATCGGTAGTATTAGTCGTTTTCTCAGGTTTTACGTTATGAACCTACGTTAGAGTTTTTACTGTCTTATTAGAGATAAGTAAAGGTTCCGTTTGGTAAGTTATAGTGTCTTTAGGTTCGGATACGGGGTTTGTCATTACGACTTCTTCGACTTCAACTTACCAAGATACTTCTGGATGTTCTGGAAAATCTTGATTGTGGGGTTTTGCTACAGGAAAAGTAATATCCCCTGACCTTACGTTTTCATCCTTCAGTTCTTTGTGGACCTCATTGTCCGTTTAAACCGAAACCTTATGTCTTACTTCGTCCCGTCTCTGATTATCTCAAAACGGTTCTTTTACGTGACCAGTATCGTTCTTACGAGAAGGTTGTCGTGTTCTCTTCTGAAATGTGTACCTGTAGTGGTCTACCAGTTGTGGCTTTAGTCTAACTAATATCAGAAACGTCGGTTTCTACCTCCCGGAGATATATCAGTCGTTTTTGTTCTGGCCCTCAACTGACACCGAGTCTAGTACTTGAGGAATAACGGTTTAAGTCTGAACTTCTTTCATCCCTTTTGGTGATCTGGTAAGTCCATGTTGGATTTAGTTAAGGGAATACTAATATGTCACCTTCACTCTTTATCTAAATTCACTGATCTAGACTATCTGTCTCATGGACTACTTGATACCTGTCTCCAAGCACTGTAACATGTCCTCTGTCCCTAGTTCTGGTAGGGGTACCTTTTCTTTACGTTTTTTCGTTTTACCGACAGACTCCTTCGGAATGTTTATCGACACTTTTCTTCTCTTCGGTTTTCGTTTCCTCTTTTCCTTTCTATATTCGTAGACTTACGTCTCAAGGTTCCTTATCGTTCCTCTCTATTCTTTGGGAAGGAGTCACTAGTTACGTTTCTTTATCTCCTTTTGTTGTCTTACCCTTTCTGATCTCTAGAGAAGTTCTTTCAATCTCTATGGTTCCCTTGTAAAGTGCGTTTCTACCCGAGCTATTTACTGTCTTTACCATACCTGGATTGTCTTCGTTTTCTATAATTCTTTTCCACCGTTCTTATGTGTCTTCATGACATGTTTTTTTCTAGAAGTGCTGGTTCTATTAGTGTTACCACACTAGTGAGTGGATCTCAGTCTGTAGGACCTTACACTTCAGTTTACACGGAATCTTTCGTAGTGATGCTTGTTTCGATCACCTCCACTACCTTAGGGTCAACTCGATAAAGTTTAGGATTTTCTACTACGACACTTTCACGACGTGAGTTGTACGGTCGGTTAAACCTTTTGAGTCGTCACCGGTGTCCTGACCTTTTCCAGGCAAAAGTAAGGTTAGGGTTTCTTTCCGTTACGGTTTCTTACTAGTTTGACTGACGTGTCAACGTGAGTAGAGTGTACGATCATTTCATTACGAGTTTTAAGAGGTTCGGTCCGAAGTCGTTGTGCACTTCGCACTTGAAGGTCTACAAGTTCAACCAAAATCTTTTCCGTCTCCTTGGTCTCTAGTTTAACGGTTGTAGACGACCTAGTACCTCTTTCGTTCTCTCAAGGTCTTTGTGTAGATACAGACGAAATAACTGATACGGTTTCGGAAACTGACACACCTAGTGTTATTTTACACCTTTTAAGACTTTCTCTATCCTTATGGTCTAGTGGACTGGACGGAGAACTCTTTGGACATACGTCCAGTCCTTCGTTGTCAATCTTGACCTGTACCTTGTTGTCTGACCAACGTTTGTCCTTTTCCTCATGTAATTCCGACATATAACAGTGGGACAAATAAATTGAATATAAGTCTCATGTAGTACTCTTTTCGACCCGACCTCCTTCGTGTTCGACCTTAGTTCTAACGGCCCTCTTTATAGTTATTGGAGTCTATACGTCTACTGTGGTGGGAATACCGTCTTTCACTTCTCCTTGATTTTTCGGAGAACTACTTTCACTTTCACCTCTCACTTTTGCAACTGAATTTCGAGTTGTAAGTCTTTTGCTTCTAGTACCGTAGACCAGGGTACTGAAGTACCCTTCATCTACCCCTTTGTCACCAACTGAAATAAAAAGACCCGAGGTTTTAGTGACGTCTACCACTAACGTCGGTACTTTAATTTTCTGCGAATGAGGAACCTTCCTTCCAATACTGGTTGGATCAATCGTATAAGTTTTCGTCTCTGTAAGAAATGGTTGTTTCCAGGTAGATCAGTTCAGATACCAAAAAGGTGATCAGTACATACCTACACTCTCAACGTGATACTTCTTTCGACTCGTGGCTTCTTAACTACCAAAACTTGAACCACAACCTCTTCTGAGAACTCTCTAAGAACCTGACGTTCCTCTAGGTTGGTCAGGTAAGACTTCCTCTAGTCGGGACCCTAAGGAAACCTCCCTTACTACGACTTCGACTTTGAGGTCATGAAACCGGTGGAGTACGTTTCTCAATTGAGTAACCTTTTCTGAGACTACGACCCTCCCTAACCCCCGTCGTCCTCTTCCCCTGCTATGTCCTACTCTACCGACCTACCGTAGTGACTGAGCTACCTGCACTCAGACTCACTTGAGACCCTCAACCACTACCTGTCCCTCTGGACCGTATGACACTAAGTACCCCAGCGTTTCTCAACCTGTATTGACTCGCTGACTTGACTTGACTTTACAATCACTCGTCTCATTTGAAGTGAGTCTCATTTGTCTCGGGAACGTTCAAGAAAATGTCAAACGTGTTAACTACATCGACTCCCCGTAAAGTCCTAGTTCTCCTCGTCCATTTAAACACCCTGACTGGGACCGTAAGGACCTCGTGAAGAAAAGGTGATGAAAGGAATCACTCTCCGTCTAGGTAAAAATTGGATTTTTTATACGGGAGGACAATTACGAAGTGTTACTCAATTTAAATTATCTGTAAACCACTATATATTTACGTTTAGAGAAGGGGTGTGGTCACGAAATAATAGGTAACTTTTACTTAAACAGTTCAACCAGGACTCTCCAAACATGACCTCGTCCCACTGGTCTCGTTACCTGTGACTTCTGGTAGTGATCTTTATTTTCCTGTGTTTTCCCGGCCTTAGGAGATTAACATATTGATAACAGCAAAGACAAGGTATCTCTTAGACTTGTCACTAATTCTAGTATGACTAAAGTTAGTACACGTTCGTAATCAGGAAGGCACAGAAAATAATTAGTATAAAACTGTTTCCTTTTGGAACTTTAAGAAATTTCTTAAAGTAAATGAAGATAAATTTTATAAAAATAAAAATGAAAAATAACTTAATATCAACTAAACGTCACAACACGGTTAGTGACGACATGTTGTCTTACTGAGTTAATATATACACACCAACAAATCAGTGATTCAGTATAGGCTGAGAACGTTGGGGTACCTGACATCGGACGGTCCGAGAAGACAGGTACCCTAAAAGGTACGTTCTTATGACCTCACCTAACGGTAAAGAAAGAGGTCCCCTAGAAGAGTTACGTCCTTAGCTTGGGCACAGAGGACGTAACGTCCGTCTAAGAAATGGATCTCGGGGTCCCTTCGGGGTCAATATACGTATGTATGTAAGAAAAAATTTATAAGAAAAGGTGATACCAAATAGAGTCCTTTAACCTATATCAAAGATCACGGTTTGTCATCCTAAACGACAAATAGGTAAGAGACATGTTATCAAGCGTTGACGGCTAGGGTTAGAGGATTTTGTCGGGAGAGGGAGGGAGGGCAGGGGGTAAATCCAATGAAGGTACAGGACTTCGTTGGACCTTCGTCAGGACAAAGTTACTTGTATTCCCACATACATAGAAAAGTTTAATACCAAAAGAACTCTAATATATGGGTCCTCACCCTAACTTCCTAGAGTACCATCGAGATAAAAATCAAAGAATTCCTTGGAGGTATGACAAGAGGTATCACCGACGAGGTTGCATATAAGGGTGGTCGTCGTATCCTCCGAAGGGAAAAAAGGTGTCGGAGAGGTCGTTAACAATAAATATCTGTAAAATACAATAAGTCAGACTGGCCACCCTCCACCATGGAGTAACATCAAAACTAAACGTAAAGAGATCATTAATCACTACGACTCGTAGAAAAGTACACGAACAACCGATAGACATCCAGAAGAAATCTCTTTACAAATAATTCCAGAAGACATGTAAAAAGATACCCCAACCAAAAAACCAACAACTCAACATACTCGACAAACATACAAAACCTCTAATTGGGAAACAATCAACGTAGTAAACGTTTATAAAAGAGGGTAAGACATTCGACAGAAAAGTAAAAATACCAAAGGAAAGGACACGTTTTCAAACATTCAAACTAATCCAGAGTAAACAAATAAAAACAAAAAGAAAGAGAGAACGGAACCCTCTGACTAGATTCTTTTGTAACGATACTAAATACAGTCTCTTACAAAACGGATACGAAAGAAGATCCTCAAAATACCACAGGACAGAATATAAATTCAGAAATTCGGTAAGACACAAATAAAAACACGTCCAACACTCCGTACATTTCTTGAAGGAAATGAAGAATCAGTTCCTGTCTTGGAAAGAAGACCCTTTGATCTGTCCCGTTCACACATGTCCAACTCTAGTCTCATATATGGTACGACGGACCAGAACCAAAACCTTATACCTGTCTTTTGTATCGTTCCCTTCTTCCTTAAAACCACTACTTTTTATAATCTTATCACAATAGAATTTTTAATCAGAATCTTGAATGTCTCAATATTAATTCATCGAAAATGTCTGACAGTGAACAGTGGTTACACAGATTAAAATAGAAATTAAATATGGAGTTTTGAGTCTTTCTTCACTTAAAATCGTATAAAATTTTGAAAAAACATCTGTGGAGTGACCCTTCCGTTTATGACCCAGGTCGAAAAGACCTGAAGTTGGATTGTTATTATTTTTGGGACCATCCGTCGAAAAGAGAGAGGGAATAAGGTGATTTTCCATAGTCTTTAGGTACCAGTAAAGATAAAGGGTTCATCTCAGTGTAGTTATTTATAGGAGATAGTAGTTACTTGTCTGTAACAGGAACAATGATTGGGATAACAAAAGGAGGAAGGACCTCGGCTAATATGTCTCACTTCATTCGGTCTTTCTTTTTGTGGTTATGTCATATGATTGTGTATATATACCTTAAATCTTTCTACCGTTACTGCTGGGACATACGTTCTGTCGTTTTTCTGTGTCTACACATATTGCCTGAAAACCTGAGTCTCCCTCTCCCTCTCCCACCCTACTAAACCCTCTTACCGTAACATTGTACATATGATAGTACATTCTTAACTTAGCGGTCAGATACAGACTACGTCCTATGTCGTACGAACCCCGACCACGTACCCCTACTGGGTCTCTCTACAATACCCCTCCCTCCACCCTCCCCCCAAGTACAAACCCTTTCGTACATTCCTAATTTCTAAAATTTTAATTTTTTTATTTTTTTATTTTTTTTGTTGTTTCTCTTCCATAAAAGGAAAATAGTTTATAAGATTTTGTCGCAGATTTAGTAAAGCTATATTCATCTGAAGATCAAGATCAGTCTGTTTTACAAGAAAATCAAAAGTTTTCCCCGTCTAATTAAAAGAAGGACAATAACTCTTTGTTTTAATACGTTATTTTTGTTACTATTGTTTTGTTTATTTTCGTAGATTCTTTATACCTGACCTTATGGTCACGATGAAATTTGTCTTAGAAGTGACTATAATATCATTCGAACAATTATAAAATATTGTTCGAGAGAATTTGTTTTGAGAATATAAGTAGACATATCCCCATTTTATCTCCTCACAACATTCTTACGAACTTGGATCTTCTTTTCCTGTTTTAAAACGTTTACTAACGTTATATGTTCTGTGAGGTAGTCCGCTGAATCTACACAATACAATAAAAGATGAGTGTCTTTTTGGGTACAATGTACCTCTTTTGATTTAAAGGTCTTCATTTAAAGTGTTGGACGGGTTACAGAGGTAACGACCCAAAACTTCCTTCCTAAATTTGTGTTCTCTACGAATTTATATTTTTTATTACACGGTTTGGAGGCGAGAGTGTGTTAGGGAAAACTTAAGAGTCTAGTTTCGTTTCCTTTGATTTAGTTCTGATGTCCACTCTACGAAATTAATTATACTGACTTCACTCCTGGTATTCCGTAAAATTTTTAAGACTTTCACTCTATCTTTTTCTTTTTTTAGGACGTTGAAAGGGATCTCAGACGAACTTAGTGTCTCCTAAAAAAGGACTTGAAAAAGGGATACTTCCTGTTTAACAGACGTCCGGTCATAAACGTAGAGTAAAACTTAGATAGTTGTTGTCGAACAGAAAAATATGAAGACAGGAACTTTTGCAAGAAGTTCGGGGTCGTAGAAAAACTTTCGGACAGAATTAAACATCAAGTTCACGTCTTCGTCTTCAATGGGAACTCTTTTATAAGTCTCGGTAGGGAATTAAATCCCGTACTCAGTCCTCAGTCGTCTCGGTAGGGTATCAAGATGTTATATGTTAAGTCGAAACTCATAGTCTGGTCACTTTATTTAAGTATTTTCATTACCCTTTTTCATTAAGAATATTTTCGAGTACTTTTCTGTTTTGAACTTTTGAGTGTTTAACAATAAAATAAAAATCCGTAACTACTTAAGTTAATGTTGTGATCTGTTCTTTGAAAATCACACATGGGTTTGTAAAAGTTATTAATTTAGTACAATAAAGTACGACGGATTATCGACAACCGTGGTTGACACGTGATTAGAGGTTTCTCCTGGTTCCTTTAGTTCCCATTGGTGGAGGACGGTGATTAGGTGTCCCTCCAAACGTTAAAAATGACATTATGTAACGTCCTTCAGTTAACATCCAAGTGGTGGTGACTTGTTTGTCGAACTCTACCATCGACTTTGTTTCCTTTACTTTAGTCCTTCTTTACGTACCTACTTGTGTCTTGGGATGTAAATCCAGTGTTTTAGAAAACCTATTTATGTCTCACTCCTTTTCAATAGATTCTCATGTCGAACACTGTTTCTTAATCTCTGTAAAATAAAACCCGAATTTTATTTAATGACATTACTTCTTCGAGAGGTCTTTCGTTTACGACAAAGTCCGAAATAACTATTTGTATCCGACTCTCATTGACTGTAAGGTAGGTACAACTTTCGTGGTGGACGAGTTCTCCGACAAAAGACCTACCTTTGTCATTGTCAAACTTTTAAAAGACATACCTCTTAACAGTTTCCTTTAACCCCAATGACATCAGATATACTGACATATATTGTATTTTTATCTTCGGGTAACGGGAGTTTATAAACTTCCTATCATCAGATCTACTTTCTAATTTTAGTAAAAGGTACTAAAACCGTTTTGGATTCCCACCTTTAATATTGTTTCGAGCGAAACTGAATTTTATATCTTTATAGAGATTATAATCAGTATGTTTCCCTGTTTAAACGGTCTGACGGGGATCTCATAACAGAATCTAAAGACCACGACTTCCTCCTCTATACCATTCTTTTCTATGAATATAGACTTTCCCTACATGAAGATGTACCGGAGACGCAAGATCTGATACCTTCCCGACTCGGTCCATAGAATCTCCGTATTTGATTTCCCTCTTCTACTATGATTAAATGTTTACTTTGAAGTTTTGTTCTTAGATCCTTCTCAAGAATTGGTATTACGTTTATACTGTATTTAGAAGTTCCATATAACTTTTAAAAGAAACCGAGGAATAAACAAGTAAATATAAAAATTACATGAAGAACTTATGTTTTCAAGACTTTGTTGTTTCACTTCGAAGACGAGTAAATAAAAAAACGAACAATTCACAGAAGTAAAACTCCAATCCCAAGTGACTTGTTGGTACTAAAGAGAAAGTTGGGTGTTTTTCTGTGGTTTGTGAAATATTGACTTGTTAGGGTTTAGTGAGTCCTAAAAATGAGACTAATTTTTTTCACATACTATAGATGTTCGGTGGGAAGGGTTTGGAGGTAGTCGAATCCAGTGACTCGACTGAAAGATCCTAATCTCTAATTCCGACAGAAAGAGTGGAGGTTTTCCGATTTACTGTAGTTACACTACAGTAGTTTTACCGGAGACCCCCCTCCTCCCCTCAATTTACATGAAGATTTAATTTAGTACCTTGAGATATCATGGATTTTCGAATGACACCCATAGGTGAAACACTCGAATTTTATTATTTTTTAAAAATAAAACTCGTCACAGTCTTAACCTCAATCTTCACATAATTACTTTTCGTACTAATATTTGTAGTAGTCAATTTTTTGTACTTACGATGTAAATATGTATTCTTACATTCTCTAAAAATCTTTCATCAACAAAAACCGTTAATATTAAAGGAATCCTAACTTCTTACATTGATATACAGATGGGTAATAACTCTGAAGGTTTGAAGTCAATAAAGGGGTCCCGATCCAGAAGGAATGTAGCGGAAATGGTATGTAAACATTTATCAATATTTAGAAAAGGAAGGAAGGAGTGAAAAAACAGAGAGAAAACGAGGGAAGGACATGAAGGAAATAGTAGTAAAGGGAGTTCCCGTTAGTTCCCGTTAAAGAAACCAAAGAGAAATCCGTAAGATACATTTTTTTTTTTTCTCTCTCTCTCTCTCTCTCTTAATCTGGGTAAGTAACGATCTTTTACTCTCTGTAAAATACCCCCAGTCTCGTCCGGTGGGATTTATACGGTGAAACCGTATAACTAGTAAAGCTTAATTTCAATGACTTCTTTGTCGGTTACTGTCCTCCCACGAGACTGGACGGAGGTAGGAGGACTCTCTTCCTTTTAAGAGAGTGCACTTTCCATGAGAGGAGTGTGGTCTTTATCTGTAGCAATGACGGTCTCTAGTCTTCAAGTCCCGGTTCTTCTGATGTACTTGTTTGAGACGAGTCGAAAATATGATTGATCATGAGTCCGGACTTGAAGAAGCAGAACAGTCAAGAAGTTTTAAATTAAAGATGGAACAGATCTTCCAATGTCATCAGAGAACGATAAGGGTAACCTTAACCAAGGTCCTCAGTGACACACATGGTTTTAGGTACTCACGAGTTCAGAGAATATATTTTACCCTGTCGGAAGGTATAGACATCTAAAGAGTGGGTACTTAAGAAGGTTGGTACCGAACTTTAAAACTAGACACCAACCAACTTAGATACATACGTTTTGGGTACCTAAACTTTTTTCTCCCGGTTGTTTTTTAAACAAAGTTTAAAAATAACTTTGTTTAACCATACATTCACCTGGGTATATCAATTTTGTACACACAACAAGTTCCCAGTTGACATACATTCGACGAACGAAACTAGTAAAGACTCAGGGTATAAAGATATTTGTTGACTCTCATGTTTTAATTGTAAACTAAAAGGAGACATTAGACAGAGTATACTTAAATTAACAATCTGGTCGGTCTTCTTGAGCCTTCATATCTCTTTTTTAACAGAAGGGGTTGTCGACCTATTTGTCAGTCGTCTTATTTGAAGTGATCGACTTTCGACAAACGGGACTCCGATGACGTCGACTCTTTGGACCCTGAAGACTCCTCGGGACCGACTTCCATTCCTAAGTGTGGACAGTCAGAGGATTTAGAGACGGACGTCCCGGGGTACCTTTACTCTTATCACTCTTGAGAAAAGAAAGGAAAACGATTCAAATCTAATCGTCCTCCTTTATAAACAGCTTGATCGAATAAACCGAAGACCATTTTTTAACTCTTTAAAACAAAAGATAACTGGTAAAAGATACACAAAACAACAGACAACACAGTAAACAGTATTCCTCCTTTTGATATTCTACTTCAAAAAGAAAACGGAACAAGAAACAGAATTCTCAAACCGAAACACTGGACACTCTTGTAGTCCAGGGATTCTCTGGAAATATCAGAGTTGGAAGCAAAGGACTCCGATCTTTTTAGGGGTAAGGTCATCGTAGACGGGGTCAATCTCTAATCGTCCGGACATTGACCTCCGAAATGTTGAAGGGTACACCCCGACTTCTGTGAGAAAAGAGATGTCGTAGGAATGGTGGACATACTGTTTCGGAAACTAAAGAATCCGATAGAAACCCTCACTTCATTTACCTAGAACACTCCCCGTGTCGAGAACGTCAAATAAACCTGGGGAGAACCCACCACCACCAAATCAGCGATTCAACACAGACTGGGAACACTCTGGGTACCTGACATTGGGTTGTCCGAGGAGACAGGTACCCCAAAGGGTCCGTTCTTATAACCTCACCCACGGTAAAGGAAGAGGTCTCCTAGGAGGACTGGGTCTCTAGCTTGGACACAGAGGACGTCACGTCCGTCTAAGAAATGGTGACTCGGTGGACCCTTCGGGTCTGAGGAGAATTCGGGAATCAATTCGGTATTTTTTAGAATAGTCAAACTCAGTGATAACTCTAATTTTCTAGACTGAACAGTTACCGGTCTACTATCTAAGAAACTTAACTAGTATAAATTCTTTCTTTCTTTTGTAAAAATCTTTCGAGAGTAGGTCTCCTCGGACCACTCGACAGTAGTTACCCCAGTGTTTGCAACCCATGCTGACTTACTGAGTGTATGTGTGTGTATGTGTGTGTGTGTGTGTGTGAACCCTAAAGGGACCACCAGGTCACCGATTCTGAGGTGCAAGGGTTACGTTCCCCTGGGCCCAAGGTAAGGATCAGTCTCTCGTTCTAGGGTGTACGGTGTTGATTCTCAAGAGTACGGTGTTGATTTCTGGGACGTACGACTTTGATTCTAACCACATCGGTTTATTTATTTATAAAAAAACTTTTCCTTTCGAGAACAAGAGTTTTTAACAGAATAACCATGTTTACCCTACCGGTTTAATTTTTCTCCTGCGTTTCTTTACATTGTCGATCGGAATCCTTGAGAGAATTGTTGCACTCCTTTTTTTTTTTTTTTTGTCTTTTATTTTGAACCTTCCTTTAATTTCAGGGGTAAGTTATATTTAAGGAAAACAACTTTAGACTTGTGTAGAGTAATCGTTTAAGGGAATTGAGGGGTTTGAGGAGGTAAAAGGGATCCTTTTTTTGTTATTTGTGGGTCGACGATAAAATTGAAGCGAAGTGATGTCCTAAATGTTTCTTGTGTTGTCGAATTACAGATCTGGATCCTATATGTCCAGTGAGTACATTTATAATGTTCAGTCCTTTATTTAAATTGTCTTTGTAAGTTTTGTTCGTTATTCAGAGTTTGTATTCTAGACAAAAGGACCCAAGATATTAGTCCAGGACGGTCGAAGTCTGAAAGGATACGTTATAGAAAACACTTATTCAGAATCTGGGGGTCTATTAAATGTAGGGGCCTGTCGTCGTCCGGGAAATTTAATATTTTGGGAAAATGGAAGTGAAGTCCCCTAAAAATGGTCTAAATCCCTCGAGTCTTTTTAAGTAAGAAAGTGAGAGGGAATTTTAACATTGAACATGGTACAAAAATTTATATTTGTGAGGAAGAGTGTCAACGGACGTTGACTCAGACCGATCGAGTCAGGTATTTCAGACTTCCCTTTTTTTCTTTTCTTCTTCTCCTTTAGATCGAAAAATTTTATGTTTGACGACCTTTCCAGAAAAAAGTTTTAGGTCAAGTGTCGGAGGAATTATAATGGTTATACTGACCATTAATGGTTATACTAACTATAGTTTCTGTTTATACTAAGAATTTTTGTAGGAGGTGTTTATCTCCTTTCGAAGTTAATCTACTTATCTATTTGTTGAATAAAGTTGAGAATAAATTAGTCTGAGTACTCAAAATATAACAATATGAACCAAGTACCGATTTTAAAATGTTGTTTTCGATATTCTCGAAACACAAACATACATGTAGGTACAAACGTACAATCTCAATGACATGAGGAGATGGAGACCTACCATAATGGTTGTAATTAAACTCTTTCCCGAGATAAACCGAATTTTTCTTTACGAATACTTAATAAAGATTTACAGTCTCTATATTATCTTTAGTTGAGTTTACAGAGGTTTCAAGTACAAAATGTTTTATTAAAAGTCATTTGTCTTTCATCAAACAACCAAATTCATTATGTCTGTACCGCAATCTCATTAGTTGTACTTCTTATTATGAAAATGGGATGGTATTCAAGCGATTTTCAGTTTATTCGAGTACGATTAAGACAATGTTTTAGACAGTCGTTCTTTTTATTATATTTTCCTACCGATTGACGAAATTATAGAATATTTTACAAGTACTCGTATTAACAATTTGTGTCTACTTAATTTATCTATATTCGTTCTACTCTCAAAATTCCATCTAAAAATCGTTACTAACAAAATACTATATAGAGGAATGTATCAAAGGGTTTAGAGAAACCAGTGAAGACTGGAATCTTGAAACGATTCAATTAATTTACTACCTCTAAGTAACTTTCAGGTCTAATAAAATTCATTCTATTCTATTACTTTAAAATTTACGATTTGTGTAGATTCAAATTGTTGAAAACTGGAGAATAATGTCTCCGATTTCTACGAACCCAGAGAATCCTTTGTATTGAATACGGTGTGACTTTTTGACATGAATTTCCTTCGTGTATTTGTGTTTTTAGACGGTTATATTTCTGACGAGCATATCTTTTTTAACTGTCAAGTGTAAACGAATGAAGAATCTATAGTGACCTTCAAGTACATAAATTCTAAATTTTTAAGATCACTCAATAGACTAATATTAATGATCTTGATTACTCCCTTTGTTTACATACAAGCCTTTTTTTTCATCTGATATACAAAAAACAATTCTTTCCCATACTTCTTACCTCTATGTAAAAAGACTCCTTTCTCTTTCATTAAAAAGGATTTCATTTCGAATAAAGACTTCTCCAACTTTTTAGTTCCTGTTTGGTTTTACCCGTACTTTTAAATATCCAAACACTTTTTCTTTATAACCCTTTCATTAAAATACGTACAAGTTTCACTTATGTTAACTTATTTAAATAATATTCCGAAAACTTTTATTCGAAATTACAGTTAGTATAAAAATGTATTTTGACATGGAATTAAAAAAAAGTAGACGAACTTTTTTTATTTAAAATAAACCTGATAACCAGACGATAAAAAGTTGAAAGTAGATTCGTCAACTATTTAAATATAGTTCATGTTTAACTTTCAACTTAGAGAACAGGGAATTCTAATAAAAACGACGTTAAAACCGAGTACTCCGGGAGTTTGTACCGTCACTCTAACCCAATAACCATAATATATTATGACAGAATTTTACACGGGGTACAATACTTAGTGTTGACAAATTGACTTGATTGGATAAGAGTCCTGATTTAAAAACCAAATTTCGTACCTTGGTGCCTTGTTAGGTACCTTTTTTCTTCATACCTTGTTAGTTATTGAGTCGATGATCGAATTAAGAACGAAGTGTCGATGGTCGAGTTGAAGATTCATACTTTGAAAATCCTTTCAAAGTCTTCTCCTTTGACTACTCCAAGTCTTCTCCGATCGAGTTTGAATAAACGTCACGTCGTTATCTCTTTCTGAACACCTGTTTCCGTCCCTTCCTCTCCCACCCTACTTGACTTTTTCGTCGAAACTTTGTATATGTAACAAATAACGAAAAACGACCGATTCAGTACAGGTTTGGGAAACGTTAGGGTACCTGACGTTGTGTGGTCCAAAGGGACAGGAGGTGGTAAAGGGTCTCAAACGAGTTTAAGAATAGGGTTATAACTCAGTCACTACAAGAGATTGGTAGAGTAGGAGACGACAGGGGAAGAGAAAAACGGAAGTTAGAAAGGGTCGTAGTCCTAGAAAAGATTATTCAGTCGAGAAACGTAGTCCACCGGTTTCATAACCTCGAAGTCGAAGTCGTAGTCAGAAAGGTTATTATAAGTCCTAACTAAAGGAAATCCTAACTGACCAAACTAGAGGAACGTCAGGTTTCCCGAGGGTTCTCAGAAGAGACCGTGTTAAGTTTTCACAGTTAAGAAACCGTGAGTCGGAAGAGACACCAGGTTGAGAGTGTAGGTATGTACTGATGATCTTTTTAGTATCGAAACTAATATGTCTGGAAACTTTCGTTTCACTATAGAGACAAAAAATTATATGATAGATCCGATCAGTATCGAAAGGAAGGTTCCTCGTTCATAGAATTAAAGTACCGATGTAAGTGGTAGGTGTCACTAAAACCTCTAATTTTTTAGACGGTGACGAAGGTGAAAAAGGGGAAGATAAAAGGTACTTCACTTCCCTGGTCTATGGTACTAGAATCAAAAAACTTACAACGCAAAATTCGGTCGAACAAGTGAGAGGAGAAGTGGGAGCAGTTTTCCGAGAAATCCAGGAGAAGTGAAAGACCGTAATTTTACCATAGTAGACATATAGACTCCAACAACTATACAGAGGGTTGTTGTAACTATGGTCGAACACCAAGTAGGTCGGACTGTAAAGTGTACTACATCAGACGTATATTCAATTTATTCGTCTCACTGTTATATGTCGGAACAGTATGAGGAAAGGATTAAACCTTGGTTAGTCAACAAAGTACAGACTAAGATCGACAACGAAGAACTGGACGTATATCCAAAGAGTCCCCCGTCCGTTCTACCAGACTATAAGGGTAGAGAAAGTCTTAAAAGGTGTCAAACAACACTAGGTGTGTCAGTTTCCGAAATGTATCAGTTGCTTCACCTTCATCTACCAGACCTTAAGGAAACGAAAGAGATACTAGGTCGATTACAACCGTTAAACTAGAGACCAAGGAGACGGAAAAGATTTGGGTCAAATATGTAGACCTTCAAGAGCCAAGTGAACGACGACTTCGGATCGAACTTCCTAAAACTCGTAATGCAACGATCATACACTTCACTCACGTTATCATGTCATCAACTTGTAAAAAACCGTAACGGGAAGAAACCCTAACCTTACTTATGACCTGAGAAAGGTCAGGTCACCGGTAACGACTCAAAAAGTTTAAACGACTGTATAACTTACGTTGTGAAATTAACGTAGTCGAAAATCCTAAAGTTTATCGAGTCGACCTCGAGACAGTGGAGGTGACAAGTGTCATTATGAAGGATTCCGGATGAACTGAAGTGTGAGGTCCTACAGACCGAGATCCACTCACTAGTGTGGTAGCACCAACAGACCCAGTAATTCTTGAAAAAACGTATCAAGAAGACACATAAGAACGGTGAAAAGGAATTATAGAAATGAAGACGATCCAGGAATGGTAAAGACAAGAAATAGTACAGGTAAGATGTACTTGATAAGGGAACCATAGAGATCAAAAGAACTTTTTTTAGAGATCAGAAAGGATAAGATAACAAAAGGGGATAAAGAAGAGTAACAAGGGAATCCTTCTGGAAGAATAGAGAGGAACGATAAGAGACTTTGAGATGTGAGTCAGTTCATATAGAAAGGGAAAGATGGAACTGAAAACGAAGAGAAGAAAGGAACCGATAAACATTTCGGAAGAGTCTGTTGATGAAACGGAAGAACGTAAAGAAAGAGAAACCCTACGAAACCAGTGAAGGAAGACATGTTACAATGTATAAATTACATATAAAGGGTCATCCTTAAACGACATACTGTGTCCCTGGAGTTGAGTCGTGAGACACTGTTGGATCTCCCTAACCTACGTCACCCTCCCTCCAAGTTCTCCCTCTCCCGTATATATATGGATACCGACTAAGTACAACTACATACCGTCTTTGGTTGTGATGTAACATTTCGTTAGTAGGAGGTTAATTTTTATTTAAAATTTTTTCTTTTACTTTTCGGGTCGAGTTTTACACGGAGAACCGTCTAAGTAATAAAACTTATTTTAATAAGTTCGTTTTCGTTCTTCCTATAAGACTGGTAGAACAGACAATGGGGACCTTCGCACTTTATGTAGAAGGTCACTTTCTATAGGAGGAGGGTGGTCCTCCATTTGTCCGTCGGAATGACGACCTCTAGTCCTTAAGTCCCGGTTCTTCCGATGTATTTGTTTGAGACGAATCAAGAAGTGATTAATTATGGGTTCGAATTCAAACAGACAGAAGAGTTTAAATAACAAGGAAATAGATTTTCCAGATTTTCGACACACGAAACCAGTGAGGAAACTCAAAGTATAAAGACATTTGAGAACATGAATACTTTAATTTTAAGATAAAAGAGGGTAATTAGACAAAGTACAGTTAAATTATTAGTAGGTCTTCCTGGATCTTCTCATCTCCTTTAAAAAAGAGGGGTTATGTAAGTTTTCAGGACCTCTTCTACTTATTTATCCGTACACACACAAACACACACACACACACAACACACATATATGTATATATACACATACATACGTACATATATAGATATATATTTGGAAACATATTAAGATGCACTAATATAAAAATTCGACATTCGATTACCAAACTGTGTGAAATATTGACTTTCACCTTACTTTTAATCAATCCCTTATAACACACACGTTTTTTACAAACGAAAGTGGTCCTCTTGTAACAAATAAAAAAGTAGTCACCTTTTTTTTTTTTTTTTGGGTCGTCGTCAAAGGTCGAGATTCGTAGGGGACCAATATCTCCAGGTGATGTGCCTAGCAGTGTTACGGTCTATCTTTGTGATCTAGTCCCTCGTAGTGCGAAGAGGGATAGTCAAACTCATAATCTTGTCCGAGACTTTTACAACCAAAAGGTTTCACTTCAGACACTATTTCTTCTCCTCGACGAGAGTCTTTCAACGGTAGATTTTATGATTTAAGAGGACCCTTGTTCAATCTCTTTGGAAGGGAATCAACTTTTTTTATTTCTCCATTGATTGTTTGATCTAAAAGTTCCGTTGACTGTAAATGAGTATGAATGTCCAAAGTGTTTATGATCCGACTCTTACTTTCGAATATTAAAACCATGGTCGAGGGGTGTACTCTCTGATTTGTGTCTGTTAATGTTTACTATTTTTTATATATGTGTCTTAGGTAGAGAAACAAATTTCTATACACATGAGTTTCGTTATCATTTCGATCGTTCTCTTTGTCAGACAGGTCTTTCCGAAGGTTTTCTTACATTTATGACAACTTTTTCCCGAAGTTTAAATCTTGGACTTCCATAGAAATTTAAGAAACCACGTGAGAAGATAAAAAGTCTATACCTTACTTTATTTACTACACTTCTTTGGGTCTGTGTTTAAGTTTTAAAGTGTGACTTTGAACCTAGAGAACTCCTGAATAAGTCTCAAGAAGGGTGTGTCGTAAGGTAAGACATTAGGGAATAACTGACGGATTTTGCACCCACCGTGCAACTACCGATCCCGAGATTTCTACTTAGAAGTAGGTAGTCAAGTCAGAGAGTCAGCACAGACTGAGAAACGCTGGGGTACTTGGTGTCGTACGGTCCGGAGGGATGGGTAGTTGAGGGCCTCAAGTGGGTTTGGGTACAGGTAACTCAGCCACTACGGTAGGTTGGTAGAGTAGGAGACAACAGGGGAAGAGGAGGACGGGAGTTAGAAAGGGTCGTAGTCCCAGAAAAGTTTACTCAGTCGAGAAACGTAGTCCACTAGTTTCCAAACCTCAAAGTCGAAGTTTTAGTCAGGATGGTTACTTGTGGGTCCTAACTAGAGGAAATCCTACCTGACCAACCTAGAGGAACGTCAGGTTCCTTGAGAGTTCTCTGAAGAGGTTGTGGTGTCAAGTTTTGGTAGTTAAGAAGTCGTGAGTCGAAAGAAATATCAGATTGAGAGTGTAGATATGTACTGGTGACCTTTTTGGTATCGGAACTGATCTACCTGGAGACAGCTGTTTCATTACAGAGACGAAAAATTATAAGACAGATCCAACCAGTTTCTGTGTATAATATCCTTCTCCTTCGGTATACTTCTCTAAAAGGTTACGTATACTTCATCACACACAGTATTTCCTTCTTATTATATTTAAGATGGTGTAATCTGTGTCGTAAATTCTTGACCGTTTATGACTCGTCCAGATATTTGTACCAGGTACTGGACTATCAAAACAACAACTACTACTACTACAAAATTTTAAAAAATTTTCATTCACCAGACACCAAGACCTGTGAAAACTGATGTTTAATAAGTAGGCGTAACAAAGGAAATAGAAAGTATTAATAAACAAAGAGAAAATAGAATAAATAATTGGACTATCTAATTATGAGACTAATACTTAATTAAATATCTTACTAAAAATGTAAAGAACCATAACGAGACTATATAAGAGTGACTTTTCATTTGGATCATCTTGATAATACTCTCTGAAAATTTTACTTCATGACATTATTACAGTAAATATTATTCTTTATATAACAGAAAAACTAAGACTTTGTCTTGCGGATTTTGGTAACCTTAAAAATGATTCACCACTTCAACTGTTTTCACAGAACGATACAATTACCCCACCAGACCTGGAGTGGATACTTACCCCCGACCAATGGCTCTTGTGGTTGGTATACTAGTCTCTTAACTTTGAAAGTCAGGGTAGGGGACTGAAGTCCCGACCCTCTCCTCTATGTCTAACTTAATTAACGGTTACCTGTTGTTGAATTAGTTAAAGGGAAACATTATTTCGGAAGTAATTTTGGGTTTTTCACACTCCGTCCACTCGTGTACGACTAAACCCTTCCCATCACACGATCCTCTCCCCCGTTCTGTGAGGCGTGGAAAAGGGGTATGGACGGGATACGTAGAGAAGGTGGGTCCACAAGGACTCGGTAAATAAAAAAAATTATCCTTTAGTCAGTAAAACCTTCATTTTACAAAGAGACTCAAGACACTCGACAAAATCATTTAGTTTAGAGGTTAGATATCGGTCGACCAGTCTTCGTGTCCACTGTTGGACCCGAACACTAACCGTAGACTTCTCCCTACGTCCCTCAGGACACCCTGACCTCAGTCTCCTAACGAACCACTACACCCTTTTTGAGAGGGGTGACCCACGTCTTGAAGTCTATGATGATGGATTTATATTCGTGTTACGTCATGTACCAAAGGTTGACTTTTAATCAACAACTATTGTACCATATGAGATCTAAATAAGTGATCTAATGGTTTTAATTTACTCTGAACTTTCTCCTTATATAAGTTCATGTACTAAGGAAAACTTTACTTACAAGGAATGTAAAACGTGTATTCGAGGTGATATTAAACTGAAAATGTGACAAGTATTTTGAGAGAAGATTTTTCATTCGGTCCCTCCTCTGATTTTTAATTGAACAATCGGTGTCACTTCCTTTAATTTTACACAGGGTTCTGTAAATCCCTAATAATCCTTTTACAGTAAATACAAGTTAAAAAGGAAACAATAGACTTTCTTTATTACCTCTGTCCTTTCGAGGTATCAAAGTAATTTTACATTTGAAGATTGTGTTATTTGGGGTCTTAATTAAATTTTCTTTTAAAGTGTCTTATATTCTCGTTTATTAAAGAAACAAAGAAAAAGAATGGTTGTATAGGGAATCAAAAAAGAAGAAGGGTCAGTAGTACTTAATAAGAGTAACTAAAGTATTTTCGAGTGTCGAAATCTTTTAAGACCCTTGACAAATAAAATTTCGTAAAAAGATTTTATACGAGAAAAGTGTACATTCATCCTATCTATTTTTACTAGAACAAATTTAATCGTCTTTTGTTGGATAATACATACGACAATGTACGATTTACCTCTTCCTTTACCGTTGGGTGAGGTCATAAGAACGGACCTCTTATGGTACTTGTCTCCTCGGACCGTCCGATGTCAGGTACCCCAACGTTTCTCAGCCTGTACTGACTCACTGATAGTGGCGTACGATTTTAAGTCGTTTTGATTATTTGTCTTATGTTATATAGACATATTACTTACACGACACGACACGAATGAGTGAATCAGCACAGGTCGAGAAACACTAGGGTACCTGACATCGAGAGGTCCGAGGAGACAGGTACCCCTAAGAGGTCCGTTCTTATGACCTTACCCAATGGTACGGGAGGAGGTCCCCTAGAAGGGTTGGGTCCCTAGGTTGGGTACAGAGGACGTAACGTCCACCTAAGAAATGACAGACTGGGTGGTCCCTTCGGGTATATTACTCATGATACATAGTCATTTTTTCTTACTTCAGTACATGTACTTATTTAGAACCTTTATAATACGATTTACTTTCTTCGGTCACTATTTCCCGGTACATCAGATACTAAAGTTAATATACTTCATTAGTCTTATCCACTTAGGTGTCTCTATCTCTCTTAAACCACTAAGGAACCCGAGACCGGACCCCCTCCCTACAACCCCTGGACCCCTTTCTGTCAAATACACATGTCCTACAAAATCCACTCACGACCTTTACAAAATTTTAATCTGGTACCACTACCTACTTGTTGACACATTTATATGGTTTTGCGTGTCTTGACATTTGAAATTTGTTCACCTAAATACCTGACTCGTGTGTACGTACCATGTACTTGACAAATAGTTGTTTCGATATTTTACTTTTTTTATTTTGGGTGGTTGTATGTGTACCTACGTGTTAACAGATGTCAAAATACTTAAAAATTTTATTACATTTTATTAATTCCATTATCTAAGTGGTCTAAAACTTTAATTTGATAAGTGTTACGTGGTTTCTTGTCATAGAAATATGTATTTAAGATATGTAACCAACCGTATATTGTAATCTTACTTGAAGATTTTGACTTGAACAATGTAACTTCTCATACATCTAAAATTATATCAAAACCGTCTAACGAGGGTTTCAATGACAATGGTCGTCTTCTCAGGATCAAAGTGGTGTGAGGTTGGTTACCTCGAAATATATAGAAAGTAAGATTAGACAAAATGGTTTAGACCTAAACCAGTGTAAAAAATCAGGAATTATATGTTTGTGAATTTTGTTTATGACTGTCGGAGACGGAAGAACATGGTGAACTTTTTGACTAATCACGGAGAGTTGACCACCAGGTCACTAATTCTTAGACGGAACGTTACGTCCCCTGTGGACAATGTAGGGACCAGACCTTTCTAGGGTGCATGACGTCCCGTTGATCCGGGTACGGTGGTGGTGCCTCGGGTGTACGGTGTTGATACCTTCTGACACGAGACGTTATTCTCTTCGGTGACGTCCCTTCGGGCACGTGTTTGACTGTCGTCTGACACGACTCTTTCGGGTGTCCGTCGTTGCTTCTGGGTCGTGTCTTTTTTCTGTTGTATACAATAAATTAAAAATTCTATTTATTTTTTATTTTTTGAATAATTAGGGGAACTAAGGTAACCAAGAATAAGATGTTTTATATTT
The DNA here is from genome assembly GCA_006410555.1 of Capra ibex. Taxonomy (NCBI): domain Eukaryota; kingdom Metazoa; phylum Chordata; class Mammalia; order Artiodactyla; family Bovidae; genus Capra; species Capra ibex. The sequence goes on along the minus strand of SJYO01018169.1, from coordinate 24,122,870 downwards.
AAGTGATATGATAGGTATATTCGGATAGAATAGTTAAACAATTATAAAGTAAGTGTTTATACAATGAATATTATGAATTTTCAATGTAAAGATAAGACACGAAGTAGTATTAAATGTATTACTAGGTTCATTCCTTAGACTGTAAACCCTAAAGGTTAAAATTATATAATAAAACATAAGACCGTTTTGTGAATTTAATATCAAGGAATAAACGTGAATTTATATTGTTTAGTATATCTAAAAAAGTATCTTATGTATAAAATGGAGTAAATCGGATAACTACCATTTCTCGTTTAATTAGAAAACTTATGAAAAGTAAATAGGGAGAAGAAAAAGAGACTGTGTGACAGAAAAAACACGTGTGTCTGTGTGTAGACGTATGTATATTTGTATTCACGTACGAGTGTACATGTGAAATGTCATCCAGTTCCTACGTTTTACTCGTAAAACACCTAGATTGAAAGGAATAAACATTAATAAAAGGATCCTATCTAAAGGTCTTTACTATAACGATACAGTTCATACAGAAAAAATAACGAGAAATATAATATTACAACTAAAGATTTGTCACGATATCGTTGATGAATGGTAATTTCTTTTATATCGATAGTGATTACTAATCGTAACCGATAAAAAAATAAGATATACGGACCGATTAAATTAACCACTTTTACGAAGGTGTGAATACGAAATTAAACATACAGAAAAAACTGATCATACCATGATCGTTTATTACAAAAAATTATCAAAATACATAGTAATTACTTACAAGTTTGTAATAACAAGTATAAATTTAAAAAAGAAGAGGTAAAAATATAAAACTCATTTAATTGATAAGTAACATACTAAAAATAGTAAGAAAACAAAAGAAAAACGAAATCCTATACACACTGATGTCCTAAATACTGTCTGTTTTAAAAAGTTAAAAATTTCTCAGGTTAGACAGGAGAAGAAAACTATAGTGACAGTAAAGATTCGAATCTGTCTATAGTGGAGGGGTTTCTGAACCGTTAATTAATCGAAATCATAAAAGATCCCAAAGGACCATACTACAAACGTACGTTTAGATCACATCTTTTATCTAATATTTCCGTTTGACTAATTATCATTTTAAGAGAAAGATTCACTGTGTAGACAAGGATAACTTTTATAAAAATTTTCGATAAATTTTATCGAATCGTTGAACATACCTTCGTTATTCTACCTGTGAGACTAGGGAGATAAGTCAAGTCAAGTCAAGTCAGTGAGTCAGCACAGGTTGAGATCCGCTGGGGTAGCGTCGTGTGGTCCGGAGGGACAGGTAGTGGTTGAGGGTCTCAGGTGGATTTGGGTACAGGTAACTCAGTGACTACGGTAGGTTGGTAGAGTAGGAGACAACAGGGGAAGAGGAGGAAAGGGGTTGGGGAGGGTCGTAGTTTCAGAAAAGTTTACTCAGTCTGGAAGCGTAGTCCACCGGTTTGCTAACCTCAAAGTCGAAGTCGTAGTCAGGAAGGTTACTTGTGGGTCCTGACTAAAGGAAATCCTACCTGACCAACCTAGAGGAACGTCAGGTTCCCTGAGAGTTTTCAGAAGAGGTTGTGGTGTCAGGTTTTGGTAGTTAAGAAACCGCGAGTCGAAAGAAATATCAGATTGAGAGTGTAGGTATGTACAGGTGACCTTTTTGGTATCGGAAGTGATCTACCTGGAAACAACTGTTTCATTACAGAGACGAAAACTTATACGACAGATCCAACCCATATTGAAAGGAAGGTTCCTCATTCGTAGAAAATTAAAGTACCGACGTTAGTGATAGACGTCACTAAAACCTCGGGTCTTTTTATTTCAGACTGTGACAAAGGTGACAAAGGGGTAGATAAAGGGTACTTCACTACCCTGGTCTACGGTACTAGAAGCAAAAGGTTTTCAACTTGAAATTCAGTTGAAAAAGTGAGAGGAGAAAGTGAAAGTAGTTCTCCGAAAAATCAAGGAGAAGTGAAAGACGGTATTCCCACCACAGTAGACGTATAGACTCCAATAACTATAAAGAGGACCGTTAGAACTAAGGTCGAACACAAAGAACGTCGGGTCGAAAAGAGTACTATATGAGACGTATCTTCAATTTATTGGTCCCACTGTTATATGTCGGAACTACATGACGAAAAGGACAAACGGTGGTCAGACAACAAGGTACATGCATACATTGACTACGAAGGACTGGACGTATGTCTAAAGAGTTCTCCGTCCAGTCCACCAAACCATAAGGGTAGAGAAAGTCTTAAAAGGTGTCAAATAACACTAGGTGTGTCAGTTTCCGAAACCGTATCAGTTATTTCGTCTTTATCTACAAAAGGACCTTGAGGGAACGAAAAAACTACTAGGTCGTCTACGACCGTTAAACTGGAGACCAAGGAGACGGAAAAGATTTTGGTCGAACTTGTAGACCTTCAAGTGCCAAGTGTATAACGATTTCGGACCGAACCTCTTAAAACTTGTAGTGAAGTGATCGCACACTCTACTCACGTTAAAACACCATCAAACTAGTAAGAAACCGTAACGGAAAGAAACCCTAACCTTACTTTTGACTGGAAAAGGTCAGGACACCGGTGACGACTCAAAAGGTTTAAACGACCGTATAACTCACGTCGTGAAAGTGTCGTAGTAGAAAGTCTTAAACTTTATCGAGTTGACCTTAAGGTAGTGGAGGTAATCGATACAAGTATCACTACGAAAGATTCCGGGTGAACTGAAGTGTAAGGTCCTACAGACCGAGATCCACTCACTAGTGTGGTAACACTAATAGACCCAACATTTTTCTAGAAAAAACATGTCAAGACACATAAGAACGGTGGAGAGGAATAATAGAAGAAGAAAACAATCCAGGTCTGGTAAAGACAGCAAATAACTCGGGTAGAAACGTACTTTACAAGGGAACCATAGAGATTAAAAGAACTTCTCAGAGATCAGAAAGGGTAAGACAAGAAAAGGAGACAAAGAAAAGTGACTAGCGACTCCTTCCGAAAGATTAGAGAGGAACGATAAGAAACCTTGAGACGTAAGTTTACCCATATAGAAAGGAAAAGAGGAAACGAAAACCGAAGAGAAGAAAAGTGTCGATAAACATTCCGGAGGAGTCTGTCGGTAAAACGAAAAAACGTAAACAAAAAGAACCCCTACTAGAACTAGGGACAGAGGACATGTCACAGTTCTTGGAGGTAGGTATCAAGTAGTCCATGAGACAGATAGTCTAGATCAGGGAACTTAGATAAAGAGTGAAGGTGACATATTAGTATTCCCTAAACTAAATCCAGTATGGACTTACCAGATCACCAAAAGGGATGAAAGAAGTTAAATTCAGACTTAAACCGTTATTCCTCAAGTACTAGACTCGGTGTCAGTCGAGGACCAGAACAAAAACGACTGACATATCTCGAAGAGGTAGAAACCGACGTTTCTGATATTAGTTAGACTAAAGCCACAACTGGTAGACCACTACAGGTACACAGAAGAGTACACGACAACCTTCTCCCACAAACGATACTGGTCACGTAAGGGAACCGTTTTGAGATAATCGGAAACGGGACGAAGTAAGACATGAGGTTCCGGTTTAAACGGACAATGAGGTCCACAAAGAACTGAAGGATGAAAACGTAAGGTCAGGGGATATTACTTTTCCTGTAGAAAACCCCCACAATCAAGATTTTCCAGAACATCCAGAAGTGTCTTGGCAAGTTGAAGTCGAAGAAGTCGTAATGACCAGTCCCGTATCTGAACCTAATGGCACTATAACTTTACAAACGGAACCTTTGTTTGTCTCTAGTAAGACACCAAAAACTCTGACGTAGGTTCATGACGTAAAACCTGAGAAAACGACTAATACTACCGATGAGGTAAAGAAGATTCCTTAAGAACGGGTGTCATCATCTATATTACCAGTAGTCTCAATTTAAGTGGGTAGGGTCAGGTAAAATCAAGCGACTAAGGATTTTACAGTTGTAAGAATTTTACAGTGAGAACGGTAAAGGACAAACTGGTGAAGGTTAAACGGAACTAACTACCTGGATTGTAAGGTCCAAGGATTTTAGTGCCTCCTTGTTGATTTACTTCACCTCTATCCGTTAGAAGGTCTTTTTCTTAAGTCTTATTATCGTCACTTCTACTAAGGTCTAGAGTCCTTTTGTTACCTCTTTACGTTTTTTTACAAATGGTTCTGGGAGTTCTTGATTTCTTGTTTGTTTGTCTCTCCTTATTATGTGACCTTCCTTAGTCATCGTCTTATTGACTCCACCTCCTTGTCTATTTATTGGACCTCCTGTCTTACCACCTTTAGTGACGGAGTTTTGTCTCATATCTTTTTTCTTACTTTCCTTTACTTTTGTCAGATTCTCTGAAGACCCTGTTGTAATTTACGTGGTTGTAAGTGTAATATTCCCACGGTCTTCCTTCACTTCACTTCACTTCAGTGAGTCAGCACAGGCTGAGAAACGTTGGGTACCTGACATCGGGTGGTTCGAGGAGGCAGGTACCCTAAGAGTTCCGTTCTTATGACCTCACCCAACGGTAAAGGAAGAGGTCCCCTAGAAGGGTTGGGTCCCTAGTTTGGGTCCAGAGGGTGTAACGTCCGTCTGCGAAATTGAAGACGTGGTGGTCCTACTCGTTCTTTTTCCTGGACTCTTTTATAAACTTCTCTATTATCGACTTTTGAAGGGATTGTACCCCTCTCTCCCCTTTATCGATTGATTCAGGTCCTTCGTGTCTCCCAGGTCCCTCCTATTTGGGATCCTCCTTGTGTGGTTCTGTGTTCTACGTATCCCTAGTTTTAATGTTTTTAATTTCTGTTTCCATTTTGTAAGTTGTTTCTGAAGGATGATTCGTGTTACGTGACACGATGTACGATACTTGGAACAGTTTTAATTACTCAGTTGTCAAAGTAAATTCAAGTATTGAAATAAAAACGAGAAGTCACAATAGGGAACTCTTTGGTACAGGAATAACGGGAGAGGTTCGTACTGTCGAACACAATACAAATGGGTAACGTCGGGGGATTGGTAGTAGGAAAATCTCCACCTTGTCCACAAGATGAACGAGGACTACACCGAAAGTCTAGTTTGGAGGAGGGAAGACACCTGTTGGGACGTGAAAAATTAGAGTAAGGAGTGACTCCGACAGTAGACATCTTTACCAAAGAGTTCGCGTGCATAGAGTTTATAAACGAGGACTAAGACATAGAGTAGACTCAAGACCGATAGTCGAATGTGTATCTAAGAAGGTTCAGGGACCCGAGAGTTAAGGATTTAAAGAGAGGAGACATCGAGAGGGGAAGGGTACAGAGTTGGTGGGACCGGAACAGTTGTGATTATTTGTGTCGGGAGGACACTAGAGTCAAGGGGAGTGAGTTGAGAAAAATGGTGGTAGAGGAAAGGAAAAGAAGGGTGTGTAAGAGTCATTAAGAGACTAAATTTTTGGACGACGTTACAGATTAGGGTACTAGGATGGAAAAAAGTGATTGAAAGTAGAAGAAGTAAAGGAAAAATTTAGAGGAATAAGTCGAATTTAAGGTGACAGTAATTAGTGAGGGTACTTTAGTAGGAGTTGAGAGAAAGAGAGCAAAACGTTTAGTGTTGTCGTCAATTAGGTTGAGAGGTGGGTAATGTGTGGATGTCGTTTCGTAAACTTACACCAACCACCTTTTGTCCTTTAGTACACGGGCACCTGTGGTGTCCTCTCTTTCGACCTCCATAAGGGAGAACGACGAGGGAACTCCTGGGAGGGATGAAGGAAAGAAGTTTGAAGGGAAGAAATAGTGAGGGTCAGCCCTTGGAAGTAAGAGACAATGACTGTTTTGGCTTCGGTAGTCTTTTCTTAGAGGTCTAAGGAAAAAGTATAGAAGGTGACTGGTCGTAACAGGGTATTCGGAACGGAAGTGACTTGATGGTCACAAAAGTCGATTCAAAGTAAGGAGGTACACACATGATCCAAATAAGTGGTCGTTAGAAGGACGATAAAAGACAAAGGGGTTTAAAAGAGGGAGATAACTTCATAAAGGTTGTAGTATGTTCGCACACAATGAAGAGAGTAGAAGTTTTCTTTTTCATTTTAGAATAAAACTAGGGTGAAAGAGGTGGTTGGAGGTGAGTAAAATGATAAAGGAGGTAAACTCGATTTTGAAAGGTTTTCCAGTAAACATAACATACAGATGTGGCAAACGGAGGACTTAAAAAGAAAATTTGTTTGTTGTTGTTGTTGTTGTTTTCCAAAAGTAAAAATTTTGTTAAACTTCAGTAGACACATTTCAAGTTTTCGTACTAATTTACAACTTTTTTGATAACATTGTAACTATCGTTAAAGACTTAATGGTCCGACTAATGTGACACTAGTGATATATCCATCTAAAATTTTATTTGATACTCATAAGATAGACACTATGACGTTTACTTTTACTCTTCAAACTTTCCCTGACTACATAATTTACTATTGACATAAATAAAAAATAAAACCTGGATATGTCCAGATAAGAACCGTAGGTAACCTATCTTCAGAAATATGAAGGAATATGAAATCCCTTTACTAAAGTAATTACATTGTCATTTCTAATTGTTAATTAATGTATCTTTTGAGACTAAGAAGATTACCTCAAATTTGAAAAAGATGAAATTTGACAAAGATCTAAAATTGACTTTTATTCGTTTATTAAAAAGACTCTGTTTATAAAGTTTTGGTCAAAGATCGGAGTCCAACATACGAAAATTAAGTTTTACAATTTTCCAGATAAACACTCTCGTACAAGACGTTACAAACTAAAGTAAAACTCTATTTACTCTTCACTTTAGACTTCGGTGTAAGACTCTTGAAGATCGGAAAGGTCGATAGGAGTCACTACGGTTCGAACTTACAAATGTTATTTCAGTTACGAGGGCCTCGGTTGTAGTCCCTTTACAAATGTGTCGAGACGAAACCCCGTATAGATGGACTCGTGGTGAGAATAAAATTAGAAGTATTTCGTAGTATAATTTTTAATCAAATCTTGTCTCTCGTAAAGATTTTCATTTTGACGTTCAGTGGATCAAAGGTCAGTATTATGGATAGAGTCAAATGAAGGGAATTGAGATTTAGACCTCGACTTGAAGTTCCTTTCTATTTGAAGTTTCTTCACGTAAGTATATTTGTTTTATAATTTGCGATCTATGTTCGAGAGTCTTAACACGAGAGGAAACAGAAATACAAATAATTTGGTTCCTAAACGGTCATTCTCCTTATGTAGTAAAAATAATAAGGATATAATTTTTATCAATTGATATAACACAACTTAATAAATCACAAATTATTTGATACCAAGACGAGAGTCCACCGGTCAAGTACCACCTTCTTTCATTAATATCATTGTATAAACTTATCTGGTGAACGGAAACTTTGAAATGGAAATGGACATCCTCCACGTATGTTTTCGACTAATCTCGAAACTGACTTCTGACAGTCATTCGTACCGCTCTCTCTCTTCTCCTCTCACTACTGTCGCCACAAAGATTTCGATTATTTAGTAACAAACTTCCGTTTCTCCTCACTTGAATTTTTATAAGTGTTGGAATTTCAAATCCCAATGTAAAATAAGTCACTCTTACAAACTCTGAAGTTCAGGTCCTCTGTCGTGGAGTTCGTTGGCACTCTCTTGACGAGACTCCTCCCCTCCCCTCCTCGGTCCAATACATCTTCAAAACGTTGTTTTCCGTCCATCAGACAGTTTTTTAATAGCATTTAATTTTTTTTTTTTTTTTTGTCTATAGGGTTGAATTCCCTAAATCGTAAAAAGAAAAAGAAAGGAAAAAAAAAAAAATTAAGAATTAAAATCCGAAGGGAACACCGAGTCGACCATTTCTTAGGTGGACGTTGAGTCCTCTGGACCCAAGTTAGAGACCCAACCCTTCTAGGGGACCTCTTCCCTTTCCGATGGGTGAGGTCATAAGACCGGACTTCTTAAGGTGACTGACATATCAGGTATCCCAGTGTTTCCCCACCTGTACTGACTCGCTGAAAGTGAAAAAAAAATTGAATAAAAATTAACCCCTTTTAACGAAATGTTACAACACAACCAAAGACTACATGGTGTTACGTTTAGTCGGTATTAATTTGTATATAGTGGAGGGAAAACTCAGAGGGAAGGAAAGGGGTGAGGGTGGGGAGATCTCGTACTGTCTCACAATCCGACCCGAGAGACAATATGCCGTTGAAGAGTGTTCGATAGACAAATGTATACCGTCACATATATACAGCAACGATGAAAGAGGTGAGTAGGGTGAGAGAGGAAGGGGTGACGTAGGTGTTCAGTTAAGACATGTAGACTCAGAGGTAAGGAAGGGACGTTTATCCAAGTAGTTATTGTAAAAAGATCTAAGGTATATATACGTAAGTATATGTAATAAACGAAAAGACTGAATGAAGTGAGACATATCCAATGAAGTCGGACATATCCGAGATCCGAGTAGGTGGAGTCATCTTGACTGAGTCTAAACAAGAAAAAATACCGTCTCATTATAAGGTAACACCCAAAGGGTCCACCGTGTTCTTCATTTCTTGGACGGACGGTTACGTCCTCTGTATTCTTGCCCAAGTTTGGGACTCAACCCTTCTAGGGTATCTCCTCCCGTATCGTTGGGTGAGGTAATAAGAATGGACCTCTTAGGTACCTGTCTCCTCGTATCGTCCGATGTTAGGTATTCCTACCGTTTCTCAGTTTGTGTTGACTTCGTTGAATCGTGTGTGTGTTATAAGGTAACATATATACATGGTGGAGAAGAAATAGGTAAGTAGATAACCACCTGTAGATTCAACGAAGGTGCAGGATCGATAACATTTATCACGACGATACTTGGAACCCCATGTATACAGAAAAAGTTAATGTCAAAAGAGTCCCAATACGGGTCATCACCCTAACGACCCAGTATACCATCAAGATCAGGATAAAAAAAAAAAATTCCTTACAGGAAAGATAAGAGGTATCGTCGACATAGTTAAATATAAGGGTGGTTGACACGTTCTTCCAAGGGTAAAGAGGTGTAGAAGGGGTCGTAAATAACAAACATCTAAAAAAACTACTACCGGTAGACTAACCATACTCCATTATGGAGTAACATCAAAACTAAACATAAAGAAATTATTACTCTTTACAATTCGTAGAAAAGTATACAAATGAAATCTAGAAGATGGAAAAAAAAAAACTGACCCGACAAACAAAAGGACTATAACTTTTTGTTTATATTCGAAGAATATGTAAAACCTCTAATTAGGAAACAGTCAACAAAGTAAACGTTAATAAAAGAGGGTAAGACTCCCAACGGAAAATTGGAATAAATAACGAAGAAAACGATACGTCTTCTAAATTTCAAATTAATCCAGAGTAAACAAGTAAAAACAAAAATAAAGGTAATGAGATTCTCCACCCGATTTTTCCTAGAACAACACTAAATACAGTCTCTCACATGACGTATACAAAAGGAGATTCTCGAAATGTCAAAGACCGGAATGTAAATTCAGAAATTAGGTAAGACTCAAATAAAAATTACATACCACAATCCTTTACAAGATGACAGTAAGAAAATGTATATTGAAAGGTTAGAAGGGTCGTGGTGAATAACTTCTCCAATAGAGAGGAGGTGACATATATGAACGGAGGAAACAGTTTCTATTACACGGGTACACACACGATTCAGTGAAGTCAGTACAGACTGAGAAACATTGGGATACCTGACATCGGGTAGTCCGAGGATATGAGTACCCTAAGAGGTCCGTTCTTATGAATTTACCTAACGGTACGGGAGAAGTTTCCCTAGAAGGGTTGGGTCCCTAGTTTGGGTGTAGAGGACGTAACCGTCCACCCGAAAGATGGAGATCGTGGTCGACCCTTCGGGATTCCACGGGTTTCCACACACAAATAGAGACCAGAAAGATAGAACAAGATAACCAGATATAATTACCAAAACACGGTCATGTTATGACAGAGCTACTGACATCGAAACATCTAAACATCGTATCAGACTCCAGTCCTTCCAACTAAGGAGGTCGAGGCAAAAAGAAAGAGTCCTAACGAAACCGATAAGCCCCAGAAAACACAAAGGTATGTTTAACACTTCAAAAAACGAGAATAAGAAACTTTTTTTGGTAACCATTAAACTATCCCTAACATAACTTAGACGTCTAACGAAACCCATTATATCAGTAAAAGCGTTATAACTAGAAGGTTAGGTTCTTGTATCATATAGACAGGTAGACAAACGTAGTAGAAACTGAAGAAAGCAGTCACAGAATATCAAAAGACGTATGTCCAAAAATAGTAAAATCTATCCAAATAAGGATTCATAAAATAAGAAACACAACTTTGCCACTTACCATAAAAAAAAAAAAAACGAATTAAAGAGGAAGACTAAAAAGTAACAATCACACATCTTTACGTTCCCTAAAGATACATAATTAAAATATAGGACTCTGGAATGATATAAGTAACTAATCGAGATCATTAAAAAACTACCGGAGAAATCCCAAAAGATACATATTATATAGTAGACGTTTCTCACTCTCAAAATGAAGAAAAGGTTAGACCTAAGAAAAATAAAGAAAAAGAAGAGACAGTAACGATCATGAAAGTTTTGATGTAACTTATTATCACCACTCTCACCCTTCGGTACAGATCAAGGACCAGAATCTCCTTTACGAAAGTCTGAAAGTGGTAACTCTTATTACATACGACGTCTAAAGAACATATACCGGAAATAATACGACTTCATACAAGGAAGATACGGATGAAAGACCTCATCCACAACTTATAGTATTGTAGTATTTAGTCACGACTTAAAACAATTTTCGAAAGAGACGTAGATAACTCTACTAGTATACTAGTAGAGTACCAAAAATAGGAAGTTAAACGATATAGTGTAACTAACTAAACGTAATAACTTGTTAGGAACGTAGGGGTATTTAAAGTGAAATAGTACTACGTACTAGGAAAATTATACGACAACCAAAGACAAACGATCTTAAAACAACTCCTAAAAACGTTGACACAAGTAGTCACTATAACTAGACATTAAAAGAAAAACACCATAGAAACAGACCAAAACCATAGTCGCACTACCACCAGAGCATCTTACTCAAATTCTCAAAAGGAAGAAGACGTTAAAAGACCTTCTGAAACTCGTCTTGTCCACGATCGAAAAGAGATTTGAAAACCATCTTAAATGGACACTCCGGTAGACCGGGACCCGAAAACAAACAACATTCTAAGAAACAATGTCAAAACTAAAGGTACGAATACTAACCAGATAAGTCTAAAAGATAAAGAAAGAATAAGGCAAAACTTTACAATGTAAAAAGATTCTTAAAAAGATGAAGAAGGTCCAACAGGTAAAATAACCGTATATCAACGAGTATCATTAGAGAATACTAGGAAACATAAAGACACAAGACAACATTGAAGAGAAAAAAGTAAAGATTAAAATAACTAAACTCAGAAGAGGGAAAAAGGTACTACACAGACCGATTACCAAACAGTTAAAACAAATAGAACAGTTTCTTGGTCGAAAATCAAAATAACTAGTAACGATAACAAAGGAAAAGTAAATAAAGACGAGACTAGAAATACTAAAAAAAGGAAGATGATTAAAACCTCCCCCCCAACAAGAAGAAAAAGATCCACATACTACAAAGAGAACAAAGAACTCCATCTGAACATAACTATATTTTAAGGGAGTATCGTGACGAAAATAACGTAGAGGGTTTAAGATCAACAGTACAAAAGTAACAGTAAACAAAGACCATAAAAAAAGAATAAAAAAAGTCACTGGAGAAACAATAAGTCTTCATATAACAAGTCGGAGGTGCACAAACACGAAAATTGTCCATACAAAAGGGATATCAAATGTAGATTAGAATATCGTAACACTAGTCTTTTCTACGAACTTTACAAAAGTCAAAAAAATTAAATGGTCACGAACTGAACACTGGGTTCTACACCAGATAGGACCTCTGACGAAGTACACGTGAACTCTTTTTTAACTTTAGAAGACAAAAAATTGCTTGACGGGACATCTATAATTAATCCAGGTTGACAGGTCACATAGTAAATTTCGAACACAAAGGAATAATTAAAAGACAGATCTACTAGACGAGTAACCACACTCACCCCCACGATTTTAGGGGGTCATAATAACACGTTGACAGTTAAAGAGGAAATTATCAACAATCGTAAATACAGAATACACAACTCCACGAGGATACAACCCACGTATGTATAAATATTAACGAGATAGAAGAACCTAACTAGGGAACTAGTAATACATCACAGGAAGGAACAGAGAACCTTGTCAGAGATTTTAGATAAAAATAGACTATACTCATGTCACTAAGAGTGAAAGAAATCTAAAGGTAAACGTACCAATGAATGTGGTAAGATAGAAGGTCGAGCGAATAGACAATAAGACAATAACCAAGGGAGATCACATAAAAGTAGAGTTAATAACACGACCAGTAATAACTAACAGATAAAAAATAAAGAAGATCCAGGAGTAATTTGAAAAGAACATAAAAGAGTTACGTACCGAGGTAAGAAAAATAGACACGGAGGTAAAGTAAAGATTCGAAAACCCAGTACAAACGACAGTAATGAGAATTAAGAAAAAGTCCGTCTGAAGAATAAAGGAGAAGTAAACAAACCAAAACACCCCAAAATCGTACAAGGAAGTAGACGACGTATATAGAGAAAAATAAAAAAATTAAGTGACACAAAGTCCAGAGAAAAGACGTCCGTCCTTCCAACATCAAGGAGAATAAATACCTTAGAAGGGGGATACCCACCCCAACCTGGTCACGGAACACTTCCAAAGGACCAATCCCCCCGAACACGGACACGAGACCACCTACCCTGACCTAGAACAGGAAGACTTCCCATCACGACACAGGTCATCACAAAACCACATAGAGTGTGTGAACGTTTCTCTTTTCCTTTTTTTCCTATTTTTATCCTTAATATTTTCTTCTCTCATTAGTTCGGTTATTTGTTTAGGTGTTCACTTTTACTCATGATTTTTGATCTGATTGTTGTTATGTTTTAGTCTTTGTACCCCCTTTACGTTATATTGATTTCTCATGACATTTTATACTTTTTTATTCAGTCCGACCCCTCTCCCTCTCCATACCGTCGGTGTTCACCCCACAAACCCCTCACGGACGACGTCAACTCCGGACGTTCTTTGACGATGTCAGACTTGACCCATCACGTGAAAGGGTCTCCCTAACCGGGACCCGTAACACAGGGAGCGTCTCGGTTTGACGTATTCGAGGGTCCTTACATACCCAGCATTGAACACGGACGAGTACCGAACCACCCTCGATAATGGAGACCCTAGTTCTGGTGTCCCTGTTAGTAAACAGGGAACGGAGTCCGTGAGTGGGACCGAAACCGTCACCGGTCAGCCAAACACAAGGGGGAGAGACGCTATCATTTGAAGCCAGTACAGATCAAGACGGAGGCTTGATCTGAGACTTGGCCTATTGAAACCGACCCCGAAACCGGTCCGTATAGATGGAGATCCCATCCCATCAAGTAATGACAACGAGCAGGGTAGATACCGTAAGTGTTTCCTCCCAAGGATACAAGACGTTCACACCCTTCAATTTCCCAGGGGTAACGTTACTAGAGAGTGGAGAGACCCTCCGGATCCGAAAAGGGATCTGAGAGAGTCGACCCAGTATGATCGGGGAAGTCTCATAGAAGTTCCGTCAGTTCGGGCATGAGAAGGTCCGTAGACTGGGGATTTCGGACTTGGAGTTGTGGGTCGGGGGTACCTCCCGTACGTTCGACGAAGAACCGACCCTTCACGACAAGTCGTTACTAGAGACACCACTTAAGAAAGACATAACGGAAGATTCGTGAACAAAGACGTAAGGGGAGACTCCAAATCTTCCCCTTGGGAGGTAGGGGTGAGAACTCCCCCAAAAGTTCACATGTCTTTACAGAGGAGGAACTACTGAAGGAGGGAACCCGTGACCAGGGGTGGGATTTTAAGAAACAGAGATAAAAAATAGAAATGATAAACAAGACGGAGTAAGACTGCTCGAACCGAACGGAAAAATCTTCAGACCCTAGAAGACGGTCACAAGTCTTTCATAAGACATCCTCAACAAGGTGTATGTCTATGTAAAAACTACAACAACACTCCTGTTTCCACTAGAGGAATAGAATGAGGAGGTGACAAAAGTTGTTAAGGGGAGTAGAAGTTGTTAAGGGGAGCAGAAGTTGTTAAGGGGATCGTGAAAAGATACATACCATTCTACGTTCTCAGTCCTGAGTGATTTTAGTATGGAAACTGTACGTGGAGTCAACAGACCCCGGTCACAAAAGTGTGGGACTCAAAGGAGGTCCGAGTAACACCCCTCACCGATGTCGGACTACGGACGATCTACCGTCTATAAGAGAAGGAAGGACTCAAGGGAGTCCCGAATGGTCGAGTGGTAGACACCACCGACGTTAACGATTACTGACACTGTAGGAACCAAGTGAATATACCGTCCTTTATAAGGTATAGGGTCCCCACAGTCACTTTTTTTCTTCTCTTAGGTTCTGTTGTCTTATCTAAAACGAACCCACAGAACCTTTATCTATTCTTTCTTCACCTTCGATCAAACCCCCTTTTTTTGCTACTTAATTGGAAATTACACTTTACGGATTTTTTATGTCAAGTTCTAATTATAGAAAATTCTTTCTCTACTTTTACATTTAATACCGTAGTATTCTTATGTCAGTCATACACTCCGGGACCCCATTATGGATATCCTTCATGTCCCTTAGACGGACTCCTATCCTAGGATCTTGGTTCGTCTTCTTTTGACGGTCCCTTCCCCTGGTACTTCTAGTCTCTCCTCCATCTAGACATAGTCTTTTGTCACCCAAATCCCTCTTTAAGAAGTCCACCCTAAACCTTCACTCCGAACACACCTAAGAGGAGGTGTCGTAAGGAGGTTTACCGGAAGGGAGGAGAACGACGAGTCCTCGGAGTCGAGAGGACGTGACGTTCGAGGAAGGGACTTCGAGTGTCGTCGGAGTGGGTCGTCGGCTAGTGTGTGGATTTTCGAGAGGTGGGAAGAGAACCGTCAAATTATAAGAATTAATAACAAATTTTAAAGTTGGAATTTTCATAGAAATATAAATATAATATATATAATATTATATGTAAATAAATAACCCGAAGGGATCACCCGATCTACCATTTCTTAGGTGGACGTTACGTCCTCTAGGTCCAAGTTAGGGACCCAACCCTTCTAGGGGACCTCCTCCCGTACCGTTGGGAGATATCATAAGAACGGACCTTTTAAGGTACCTGACTCCTCGGACCACAGGTATATAATATATAAAATATGTATAAACACACACATATATATATGTATGTATATATATATTACAGTGGGAGATGAGTACAAGGATTGAGCGGAATAAGACACGATGAAAAGGGTTACTATAAATTATACAAGATCCCCGGTATATTAAAAAACAACAAAGACAAATGATAAATAATTCACAATCCATCCATCTTGTCCCTTTTCCTCAGGTTTTACCGTCACCGATGTTCTGTTCCTTCCCTTTTCGGGTGCTTTTACTTTGTTTTCTTCCAGGCTCCTGGCCTCACTCCTGGAGTCCATTTTGTTTCTTGTGAGGACCGACCGGGTTAAATGTATCCTGTCCGGGTCCCTCTCTCTTTGTATATTTATCTCCTCGGTTTCCATCGAGAGAGAGAGAGAGAGGTCGCGTAACCCCGCGAGAAGAGGAGCTTCTACCTAAAAGGACGATAGAAGATTTATTTTATCTCGACATTGTGACTCGACATTGTGACTAAACAGATTCTCGATATTGTACCAGGTAAGCTCTGGACCCTCGATATTGTACCAGATCTGGACTCTCGACACTGTACGACTCCCCCGAAATTACAGGCAGTGAGGTTTAGAAACAACACTGCTCTGTTTCTTAGCTCCTTGTATGTGAGTGCACTGTAATTCATTTACATAATGATATAGAGAGGGAATGTTCTCGTCCTCAAAATTATAAAAAAAGTGACTATGTGACGATCTCAATCTTCTCACGACTCACACCTGGTCTACGAGTTATTTAGGTACAATTTAATCATTTCTTTGTCTACGTAAAAGGCTTCGGTAAAGATCACCACCGACAGGGGAGGAGGGGTCCCGGACGGTGAGGAGTAACAGAGAAGGTCTGGTAAGATAGAGGAGGTACTATTTTAGTGGTGTAAGAGGACGACGGTGGTAGATAGAGGGTATGGAGTCCCGTAGGTCTAGGATGGATGGGAAGGTATTTAGACAGAGGGAACTAAAATCGAGGCCGAGTGACCGTCGGAGAAGTTGGGATGGACAGTATTTAGAACTAAAGTTGTTGGTGTATACACTACCCACAACAACAAATCAACGATTCAACAGAGATTGGGAAAACGTTGGGGTACCTGATATTGGGTGGTCCGAGGAGACAGGTCCCCCTAAAGGGTCCGTTTTTGTGACCTCACCCAAGGGTAAAGGAAGAGGTTCTCTAGAAGGGGTGGGTCCCTAGTTTGGGTGTAAAGGACGTAACCTCCATTTAAGAAACGATGACTCGGTGGTCCCTTCGGGTATACTACCAACTTTCTTTCACTTTCACTTCAGCGAGTCAGCACAGGCTGAGAAACACTGGGGTACCTGACATCGGGTGGTCCGAGGAGGAAGGTACCCTAAAAGGTCCGTTCTCATGACCTCACCCAACAGTAAAGGAAGAGGTCCCCTAGAAGGGTTGGGTCCCTATCTTGGATCAAGAGGGAGTAAGGTCCGTCTGCGAAATTGGAGACTCGGTGGTCCCAACCTTGGGAAGTTTCTTCGAAAAGTCAAGAATCAAAAACTAACAGGAGATGAGGTGGAGTTAGTTATTAAAGGTACCAGTGTAGGAATTTATAAAAGTAAAGGATCCTGACTATGTCGTTCCATGGTGTCGGACTCACCTCATTTGTCTTATTGAAGGGAAATAGTGTCGGGCCTCAGACTCTAACTCCGTAGTGTCAACCGAGGATGGAACCCGGTACTCCCTTTCTGGACGAAGTCCGGAGAGAGGCGTCACACGTCTACCGATAGAAGGGGGACTTAGAAGTACAGTAGAAGGGAGATAAGGAAAGACACAAGTTTCAAGAAGACTCCTATGGTCAGTTTAATCTAATCCAGGTTGGATTACCGGTGTAAGAATTTTTGACAAACGGAGAAATTTGTAGACAGAGGGTTATACCGGTGTAGGACTCGATGACCTATACTCCCGAAATTGTATGTTTGTAACTTGGGTCTTGTTTCTAATGGGATTGAAACAACGGGGAGTCTACCTATTGAGGACAAACGAGGGGATATAGTCGCGGGAGAAGAGATGTGACCCGGTACAGGGTACACCTGACGTAACTTTTCGAGGGAACAGGGGATGGAAGGACTACCTAATCCTGTTACCTTCAACAACATCCTTCGACCCCCGTCCTCCTCCCACCTCGGTCTGGGGACATCGGGGTCCAGGGAAGGTAGTGTCGTCTACTGGTCGAGGGACACCGATGGAAGAGGTTGAAGGTCAAAGAGGTAACATTAATACGTGACCACTAGGGTCCAGTAGGATTTGATAAAGTAAAGTCGTGAGGGAACGACAACCCAGAACCTTTCAGATGGATCGAAAAGACTCGAAGTCACAAGAAAAGACAACAACAACAAAGTGAATTTACAATGAAATGTATACAAATGATCTTTCATTACTACAGTGTACGACACGAGTCAGTGAAGTTAGCACAGGTTGAGAAGTACTGGGACACCTGTCATCGGGTGATCCGAGGAGACAGGTACTCTAAGAAGTCCGTTTTTATGACCTCACCCAACGGTACGGGAGGAGGTCCCTTAGAAGGGGTGGGTCTCTGACTTGGGTACAGAGAACCTAGAGGTCGTAACGCCCATCTAAGATATGACAACTCGGTGACCCCTTCGGGATTACTACAGTATATAGATATTTAATGTTTATACTCGGAGTCACAGGAATATAAATTGAGTTCTTACCGTCATTGATGACGGACGTCACGTACTTTGTGTATGATAGACGTCCGTATTTAATGGAAGTTCCTACCCTACCACTTTCTAAAACAGTATATAAAAATTACAGGAGCACTTACAAGTCTTTTCTCTTAGAGAAAACCTAGTTTAAGAATAGAATGAGGAGACTCTACAGACGAGTGGGTTTCAGAGGGACCCCGAGGACAGAGGCAGGAACATCCCAGGTTAAAATCGTTCTTAGGGTGATCCAGTCAAGTCAGTCTTGGTAGGTGACAACTATAGACTGGTGGGATTTACAGTCTAGTTTAAGGAGTAGGGGTGGGACCTGTCGACCAGTGAGACTGGGTGGAAGGTGTCTTTAGGAAAGTTCAACCAAGTAGGGGGGTTTAAAGGACGAAGGAGAATCACTAAAGGATTAGTGATGGGGAGGGGGACACAGGACCGATACTTAAAGATGAAAAGAAATAAGTCTTCGACTCGGACGACAGATCAAGTCCTCGGAGAGAACTTATTTCAGAAGAAATGAGAGAAATGATTTACAGTATCTTTTTAAAAGAAATACAAGTTTGTTCGGTCGAATGACATCAATACCAATAGATCTGATTTCACTCTTAAAAAATAGTCCCTCTGTGTGTCTTGTCTTCTACGAAAACTCACTTCCCTCGTCTTCATAATATTTTACATTATTTTTAGTCCTACATTATTAAGATAATTCTGATTTTGTTTGTTTAATTTTCTAATAGGAACAACAAATGTGTCCACCCTTATTTAATAACCTTCTCTTTTAACAGTATTCACTTGTACATCAACATTGGTCTGACATTGAAAGTATTGAGACGTTGTGAAGACTGGATTTCAGTTACGGGGACTCCGGGAACCGCCTTTTTTTTAGGATTTTCCACCTAGTACTCTCCTCGTTGATGAGAATAAGGAGGTGTAGTCTCCCGGTTAGTGGTCTCCTAGTCTTACTTCTCTAGTTTCGAGAAAATACGGTGAATCTATAATTGAACTCCCAATCAAGTCTTCCAACTCGTCTCTAACATTCTGTTAGGATGAAAGGAAACTCCTGCGTTAATAAAGTTTTCCCTCCCTCTATTTATTCAGTTATCTGGTTCTATATTCTACGAAGGGATAGTAGAATCGTTTCTTGTTCGTTAACATCAGTTCACCTTAATACAAAAATTTTTATTACAAAAATTTCTTTTCCTCTGTCACATCTCCGGAAATAAGACGTATTATGGAGTTTCTTAATCCCAGTGTGAGTGATTTTCCAATCCAAAATTAATATATAGCACGTGTAAAGTCCAATCATTATAACTTTCAGGAGTTAGTTCTAAGATCATTAATCACAAGTCTTTATATACTTAACCTGTATTGGAGATATAAGTTTCGTTAAAATCCGGGTACACGAGACTTGACCATGTACTGGGGTCCCCTGACGGAGAGAGACTAAAGAGACGTATAAATCGTAGGAGTGTAAACAACCTTTAATAAGGAAGTGAACGGGTAGAGAGGTTGATCCGATGTTCGAGAAACGTACATTCTTAGACCAGAAGAACCAAACCATTTGGATTCCGGATCGTGAACTTATATTATTTTCGTCTAAATTTTATATAGTTTTTGTCACGTTGTCCATTACGTAACACTCTGTATATTAATAAAAATATTAATATAGATGTGTACACTCTGTATATTAATAAAAATTACTCTAATCACGGTAATCTTTTTATAGTTGTATAAACGTATAAGTTTCTCCTCTAGTGAATACGTCATCAGGTTTTTTACCGGTGGGTTTTATTTTTATGGTCTATGACTAGTTACCTTACACATTTAGAACGGAATGGTCCTTCTTCCCGGAACGTCTTCACTAATTCGATTGTTAGAACTAAACCCCTCTAATAGGACTTGATTCACTCACCCAGGAGTTGGTAGTGTTCACTCTTCGTCTCCCTCTAATGTGTCTCCTTCTCTCTCGATTACACTTCTGGTTGTCTCTCTCACAACTTCTATGACCAGATCTTCTGACCTCTCTACGACGATACTGAAAGTCTTGTGGTCCTGGTGGTCTTCGAGGACTTGGTCCCTGAATAAGAGGGACCTCGAAGACCTTCCTCGTGTCAAAAGGACTGTGGAACTAAAACTTGAAGACCGGACGTCTTGACACTCTTCCATTTAAAGACAACAGAATTCGGTGGTTGAAGGATCGTTAAACAATGTCGTTGTGTCTTTGATTGTGTTGGAACGTTATTCGTTATCCCTCTTACTGTGTCTCCTCCACACAAACTTCACCAGAAACTTTTTCACTTCATTGTCGAAGTGTCCCTTCACCCCCCCCCCCCCGTAACTCCCATCTCCCCCACACCGGTCGTCTCCTCTGCTAAACTCGTTTTACCTCGGGGTTGTTTTTGAGTAGAATAGAGTTAACTAAGGTCCTTTTACCATACTGATCTGATCACCTTTACTTTACGTTTAAGACATGAAAAGGGTCACTTCATTTCGACGATAACTATCTTTCAGTAATTACCGGAAAGGGCCACCGAGTCACCATTTCTTGGGCAGACGGTCACGTCCTCTGAGACCAAGCTCGGGACCCAACCTTTCTAGGGGACTTCTTCCCTTACCGATGGGTAAGATCATAAGAATGGACCTCTTAAAGGACCTGTCTCCTTGAACCGTCCGATGTCAGCCACTCTAGAGTCCTCAGTCTATACTGAATCGATGACCTTTTTTTTTTTTTTTTTTGGTTTTTCGACGATTTTAGAGTGTGAGTCACGTGTCAGGAAGACGCGGTTCGCGACAGGACTCGTGTAAGATTTGTAAACAGAATCAATTCAAAACCGGGCGACATTGTTTCACGTATCGACACACGGAATATTTGTCGTGAATGTCTCGGTTACACCGGCGCAACACCACTCCCGGGAGAAGGTCTAGTGTCTACCTGAGGAGGATAGGAGGGTGCTGTCTTTCACTTCTTAAGTGAAGAGAAGCAGACAGGATTGTCTTCCCGTGACTACGGTAAGGACTCTCGAAGTAGGAGTTCTGGAGTAGATTGGGATTAGTGGAGGGTTGTCGGGGCATAGGATTCTGCAAGTGAATCCCCCTACCCCAGGTTGTATAGTTATTGTGTTTGTAAATTAGACATTGCAAATCAGTATATCTTTAACGTAGAGACCATAATAAAAACGACTGTCTGTTCCTCTCACTCCGTATCTCTACAATTTTGTTGAATCGGTCCTACTATGTCACTCGTACACGCCCTCGACCACTTAAGAGTGGTCCTACGTGGCGTCGGAAGGGACGTCGTCTCAGCTATTACTACTAGTCTCACTTTTATGAGACAGACCAGTGAAATCCCTACTATTAAGATTTCTTGGAATAAGACGAAAGGTAGGTTAAACGGGAGATAATCGAATTTACTTTATTTTTACCTGGTCGTACATATTGGGTCAACAAAAAGAAATGATAAAATGAAGACAATAGTTCTTTTTTATTACGTTTAACAAACGTTAAATAAATATTAACGTCTTACTTTCATTTAGTTACGGTGTGTAGTAATTCCAGTAAATTCTTTTCAAGAGAAGTTATAGTAGAGTTTGAAATAAATTCAACCTCTGAATAAGACAGAGGTCTTACCCGTGAAACTATTCGTTTTCGTAAATTATGAAAAATACCTTAAACAGTTGAAAGTTGTCCTTTAAGTTACTGTTAAAAATTTCCTATGAGTCAAGGATATTATTGTGCAAATCCACCTCTTCATTCTTGAAGAGTGTCACAGGACCCTTTAAGACCAAGTCTCCTCGACTACTGATTTTATTGAGTTAGACTTCTCTGGATACAGGACGTGTCAAACTAAGGACGAGGAGACTGAAGTTCGTATTAAGAGGTGTGAGAAGAAAGAGTGTGTGGAAGCTCGACCAAAAACTGGTTGTTTTTACTTACTGTTGGATAAAAGTTATAAATAAATACACTGGACAACTCAATTTTTCTGTCTCTTCAATTTTCAGTGTCCTGGTCACGTTCAGTCGGAGATGTCCCGTCACGCTAGGAACTACCAGTGCTACCAAATCTTCCACCACAAATCGAAACGTCCATTTCTTTGTATAACAAAAGATTGTTTCCCCGTTATTCCGTTTCTTTTTGGTTACACAAAATAGGTGTGAGTATTTTGTAACAATCTATTTAGGTTAGGGTTAAGAATGAGAATATTTACTAAGTACGTAGGAAGTGGATTATTCCTCTCATCTATTACTTTAATGGTTTTTAATGAAACAATAGTACCTTAATACTTTCTCGTTAAAAATAGTTCAAGTAGTTTTATATACGTTTGTGAAAATTACACTGTTCCCATACTGATGATTTGTTTGATTTTGTGAAAAACTACCTGTCGAGACTTTTCGTGTTATTTTTAGGAATAACTATATCTAAAACTACTCGAACTATTAGTTTCGAGAAAGTACTGAAGAGTTAAGGTACTATTGTTCCATTTAAAATCCTAGTTTAATCCTCGAACCCTCATTGTATGTATGTGATTGATGATATACATTTTATTTATTTACTGTCCCTGGATAACTTATCGTGTCCTTTGAGATAAGTTATAAGATATTATTTAATGTACCTTCTTTTCTGACTTTTTATTATTTATATATATACATACATATTACCTTAGTGAAACTACACGCGACCTTTGATTGTATTGTAACATTTAGTTGATATAAAGTTATTTACAAAAAAAATAAAAATATATTAGGTACCTTCCATCGTACCTGTACCCTAATTTTTGTACTGGAATCTCAGTTTAATACGAGAACGAGACATTAGGACTTGTTTTAGAGAAGTTTAGAGTTAAAGGAGTGGATTTTACCCTCGTTATTATAGAACAAGTGTCTCGAAACTCTAATACTTTAGTTGTTGTTTTGGGTTTGTACAGGTCACGGAGTATACTTTTTTCACAAAAAGAAGAAGAAACGTCTTGTAACAAAGACTGACTACAGGGATCCATAAGGTCAGTCTTCGGATATTTGATTTAGTGGAATAAAAAGATTTAAAGGTTTAGAATTAATCATATATCAATTTTTAGTATCAAATGACCCCTTGTAAAGGGAAATAGTTGGACTATCTCATCCGTAATAGAGAATGATAATAAAGGGAAAATCTTTCATTGAAGAGAACTTCTAGAATTTTGGGGTGTGTTAGCAGAAGTTGTATTGTCAATTTAACTGATCTATTATAATGTAATGACAACTGAAACCTAAGAGTACATTTAAGAAATTAGAAACTGGTGCGTAGTATTTATTTTCCGTTTACTTCTACCACGTATATTGATTTAATTTATTAGATAAATTTTTACTCTTCCTGAAGGAACCACCAGGTCATTATTTCTTAGGTGGACGGTTACTTCTCCTGTATCCAAGCTAGGGACTATACCTTCTGAGGTGTACGTTGTCCCGTTGATTCCGGTGCGTGGTGTTGGATGCCTCCGACTCACGGACCTCGGACACTAGACGTTGTTCCTTCGGTGGTGTCACTCTTCTGGTGTATGGTGTTGATCTCTCGTCCGAGGCGAGTGACGTTGATTTCTTTCAGGAGTACGTCGTTGGTTCTGGGTCCCGTCGGTTTTTATTTATTTATTTATTTTTGCTCTTCTTGTCTCGAAGTGTAATATGAACGTAAATGTCGATAAAAGGGGTTCCGTTCCAATTAACATATTAAACCACGTCCGTTCACAATTGGTTCAAAACAATGGATTATAGTGTCTAATGTTTTAAGTTTATAAATGTTGAACCCCTTTCCTTAAGTAAAAGAAACGAGTTAATAGACGTCAGTTAGGAGGGTCGATCAAACTCTTGTTAAATTCTTCTTATTAACTCATGTACAAATTTTACACCTAAAATCCCAGTCGAGACTTGGATTATATGGATGAAACTCTCCACTGGCTCGGAATCGAAGGTACAGTTATTTCAACTTTACAACCCAAAGATAGCATACGTAGACTAAATCGATACGTTGACCAGGTCGTCACGAGTTATTGACAAGTCAATAAAAATAACTGACACCATTTATTAAACAATTACAATCCTGAAATCGACGTTTCTTGTGTTTGACTACATGTATATGTGTATCTATATGGGTTGATTCTCTAAATATTTGTGTGTTTTGTGATTTGTCAGTATGGAGTGTTCACTTATCTGAGATTGTATTTAGTAATTCTTATACACTATAAACCAAACCGTGTATCAATTTTGTTGTTCTTTGTAGGGGTAGGGTAGGAGATAAGTATTTCTTCCCCACAATCTTCTTAAATACAGTTGTATTAGTTGTTATACACAGTGGTAGGTAATTCTAGTGGTATCTCGTCACACCGATAACCGTTGTCTTCGTTGTGTCTCTTCGGTCGATCACCGTTTCTGCACAGTGAGGGGTAATAATGATTTCTCATGTTTTAACTTAGAGAGAAGCTACTATTTCAGGAAAGGGTCAAATTTAAATCGTGGTACAAGGAAAGATAGTACTGTAAAACGTGAGACTGTTAAAATATAGTCTATCTTACTAAAACGTAGTACTCGTCATCCAGTCGATTCTTTCGGTTCTCTTTTTAAAAGTTTTTCTATACATAAGGGAACCCATAAGACAGGAAAGGACTCTCGTTCTACTTCGATTTATTTTGGGTACTGTACACTTTTCGTTTTTATACAATAGTGATAAAGTTCAAGTCCTTGAATCCAACAAAAATATCCTTCCGTTTGGTCGTGTAGTCCTCCCTTAATCGACAGTAGAAACCTCTTCAACAATCTGTGTATTGAGACTCAAATCCCGTCATGGTTTATGGGTGAATTTCTGACGACGTCATTTTATGTAACCGTTTAGGAAATACGAAGTTTGTTTCAAAATATCTGATTTTCAGTCACTAATTTTATTCGAAAATAAAACAGGGAGACCATGACGTAAAGGTGTGACACACGGTTGGGTAATACAGGTGTGATAGACATTGTGTTAGATTTCGTTAAATGATCGGTTGTAATATTTGATATTCCGAAAGGTCACCATTTCTTAAACAGACGGTTACGTCCTCTGCGTCCTCTACGTCTAAGTCAGGGACCCAATCCTTCTAGGAGACCTCCTTCTTTACCGTTGGGTAAGGTCATAAGAACGGACTCTTTAGGGAACTTGTCTCCCGCGAAGGTCCGACATGAGTCACCCACCCTTTCTCAGCCTGTGCTGTAAAATCGTCTCTGAGGTGAGTGGCAATGAACGGAGAAGACGACGGAACAAATAAGTAGATTTTTCGGGACCTTTGGAGTGAGACCTAACTTTAATAATGGAACCCACAAACCATCATACAGAGGTCGATAGGACGACGGACCTCTTTTAGTGTGTTCTCATCCACGGGAATGTTTCGGTACCACAGGTCAGGGTAGCCTCAGGAGTCCCTTTGGGTCGTTTAAGGTAATACGGGACCGGTCGCACGAAAGAGAGGTTAATACTGGTCTTACAGGTCTGGATGGTTGGGTAGTGAAGAGAGAGTGTCAAAGTAAAAGACATAGTAAATTAAAAGTGAAATAAGTAAAGTAGTGTCTCTATGGAAGTTTCCTCCGGAGAGAACTTTCAGAACGATGTATAACACGTATTTGAACTTTAGAATGAAAGGGAGGGGAGTCATCTACCTCTTCCTTATGGGCGGGTTCAGTTTCGATGTATGAAAGAAGAGGGACCGGAATCTCTGAAGTCAGTACACAGTAGAGAGGAAGGTCTAGACGTCTTGACAAGAATAGAAAGCGTTACATTTATACTATTTCCGAAGAGGTAAGTTTCACTTTTTCGTGATTAGAGACAGAACTGAACTGGAGGGAGATATCAATAGTAGGTCAGTAGTCGATAAGCCCCCCCGACAGACAGGATACGACAGGAAGTAGGTCGGCACCGAATTAGACGACCCTAGTCTGAAGACAGTGGTCGTAAAGAACGGTTGACGAGAAACATTTCAGTTGTCACTGGAAGAACTACGTAATAGATTACTTAATAAAAAACAGGAATGGGTTTAACGAGAACCTTAAAACCTTGAACTTTACGAGAAAACGCAATCGAAACCACTAAGTAGGGGACGACAAAACAAAAAATAGGGTAGGGAGACCGGTGAGGAAAATGAGGGACTCCCGCAGACAAAAGAAAGACAGGTAGAAATTTAGTTTTAAAGGGTAGTGGTCAACTCCCGAACACGGTAAGACAGTGGAAAAGAAACGAAGTGTGTTTGCACTGGTACGTCTCAATAGTTATCGGGTCTGGGGAACCGATTTGAGGTTTGACTGAATGGAAAATCTGTACAGAAGGAGTCAATAAGTCACCAAATGTGGTTTAGTTTCAGTTGCACGAATTATACATAAATGGCAAGGAATCAGTACAAGGAAAAGATTTAAAGGATGTACCATAGATTAGTGAATGTACTCGGTATGAACACTCAGTATATCTAAAGAAAGAAAGAAAGTAAATAAATGAAAACTGATGAGACTCAGGAGTAACGAAGTGAGCCCAAAAGAGATGGGTGCCACTTGTCCCCGATGAGAAGCAACGCCACGTGTCCGGAGAGTAACGTCATCGAAGAGAACAAAGTCTCGTACTGGAATCAACGGGACTCCGTACACTCTAGAAGGGTCTGGTCCCTAGTTTGGGTACAGGGGACGTAGCCGTCTGTCCAAAAATTGGTGACCTGGTGGTCCCTTTGGAAGTAAGATCGACAGAAACACATTAAGTAGATGGTATAGTTTAGGTAGTGTTCGAGAATGTTTAAATGGACGATTTCTAGAACTCAAACACTCAAAAGGTAAATAGAATTAACGGTAACTGAAAACACACCGTAAATATATAGTAGTATAGACGGTCTAAATCTTTCTTCACTTCCTTCCTGCCCCATCCACCTTCTCCATCGTCGACCCCACCCTTTGAAAAACAGGTAGTCTATTTACGATACGGAAAAACTCAGGTCCAAGAGTTCAGATAATATCATCAGAGGATTTACTAAGGGAGGGGAACGACGGTTTCAATATCAAGGTTTTAACTTTATAAGGTCACATGGGTCAAATCAATCCCGACAGGTTTGAAGACATTATAGATCTTGAACAACATCACTAGTTCGTGACCATTGTATTATCAAATCTAGTTCACGATTACTATCGTTAATCCGACTATCTTCAGAAGTGTGGAAGTTGTGTATAACCTGTGTAGGTCTCTTGTCTGTAGGCAGAGACGAGAAAGGTAAGTGATCTTGAGTCAGTGTACCGGAGTGAGACAAGACTCTCTCCGTTACTGGGGTCTTCTTTCTCTAAAACCTACTCTTAATAGTAGAAAACAGAATGAAGGGGTGTTTATCTTTTATTTAAGTTTAAGGAAGAGGATCGTGTGATCTAGACAGATGAAAGGTGTAGTGGATCGTAGACGAGGAGGAGTAACTAGTTGGCTACTATACTGGTATTGGTTGAACAAAAGGGGTCTGAGTGGTCCGAGGTACTACGGAAGTACTATCGATACTATAAAGGGAGACGGAGTCAGTGTCGAAAAAGGGAGGAAGAAGAAAGGAAATCCTTCCTTTGGGAGTTGGAGTGTTGGGTCTAGTCTGGTGAAAAGTACTGTCGACTAACCTACACTTACAGAAAGGGGGTACAACGGTTCCGAGAAATGTCTCGTGACTTGGTTTTCTATTCATCTAAGTTCAAATGAACAGATGAAAAGGGTAACTGACATATGGAACTACCTCAGATGAGTGTCGTCACTAATATATTCGTTACAAAAGAAATTATGTAAGTTTTAATAGAGATACGAATAAGATTTTGATTAATTTAATTTGAGTAAAAATCTGATTTTCTTAAGTTGTAACTTATGTTTAAAGGATAGTGACTCGTAAAATCTCTAAACATAAAAAATTAATCTACAAAGTCTATAATAGGAGACCATCAGAGTCAATCTTACGTAAAGAACTTAAGATGAGTAATGTTCAAGACATTATAATTGTTGAGTCTCTACTACACGATAACTGACTAATTCATATAGTATCCCTCGTCTTTGTATGTGAATATTTGTGTTAATGTGTACTCTCTTGTATATGTGAACACTGACATAAAATATAAATACAGAAGTATTTACTTTTCGATAAAACCCGTAGACGTTATACAGAACGTTTCTTTTGAAACCGATCTTAAATTTATTTTAGATAAAATTTTATCAACAAAAGGAAACAAGATACACGGATTCTTTTGTTCCACTTAAAATTTATGGATATATATTCAAATTTATGGATTTATATTCAAGTTAATATAATTGAACTCTATTATTTTAAAATGAATTTTTAGTGACTTAAATACTTTTATTTTGAAATGATTTAGTTATAAAACAATATAAGTATCATTTGATAATCTAAGTCTTCTAACTTAATTTAAAGGATGGGACGTCAAATGATTAACATACTGTAACCCTTTTAATCAGTGATATTATGTATTGTAAGAGTAGATGATTAACCTCTAAATGAAGTATCTGAATTCTTTAGTTGGGATACCTCTTTGAGATAATGTTTTCTTTATTATGTTAAAAATTTATATATAAAGTATCAATAGGAAAGTTCCTGTACTATCCTAAAAAACAGTCTGATCACAACTCGGGACCTGGTCCAGTACCAACTTGAACTCTTCCAGTAAAAGGGTTAAAATTACACTTATTTGAAGAGTCACTTCACTCTAGAGGTACACCCAGAAACATGCACTCACGTACACACGTTCGGGTGTGTATATGGTAGCCGGGAGGTAAAAGTCAAGAACCAACCAACTTAGGTACATATACCTTGGCACATATAGTCCCCAGTAAAATGGATTTCCAGAACATAAGACCATAGACGTCCCCAGAACCTTGGTTAGGACTCCTTCATGAGTTCGTGATTCTTCAGTCACCTACCACTGTCACCCCAAGAAAGACTGTCCCTTCTGACTGATAAAATATGACTATTACAAGTATTAATGGTCGTGTCACTATTATTTACAGTAGGACTGAAAATGACCAAAATAATAACAAAAATTAAGAGATTACTGTACAGGGATTTATCAAACGTGGGTCACATTTGTCTATAGTGACGAGGTGGTAACCATTGAGGTGGAATAAATACACATAAATAAATGGTTATTCGTCATAATAGGGTTTCTGTTTCGTCATAATAAGTCGAAAGAGTGTTACTTCATAGGGACATTTTCTCTAAGTGGGACGATCGCAGGTACCGTTCCGTCGGTAGGTTTGAGACTTTATGTATGGATCAAACGAGACTATAAATAGTCTCTTGTAGAGGACCAATTCCGAGTCAATGTTTCATTTTTAAAAAATTTCTGTTTGACCGTGTAAGGACAATGGAGGGAGGTGTGTTCTCCGGGGGCAAGGAAGTCGTCGTCGTCGGAACAGGTATCATTGACATCTTCGTAGATGTCCTCCCTGTGAGCTGAGAGAGTAAGGACAATCTTTGGTAGAAACGACAGGACTACCGTTGTGTACGACCGGATGAAGGTGGTCAATCACAAGACGAGGCTTTCACGTAGGAGGGTCGCGTAGGAGGTGTCGTGAAGAACTAGTGGACGGTTCAGGTGGAAGTGCCTCTTGGGGTCCATGGTTCCGAACCGAGAAGACACGGAAACATGTCTACGAAGAGGGAAGGAAGACACTCTTCCCTTCGGGGAACTAGGGACAGGGGGGAGTCATCCTAGTGAAAAGTAGACGAGACGAGAGACACCTGTGTAACGTGATCTGTGACCGACGGAAGAGACAAGGATTATTTAATTAATTGTTGGAGTCTCTGATTTACCAAACCTTCCTAAGATTTTAGGAGAGTGAACTACTGAAGGTGATTCATCTTATACAAATAGGTAAAGTGTCCTGGATATAAAAATCTAGTTACTGGAAACCCACATACTAAGTAAGCCTAAAGTAAAAAAGGGTCGTCCGTGTCAAAGTGTATTCGGATAAATTTTTGTTATTTCGTTCGTTACAAAATTTACCTTATATTAGATAAGATGTGGACAAAGGAATCTGATAAAACTACCTTCACCTACCAAAGACGCTGTTTGATATGAAGATATTATAGTAGGTGTTGATTTTATAACTGTATAGAAGGGAATTATATAGTGTAATTATAAAATTAAAAATTTGGTCAAGTAACTTTCATTAAAGGGCGTTTTGTCGGTACGTGTGTTTCCTACTATAAAAGTCAATTTTACTGTCTTTATAAAAGATCCATATTAATAAATCCCGTTCTTAAAACATCTTAAAAGGGACCAAAAGGACAGGGAATATATTTACTCTTTATCGTGGGTCTATCTTCAACACAGGCTGAGAAACACTGGTGTACCTGACATCCGGGGGTCGGAGGGGACAGGTACCTTAAAAGGTCCGCTCTTATAACCTCACCCGACGGTACAGGAAGAGGTCCCCTAGAAGGGTTGGGTCCCTAGTTCGCGTGTAGAGGACGTAGAGGACGGGACCGTCCACCTAAGAAATGGTGACACGGTGTACCCTTCGGGGAGTACACACAACGACCACCCATTGATACTTATTAGGGACGAATCCTCGAGTACTTAGATCCCTCAACGAGTACATAACAAATTTTCAGTCGAACACTCGTCGAAGAGAATTAGGTCTGTAAAGACACTTTTAACATAAGACTTTTACAGATCAACCCCCTATAACGTTGTCAGAAATCGACATTACTTAGGAAACGAAATATAGACATAAAAAACTACTTCTCACGAAGTATTCGTTGTCGCTGAAATTTGAAAAACCTCAGTCTCTCAGAGAACTCGACAATTATTTTCGATATTTGGAAGAGTCATGTTTTATGTGTAATGTGTGTGTTTTACGTGTAAAGTTTCTCAAGACATAAGGGGTTTCGAGTCATCTACCCTTAGAGTCTAGTGTCTGAGGGGTCCGGGGATTCTTGTCCCGAAGACACAACGTTACGACATACTCCCGTCTCACAACTCCTAATAAGGTATTAGTAGTCCCCTTACTCTTTAAAAAACGAACCTTAGATTTGACTTTTGACTCGAAGGGAACTTATTTGTACACAAGAGGTTCTTTACAAAAGAAGAAAAAATTCATAACAAAGAGCAAAAGAGAAGAGGAACCGGTGGTGGTGACGATAGTGATAGGAGAATTAAAATCCGTTCCTGACCTTCAAATCATCCCTAGAAGCACAAATAGACAAAGAACGGGATACTACAGTGACGTGGTTCTAAAATCGTATATACACTAACTAGTATATACCTAGTATATACCTTAAATCGGATATTCCTAGTTAGTAGGTTCGTCTCAATAATAGTGTAGGTCTTAGGGAACTCTCTCACAGGTTCGTCAAGTAAAATGGATTTGTTAACGTATTTCCTACTGACTGTTCTGTTGCCTTCCCCACCGTTCCCACCCCCGACCCTCCTTCCTTGTGTGTGGTCCAAGACCTCCGATGGTACGTCGTCGTCGAGTCTCGTTCTGACGTCGTCGTCGAGTCTCGTTCCGACGTAGTCACTGGTCATAGGTGTGTTGAGAGGGTAAATCATTAGCAGTATGAGGTCAGGAGCCATCCGGATGAGACCCTGGACAAAGGATACCAATCTTTCCGAAAGTTTGTCATTTAGTTTTATAGTCTCTGGTAGGTTGAGAGGAGTCTCCTGAAGTCGAAAAGAGTACAGTTTCTAGAAATTACCCATCCAACAGAGTGAGAAGACTTCCGTTAGTGAAGTCCTGACTTTAATATAGAAGAGTTTAACACGGGACTGTTACGGAGAAGGACGTTGACACGATACGTAAAGAAAGAACATCGATATTAAAAAAAATTACATAAAAATAAGGGACGGAAAACCAAAGAAGATTGGTTGAAATCCCGTTTCTGTCACCCCTCTTGTAACGCTCCCGGCCTGGAACATTTTGACTTTATTTACGTAACGTAAGTCAGGAGAAATCGAAGGAAGTTGGACGAGAAGGGCTGACTGGGATCTGTGTAAGGTCCGTCTTAAGTGTTATTGTGTGTGTGTTTGTGACTGTTTCGGTAGACTCCTCGATTAAGGGATCGGTGACTCCTAAGACTTAAAATGACCTGACATTCATTCGAGGAGCTTCCGTCTCCGGTATGGAAAAATTTTTATGTATATATCCATAGTCCCCTTAAGGGACCACCAGGTCACCAATCCTGAGTGACGAAAGTGGTGGTCCTAGACCCAAGCTAGGGACCAACACCTTGGTTCTAGGGTGGACGAATCGTCGAGTCGGTTATTTATTTATGGTTACGGTCACGAATTTTCTCATTAATAGTGTGACATTCATCTGTTATTTACGAGTCTGCTCACTCACTGTTTCCTATTTTTAAAATATCAAGTAAAATTGTAACAAAAATGGAGGTTCAAATAACTTCACAACCTCTCATAATTTCTGGGTTTTGTTACGATAGTATCCAACTTTCTTGTATCGGAATCTTCGTCGGATTACCTCGTCGAGAAAAGTAAAAGACCGGGTTTCCAGTCTGTAGAATTAATTATAATTTATATCGGTATATATTAATAACCGTTAAGACGACTCCACGAGTCTATTTACTCGTACCTTTCTTGTATACTAGTCTCATCCGAAAAGATAAATAGTAGAAACAGGATTTATTAAATTTTTACACAAGTAATTCTAGGAGTACCGAAATTTTAAAAATAAAAATTTTCTGTCTTTGTAATTGTTGAACATGAGTTTCGGAAAGATAAAATAGAAATCGACATTTCCTCTGACGGAATATTTTTTTTAGAGTAAGTAGAAAACCTATTAACTATGGAAAGTTATCTCAGGTCTGTATGATTGAAATAATTTGAGATGAAACCCTTTTTTTACAATAACGGAGAAAGATTACATACTCCTTAGGTAGCTTGTCTCTATCGTCTTGAGACTTCTTTTATAAGAAAGTCTCTTGTCTTACTCGAACGGCTAGTGATTTTTATTGGTTCCTATAAATAGTCTTTTTTTAAAACCGGTATATTCATTATGTTTATTAGAATCTCTTTTACACAACCAAAAGTAGGATCCTATTATAACTCAAAGATACCCATAAACACACAACCGTTCCTTTCCGTCCTCCCCGTGGTCAATAAAAATATACCAATTCGGGTGTTATCGTAGTTCATTAAATAGTCTACGTCACATTCTTCTAGTAAACTGATGGACTTACAAGGTTCTAAAAAAAGGCTTGAGAAGTTTTATTGACTCAACACTCTGGTATACCACTGTGCGACCGATAAAAGATCACATGTATGGTGTGTGAGGTGATGGTGGAGTGGGTGTGTGTGTGGTCTATGACCATAAAAACTAAAAGTTTCGTTTAGACAGAGACTTAATTTGATGACCTATCAGGTCTGATTATTTTGATTTTTCCACCAACAGATTTGAAGTGTAGTGTAACACAACGTATGAGGGAAAGTCGACACACACACGTACCGACGACGACGACGACGACGATTCGGTGAAGTCAGCACAGACTGAGACACGTTGGGGTACCTGACGTCAGTGGGTCCAAGGAGGCAGGTACCCTAAAAGGTCCGTTCTCATGACCTCACCCAACGGTAACGGAAGAGGACATTGACGTATCACTATGTGGCTAAGTTGTATGACGATACCCCCTTTTCGTGGTAAATTACTCTGTACTTCTGTTTCGTGTTAGGGTAGATTCCCGTGTGTGCGACACCTGGTGTCGTGTCGATACTGGTCTCTTTCATCCCCCTGTCCCCTCCCCTCTACCTACCCAATTGATGTCGGAGCCTCCGCCACCCCCCCACCCCCCCCCCTCCACCACCACCAGACCTAACTGTTGCTGATTCGTCTGTTGTCCTACTCTGTCCTTTAGTTTTGGTTACTACTTTCGTCTGTGTGACAGTCTCTTGAGGTTGTCGTTCCTTTTGTATGTCTTGACAAGGAATTGTTTATGAGCCTTTCTTTAGTTCGTACTTTGGTGTCTCTTTAGCAGTTTCTTAAATTTTATAGTTGATTAAGCGGTTACTACGTTTAATATTTTTGTCACACAGTTTTCTGGTGTTTTACCGACGACGATCCCGGAGTATTTATGACCCTGTATGTGAAGACTCAACAAAAAGTAAACACCGAAATATATATGAAATAAAGACAAGTGTGAAAGAACAAATAAATGAAATACTAGTTAATGTACGAAGACACTCTTGAACAAGGTTCAATACCCGAATTATATACCAGTGTTCTGTCGTTTTTATTTGGATAAATCCTTCTTTAGGTCAACCACACTAATAAGAATAAAATTAATTCAATCAAATGAAAAGTCGTGGAATTTATAGGAGTCACTATTTCTGACGTACTGAAGGTTTGTAAATTATACTGACACTGTATCGAAAGACGTACACTGTATCGAAAACATCTCTTTTATGCAAAACCAGAGTTGGTACAGTACCCCGTCTTTATTCCTTCCTGTGTCTTTTCAATTCTCAGTTCGGTGTTCAAGGAACTCAATTCGTGACTACACCTGAGTACCCCTGAGGGTTTCGAACACGTCTGGACATCCGCGCATCTACACGTATTTATGAGGGTGTTAGATCCTCGCAGAAGACAAAGATATAAACTAATCGTTTCCAGTAGGACATGAATGAGTAGCGAAGTTCAATTGTTATCGAGACCTTACATACGACATGATGGTCATTAACACAGCATAGGAGGGGTGTTCTTTAGTACACTTCCCACTTTAGTAGTTTAACTCTACTCTAATTCCAGTTGGGGTGCTATTACAGCTTTTCGTTTTTATGTTAAAAAATTTTCAGTTAAAGGTCTATACTTAATGTTATCTTTCTTTGTGTCACAGTCCCTTGGACCCGAGATCAAACGCTACACGGTAGACAGTACTCAGAAACGTCCTCAGTGTGTCGTGAAAACCCGAAGTCCATGACATAAATGTGTCGTTTACTCACCTTGACTCAAGAGATTCAGAGAAAGATAAACATCTATATTCAGGTCGAAATCGAAAAGATAGTAGAGAAAAAACCTTCAACATTCTCTTTGTCCGGTCAGGACAGTCTAGGAAATGAGTAGACTCCAAATCAAGTTTTCGCCTCCTACTCCTTCCGGGACAAGGTTTCCTGCTAAAATACGAAGACGTCTTTTTCTACGAAGTCTCTCCGTAATTTTGTAAGAAATTATTTTTGATGAAGGGAGTACAAGTGTCAGTATAAACTTTCTGACGATTTTAAGAGGTGCACCTAATTTTTTTCATTTTCCTCCGTCATTTTTGTGTTCAATGGACCTCTTGTTTATATGATCTGGTTCAAAAAATTCTAAAATTAGAGTCTTTAGAAAATATGAGAATTTTTTAAAACTCTTGGGGTTTCTGAAAACAAATACATCCTATATGTGTCTCTGTTACAATCATTAAATTTTACTCCGTTAAATTTTTATAAAGAAGTCAAATCAAGTCAAGTCAGCGAGGTAACACAGACTAAGAAACGTTAGGGTACCTGACGTCGTGCGGTCCGGAGGGACAGGTAACGGTTGAGGGTCTCAAATGAGTTTGAGTACAGGTAACTCAGTCACTACGGTAGGTTGGTAGAGTAGGAGACAACAGGGGAAGAGGAGGACGGAAGTTAGAAAGGGTAGTAGTTCTAGAAAAGTTTACTCAGTCAAGAAGCGTAGTCCACCGGTTTCATAACCTCAAAGTTGAAGTCGTAGTCAGGAAGGTTACGTATAAGTCCTGACTAAAGGAAACTCTACCTGACCAACCTAGAGGAACGTCAGGTTCCTTGAGAGTTCTCAGAAGAAGTTTTGGTGTCAAGTTTTCGTACTTAAGAAGTCGTGAGTCGAAAGAAATATCAGGTTGAGAGTGTAGGTATGTACTGATGACCTTTTTTGTATCGGAACTGATCTGTCTGGAAACAACTGTTTCATTACAGAGACGGAAAATTATACGACAGATCCAACTAGTATTGAAAAGAAAGTTCCTCGTTCGTAGAAAATTAAAGTACGTCGGTCGATAGGTTTTCAGATGTTCGTTATTTACGACCTCTCCCACATCTCTTTTCCCTTGGGAGAATGTGACAACCACCCTTACGTTTGATCATATCGGTGATACCTCCTGTCACACCTCTAAGGAATTTTTTGACTTTTATCTTGACGGAATACTGGGTCGTTAGGGTGACGACCCGTATGTGTGACTCCTTTGGTCTTAACTCTCTGTCCACATGGGGTTACAAGTCACGTCGTGACAAATATTGTCGGTCCTGTACCTTCGTTGGATCTACAGGTAGTTGTCTACTTACCTATTCTTTCGAGACCATGTATATGTGTTACCTCATAATGAGTCGGTAATTTTTCTTATGTAAACTCAGTGAAGATTACTCCACCTACTTTGACCTCGGATAATATGTCTCACTTCATTCGGTCTTTCTTTTTGTGGTCATGTCATATGATTACGTATATATACCTTAAATCTTTCTATCATTGCTATTAGGACGTACGTTCTGTCGTTTTCTCTGTGTCTACATGTCTTGTCAGAAAACCTAAGACACCCTCTCCCTCTCCCACCCTACTAAACCTTCTTACCGTAACTTTGTACATATTATAGTATATACTTTGCTTAGCGGTCAGGTCCAAGCTACGTACTATGTCCTACGAACCCCGACCACGTGACCCTACTGGGTCTCCCTACCATGTCCCTCCCTCCACCCTCCCCCTAAGTCCTACCCCTTGTGTATATGTGGGCACCGCCTAAATATAACTACATACTGTTTTGGTTATGTTATAACATTTCATTAATCGGATGTTAATTTTATTTATTTACATATAATTATTATTATTAAAGTACGTCGGTCGGTACTTTTTATAAAGAATTACACAAAATTTATTATTGTTTGTACGATTCATAACTGTTTATTGTATAAAATACTTTTTATATAAAAGGTTTGTTTTTTAACGACTCTTCACACCCTAACGAAATGTAAAGTATTTACAGAAGTCACAGACTGACTAGACTAATATCGACACAAGAGTATAAATGAAGACATGAGGTTGATAAAATTACACGACGAAATCAACTTCGCAAACTTCTCTTAAACTGGAGAGAGTCCAAATCAACCTTTCTTTGTCTCATAAAATTATCAGGAAAGTCTATTAACACCTATAAGAAAAACTATGATACGGTTTTGAATCGTTCGACGTAAAAAATTTCCGATGACGTTATACCTCAAACAATATAATTATTGAAAAACATAAGACTAGGTAATTTTAGGTAACAAAATACAACATTAAACTTACCTAGAAGAGAAAACGAAATAAAGCATTAAGTTATATATATGACTAGTAAACTTTTTATGACCAACGATTTAATATTCCTAGAAGGTTTAAGTTATATGTTATAGTCTTGTAGTATCAGTGATTATAGTGGTAGTTAGAGTAGTCTTTTCAGAAATGTTAATTCTCCTACGGTTCGAGAGTTCAGACTCAAAAGTCTTTGAGATCAAAAACGAATTTTAGAAATTAAAATAGTAACTGTTGTTATGACAAACCAAGTGAACCGAGTAAAAGTGTTTTTGTAGACAGTTTGTGGGTTCACACTTATCGGTCAAACAGTCAATAAGACTGTCCATAAGACAGTCCATTTTTACACGATGACTATTTGTTCGTCGATCAAATCGAATGTTGAATTAGTGTGATTCCGAAAAAGATTTCTTTTAGTAAGATGAAACTATACGTTCGTCAAAAAATACCCTAGAAGGGTAAAACAGTAGGTCTTACAATTCCTTTTTTTTTTTTTTGAACGGGAGTTCCTAACTTTAAATTATTTTACAAATAACGAAGTGGTTCCCGTGAGAATTTACTTCAGTTGGAAAAAACTTTTTGTCAATTGAACACCGTGATTTTACATGTCACTTATGATTATATACAACCACAGTTACGAAACAAAATGTGATTCTACAGTCGTCAAATGGATATTGACGAAAATGTGGTAGTGACATCTATTTAGTATCACTTTTTCCGTTTATTCTATATCTTTATCAAAACTGGAGTACCTAGGAAGTTTACTAAAGTCTCTGGACACCGGGATCTCAAGACACCAGTCTCAAATTGATGACGACTTCTACTTATGAGACTCTCTACGTCAGATAGTCTACTGGGACTCGGCACTCCAGAACCGACCTGGGGGACCTCTGGAATCGTCTTTTACAAACTGTCTACCTCCGATTCTCTATTCGTTTTCCCTTTGTGTCAATGTCTTTTCACCTTTCAGAATTTTCGTAAAGTATAAATTGTAGAAGACATCGACTCACAGAGGTACTCGTTAAGGGATCCTGAATGACATCTCCCCATATACAATACCTTTCTACTTTGCTAGTCTTGGACTTTCAAACCGAAATTCAGGACCTAAAAGAAACACCTGAATTCGTTTAGTAAATTATAGGGACTTTCACAAATAAAAAAGAAGTCATTATGACTTATTTCGATAGATAGATGGAATTTACATACCTTTCGGGATGTGATCGTTTAATGTCATGTTTAAGAATGTGATCGTTTAAGTCACTGTAATGGATTTCTAAATTCCAGTCCTTTGGTCATTACGTGTCTTCACAAGGGAGAAGAGATATTTTATATTTCTGGAGGTCATGTGATTTTCGTTTATTTGTTTGGTTTTTTTTTCGACACCACTTAGACGAGACTTTATAAGGTATTGTAAATTCAAATGGATATACTCTTAATAGGTCATCACACCTATTAGTGTGAGTCCAGTGTGAACGAAGTTCACACATATATGGATTATGTATTGTCTATGGGATATTGATCTCTGAAGTTGTCTAACACTAAATGAAAAGGGTACATTGTTCAACAGGTTCCATCCACCGACGACTGACCGAGACCAAGTCGACGAGTCGTGTCTGTAGGTCTTCGGTCCGAGAGGCAAAAATACGAAACAATGTATGTAGGGTAACTGACAAGTAAGAAACTGAATAGTGGAATACTAGGGTTAAACCGGAGATGTCCTCCGTAGTTTTAGTTCGCGGTCACGTCTCCCCCTCTATCATTTGAACCGCTTTCTAAAAGAACTGAGACTCGTGTCTTAGTCTCATACAGAAGGGGTATCAGAGGTCATTGGAGAGGAGTGTAGAGTCGTTCGTCTTGACCTGAGGTGTCAGTCGAGGAGACGTGTCTTTATTGTACTCGTACCTATTCATTCTACCCTAACCTAGACGGTGTTTTACAGTATACTTTTTTTTTTAATTTACGACATGTTTTACACAGTAGTTAAAAATTATGTTTATTTTTATTTAACTAAAAATTTTATTTGGTTTTCATAAACGTGAACTTTTCCCTAACCTCTTCCTTCATACGTCTTCAAGCTATCATAAAAAGAATTCAATGGTCCCGATTGTCATGAAATAAATAAAAACAAAGAGATAAGAGGTGAACCAGAGGAACTCTTGAAGACTTGTAGTCGTTACTTTACCACGTAGAGGACGTAAGTTACGACGTACAAGGTGAGTCATGGTAATTCATTTTAACTTTTGATGTAATAAGAGTACACGTCCATAATACAGGTTTATTTTATATACATTGGACCATAATAATTTGGAAGTACAGACGGTTAGGAAACCCAGTTGCTGAGTGTACAATGTATGATATTCTTGCAACGATTGTGTCCGTTTGTCGTTTGGTTGAACAGAAAGTTTATATTTAATATGTACATATGGACTTTATATGATACATTGTCTTTATAGTGTTTGGAAAGAGTGTAGAAGGGATAGAGAAGGAAATTAAGTGTCTATTGTTTGTAGTTGGTAGAGCCGTGTAAAATTCTAATCTACTTCTGTTATTACGAATTTCATGTAAACACAGTAACCTGTATGGCTATGAAGTATATATGAAGGACAACCAATTTTTCCTATACAAATACCATTTTAGAAAGATTACTGATAAGGTATAGACGGGAACGATGTTATTTATTTTCCTGGATCTCGATTTATACCAGACACACAAAACTGGTCACAAGGGTAAGGAGACCGGAAACTCGTAGTGTCTCGTGTTCTGATAAAGAATCCTCTAACTCGAGAGAAACCATTTTCTGTCTCCATCGAACCCTACATCATCGACGTTGGGACAAAGTGATTGTGGTAGTTGAGAAGAATACTTTGTGATCCTACCACTACGGTAGTTATGACTTTATACATATTACTCAACAAAATGAGGTCCTCTTCCCTGATTAACAACTATTTAATTAAAACCAGAGGATAAACCAGGAGAAGGAAGTCCAAGAACGAAGATTAGGTAAAAATACAACGACGAAAAACACCGAGACGACCATTTATTAGGCGGACGTTACGCCCTCTGGACCCAAGCTAGGGATCCAACCCTTCTAGGGGACATCTTCCCTTTCCGATAGGTGAGGTCATAAGACCGGACCTCTTAAGGTACCTGACATTTCAGGTACCCCAGTATTTTTCAGTCTGTGCTGACTCGTTGAAGTGAAGTGAAAAACTTTTTGTCTTTTTAGTGGATTAATCGAGGTGTAAAAAAAAATTCTAAAAAAAAATTACACCTGGTAAAAATTTCAGAAACAACTTAAACAATGTTATAGCGAAGACAAAAAGTACAAAAACAAAAAGTCGGTACTCCGTACACCCTAGATTCAAGGGGTTGGTCCCCTTACGTGGGGGACGTAACCTTCAGAGTTGGTGACCTGGTGGTCCCTTCAGGGACAAAAAATTTTCTAAAATAACTTTATATCAACTAAATGACACAATTAAATGACAATTAAAGACGACATGTCATTCCACTTTTATATATATATATAAGTATAAGAAAAGGTAATACCAAATAGGGTCCTATAACTTATATCAAAGGACACGATATGTATCCTGAAAGAACAAATAGGTAAGATATATATTGTCAAACATAGACAATTGGGGCACGTAAAAATTTTGATACAATTAAAACTTTATTAACATCTGAGTGTACCTTAACGTTCTTTATTAAGTCTCTCTAGGGTACACCGGAAGTAGTTTACAGGTGGTTGTCCTTTTGATAACCATTACGTTTTTATGTTTCGTTTCGGTATAGTGGTTGTCGTATAACGACAACTATGTCAGTTCCATGAGTGGTCCCCCTAGAGAGTACAACGGGAATCATCGTTTTATGTGAGAGGGATTGTAGGCTATTGGTGAGTAAACAAGAGGTAAATACATCAAAACAGTAAAGTTCTCATTCTAAATTTACTCTTATGTCCTCTGTTCTCACTCTAAATTTACTCTTATGTCGGTTAGGAAAACCCTGAACGATAAAAAGTGAGTCTCATTTGGAGACCTCTAAGTAGGTCCGACGAGGCACATAGTTGTCAAGAAACCAAAAATGACGTCCTATTATAAGATTGCATACCTATATGATGAAACAAATCGGTGAGTGGACCCAACAAAGGTCAATAATCGATGAAATTTATTTCGATGATCTTTATAAACACATTTCCAACACCCCACTGATGTACAGAAGTAACGAGACCCCATTTACCAGGTCTTAGGTCCAAAAGGACGACCGGGGTTACTGACAGTTCAACCTCTTCCCAGGATCTGACGTTCCGTCCCAACTCCCGGACGAGGGGTGACCGACCCAAAGGTCACGCTGAGCCTACCCTGACTATTCTCCCGAGACGATACCGAGGACAAACGGGAGACGATTGTTGAGGTGATCGTGGTGATTGTAGTTGTGACGGTCGTGGTACACCTGGGGAATGGTGGGTCACTCTAGTTTCGGGGTCCAGGGAGGGGTCGAGAGACTACAATGGGACCCTCTATCTACCCGCGAAGGAGTGCCAGACCGACCCCACCTGTCAACCCGAAGGGTAAACCGGAAATACCCACACTTACTCCCACCTCAGTATGGAAAGGACACATACTGACCGACTTGCAAAAGACAGAAGTTTTGAAGAAGAGAGGACCAGAAAGCCGACCTCTGTCGTTCGGAGAGAAGTCTCCAAATAGATAAATAAGTGAACAGACAACCACAAAGACCCCGACCAAATGAGTCGAGATTCAGACCCAAGTCAAGTCAAGTCAAGTCAAGTAAGCGAGTCAGCACAGGTTGAGAAACGCTGGGGTACTTAGCGTCGTGCGGTCCGGAGGAACAGGTAGTGGTTGAGGGTCTCAAGTGACTTTGAGTACAGGTATCTCAGACACTACGGTAGGTCGGTAGAGTAGGAGACAGCAGGGGAAGAGGAGGACGGGGGTTAGGGAGGGTCGTAGTCTCAGAAAAGGTTACTCAGTTGAGAAGTGTACTCCACCGGTTTCATGACCTCAAACTCGAAATCGTAGTAAGGAAGGTTTCCTTAGGGTCCCGACTAGAGGAAGTCTTACCTGACCAACCTAGAGGAACGTCAGGTTCCCTGAGAGTTCTCAGAAGAGGTTGTGGTGTCAAGTTTTCGTAGTTAAGAAGCCATGAGTCGGAAAAAGTGTCAGGTTGAGAGTGTAGGTATGTACTGATGACCTTTTTGGTATCGGAACTGATCTACCTGGAATCAACCGTTTCATTACAGAGACGAAAACTTATACGATAGATCCAACCAGTATTACTCCGTTTTTCGTTCGAGCTCGGTGTATACCGGTACGACAAAGTCGTAGGACTCCAAGAATCGTCCCGACGGAAGGAGAGAGGTGGAAAGTTTCAGAAGACTCGAAACAGAATGTATATTTACTTGTCCCAAATCAAAATGAATTACCCTCCTTAGTCCTTTTTGTACAAATGAAGCAGGGAGATCTTCTTCACGTCGAAGTATAAAAAATTCCTTATCCTTAAAAACAAGACAGACCGTACGTTCGGACTAAGTCAAATGTATGGTGTGTGAAGAGTGACGAAGTGTCTTCTCCTTAGAAAGTCAATGAGAATTTTTATTACTCACGGACAAAAAATCGTAAAGAAAAGGAAAAAACTCGGAATTACGTATTAGAAACACAGGGAGAAGAGACATGAACACACAGTTTCGGTCGTGTTCGGGTGGGAGTCGGTGGTGTAGGGTGCGACCGAAGAGTGATAAACACATCGTCGAGATAAACGTGAATAGTAAAACAGGAAATAATGTATAGAATAAAGATCACTGAAAACAATAAATTACTGAAAGGGTGGTGGAGGAACTGGAGCATCTCTAAAACGAAAATGTTAGAAAGCACAGTGAAAAATAGAGAATTTTTATGAAGGAATGTGGGGATAAAAGAAAGGATATTTACTCCGTCACCAATGTCGCATATAAATGATGCGACATTTATATGAAGTCACGTCCCCTGCTCCAAAGTCACAGATCCGGTCCTTCTATGGTGTACGGTGCCTCGTTGATTCGACCACGTGGTGTCGATGACTTCAGGTGTTCGGGATCTCAGGGACGAGGTGTTCTTCTCTTCGGTGGTGTTACTGTTCAGGCAGATGGGGTTGCTTCTCGGGACCGAACGGCGTGATCTCTTTTCGGGCACACGTTGTTGTTTTTCGGTCGAGTCGGTTTTTATTCATTATTTAATTTTAAATTTTTTGTCTAGACCATAAAAGTTCTATTCTAATCTTATTGTGTGTATCGAAGGATTACATAGACTCGTGAACTTTTTAGGTACGTCATTAAATGAGTTGTTTAAAAGACTCGGGAAGGGGGGGTTTTATTTCGTTGGTGACGGAAACTCAATTATAAACATAAAATGTCTACTCTTAGACTTCGACGTCTATTTTAGTCGATTTTTCTTTTTCCAAGCCCCAATAATTAGTTCGTATTTACTGTTACTAGTATATAATCGTTGAATAGGTTGTTTATTGAACACTAACTGTATATATTGGTTTCAGAGAATTATATCGTACAATCTAAGATAAATATATATTAGGAATCATATTAAAAAATAAATAATTCGAGGAAGAACATAGACGACGGAACTTATAGACTACTAAATAATAAATTTTAAAGTTCAACAACGGGTAAAAAATACAAAAAAAATTGTAAGAAGGTTCGACATCATTATTTGTGTAAATTCCTAATAAAAATAGATCATCTTTTAAACGTGGTCACTTTTACTCTTGGTCTTATTAAACATTTTGACTAAGAGATTAAAAAAAGAAAAAAAAATTACAAATAAACCGACGTGGTCCAGAATCAACGGTACACCTCCTAGAAATCACCGACG
The DNA here is from genome assembly GCA_006410555.1 of Capra ibex. Lineage (NCBI taxonomy): Eukaryota > Metazoa > Chordata > Mammalia > Artiodactyla > Bovidae > Capra > Capra ibex. Next base: position 24,078,624 of record SJYO01018169.1, on the reverse strand, counting down.
TGCACTCTAGATGAAGGGACTGGTCCCTAACTTGGGTCCGAGGGACTTAACCCTTGTACCTCTGAATCGATGACCTGATGGTCCCTTTAGGAACTAACAGACTAAAACTACTTTTCAAAATTTCCCCTTTTTTTCCTGAACTCTCTGTTCTTCATGAAATACGGAGTTCTCATTTGTATCGAAAGTCAGTACTTAAACAAGATGATAGTTCATGACCGAGGAAATACATTTCAGTTTACATTTCGTATATATATAGTTTAGTATAAAAGGTAACTACCAATATTAATAATCTCCGATAACGACGTTTTTTTTTTTGAGTTCAATGTATCTGTAAAAGTTTATTTATTCAAAAACTTATCGGTGATACACGACAAATCCAATCCTCAAGTATTTCTTTTAAAATCTTCCCCTCTCCTTATTTAATCCTCGAACCTTACTTATAGACATATGTGATGATACATATTTTATCTACGTGGTTTTTTAGACGATATATCGTGTCCTTTGACGAGTTTATAGGACATTATTGGATATTACCTTTTCTTAGACTTTTTCTTATGTATATATATACACGTATATACATTTACATACCGACTTAGTGACACGACATGTAGACTTCGATGTTGTTATCACATTTAGTTAATATGTGGTTAAATTTTTCAATCTTATCATGAATTTTTATCGTTATTCTCGAGGAACATAAAGAAAAAAAAAATTAAAAAAAAAATGAAATAAAATGAAATGTTATGACATGACCAAAACGGTATATAGCTGTACTTAGACGGTGTCCACATGTGCACAAGGGTTAGGACTTGGGGGGAGGGTGTAGGGAGGGGTATGGTAGAGAGACCCAGTAGGGTCATGTGGTCGGGTTTCGTAGGACATAGGACGTAGTTTGGACCATAGAAGTAGTAATAAAGTAAATTAAAGTAGGAGTTTTTTAATATGTATAATTCGTAATGTCAATAAAATCTTTGAAGGTGTGAGTGAAACCTTTAGTGAAAGAAACGATTGGTCGTCTAAAAGACACACAAGATTTACGGGTAAGAGAAACTCTATTGAAGTAGTATATGTGTTAGATAGGAATATAAACGTGTAGATGAAATTCGGTTGTACCCGAAGGGACCACCGAGTCTGTCATTTCTTGGACAGACGTTACTTCGTCTGGGTCCAAGTTAGGGACCCGGTCCTTCTACGGGGTCTCATCCTTTACCGTTGAGTGAGGTCATAAGAACGAACCTCTTAGGGTACCTGTCTCCTCCGACCTAGTGCTTCTCAGGTGTTCTAGTGTTTCTCACCTTAGTAGACTTCGCTGAATCGTGCGTTTACGGTTGTGTTAGGCTATAAATAAATCAATTTATTTGACTTACTTTTGAGAACTGAATACTCAGGTATTCAACGAGTATGAAATTCAAAGGTTTTTGAAGATTCTCAAGAATTTATTATGTCATAGTTGGTTCAACAACAGTAGATGTCGTAGGTATAATATTATTACCAGACTACTACGGGGTAACACAAACTTAACGGTGTCTCTAGTGGTGTCCCCAGTCCAAAAAGACACGTGCCAGAGTCGTCACTTGGACCATACCAAGACGAGTCCTGGAAGTAAGGGAGATTGACCAGGGTAAAGGAGTCTCACCTGAGTGCCTATGGAGTACCCTTTGTGTCTGTGGATTCGTGGAAAGATTCGGTTCGTTACGAGATTTGACTGGGATTTTTGATCCTTTCTCTTCGGTCGGTGAGAGAGTTGGTTGTAGTCTTTACGACTGGGAGGAGGAGACCGTAGGGGTTCCTCTGAACTGTTGTTGTCATTTTTTTCTTTTTTTTTCTTTTCTTTTAGAGGAGACTTAAGTTATGAGACGGTAGTCAGGATTTACGAGGAGAGGGAGGTGAGGGGTTTCATTCATCTTGAGACACAGGGCTTCAGAGAGAAAGGTAAATAGTAGACGGTCTTTTCGTCCTGTTTCTCCCTTACTATTTTACTGTGTTGAACGAAAGAGGAGACCACTGGAAAAGGGATCTTTGCCAAGTAATCGGTTTAACTCTCTTTGGTTAGGTATTTTTAGTAGGACTCCAAAACTTACACATTGTAGGGACTCTCGACATCGTAACCTGGTATGACGGGGGATCTCTAGAAACCACCCGTGCCGTGCTTACCCAAGTCAAGTCAAGTCAAGTTAGCGAGTCAGTACAGGGTGCGAAACGCTGGGGTACCTGACGTCGTGAGGTCCGAAGGGACAGGTAGTGGTCAAGGACCTCGAATGAGTTTGCGTACAGGTAACTCAGCCACTACCGTAGGTTGGTAGAGTAGGAGACAGCAGGGGAAGAGAAGGGAAGAAGTTGGAAAGGGTTGTAGTCCCAAAAAAGTTTATTCAGTCAAGAAGCGTAGACCACCGGTTTCATAACCTCAAAGTCGAAGTCGTAGTCAGGAAGGTTACTTATAAGTCCTGACTAAAGGAAATCCTACGCGACCAGGGGACTTTATTTTCCAAGACACACAAAGTTTATATAAACTTCTAAACGACTCTGTGTAGGGAACTAAACTTTCCAAACACAGGAACAAAAGGTTAAGGTAACCCTGACTTTTCCCTTAAACGATAAACAACTCTCTTATTCTCCGAAGGAGAAGGGCTTTAAATGTCACACAAATCTGAAGACTTACTGTGCCTTTAGAATACCTTTTCTTGTACTTTCGATAAGATTGACCCTACGTCGGTACAAATCTAGCTCTTGTTAAATGACATTATCGTAAAAATAAATAGACACTTTCCAAGACGTATTGCGGACTGTGTATTCACGAATCTTATATGACTTCCTTCCTTTTTGTCTACCTTCCTTCCTTCCCTTTCAATGTCATACTTCACCGGCCACACTCTACGTTCTGTCTTTATAACACCCCCGTCCCCTTCTTCGCCTAAGTAAAGACCATGGTTCAACCTGACACGAAGGTTGTAGGACACGTCGGACGAGGGAGTCATCGGGACAGAGTTGAGTAGGACAGAATGGGGGTAGGGTGGTCGAAACATACGAGACCCTTCCTCTACTGACACAAAACTTCCTTTCTCGACACAGGTGGTCGAGACGACATCCTTTGTATGGATTTTCGACTACCTTCTTTTCGTCCTCGACGTTCCGACTGTCTTTTAACGACCTCCTGTGTCGTTCTCCCGTCCGTCGGTCTCCTCAACCCCAATGGGCTCCTCTCATCGTTTTCGGTACCTATAGTTTTGTCTCCTTCATTTCTAGAAGTCTGTCTGAGAGTACGAACAGCGGAGAGTCCTTTACGTCCCTCTTACTTAGGACTCATTACCTCTCCCGAGGTTTTTACTTTGTGTTTTAAAAGACGTACAGTTCACATGTCACCGAGTCTCGTATAGGTCTGAACCCTAAGACAACATTTATTGAAATGAGAGTCATCGTTCACTTCGTACTTCTTAAACTCAAGTTTTCACTATGAAAGGATACAGTAAAATAAAAAGTGAAAAATTTTTCTATAAATATACCTGATAAAAAATTCAAAAATAACTTAAACATTGTTATAACGAAGACAAAATAAAAAACCAAAATACCGGTGCTCCGTATACCCTAGAAAAGAGGGGTTGATCCTTAGTTTAAGTATGGGGAACGAAACCTTCTATTCAGAATTGGTGACCTGGTGTTTCCTTCAGGGAGAATAAAATTTTTATTATGAAATCATATTAGTTTTTTGAACAAGAAATTACTATAAATTTTAAAGTCTTTTTAGATCTGTGTCTCGTTACTATTAATATGTTTCTTTGTAATTATAAGTTACAAAATAAAAATGAGTTTAGTCTTTTATCTACTCAATATTTAAACTCACTCAACGAATAAAACTATAAAAGTTAAGAGTAATTTGAATAACGTGACAATATAAAAGTGTCCTTTTCATGTCTCTTTGTTCTAAATGTTTACTTATAACCATTTTCACCCTTTCAAACTACCTTTTGTGTGAGTATAAAAAATTATTTGACTTTATCTAAAATGTTTATGTAAAAGGTGTCACTAAGAGACTTTTTAATGAAATCAATGGTTCTTTAACATAATTTAATGTTTTGAAAAGAATCGCCAGAAAGGTGGTTTTTTTTTTTTTCACTAATTCAAAAATTCTTCTTTCAAGTGTTTAATTGATCATAAAAATAAATATTTCAGTAAAACTAAGTTATGTGTCTAAAGTAACATAGAAATTTGTATTAAAGTTTCTCTAAATAAAAGTCTAGGTATTGTTGAGTTCTTCTCGAAAAAAGGGATTTTACGGACTAAAATAAACTACAAGTCGATATCGACAAACTTTATCTTGTTTTACTTGTCATTTAACCTCAAAAAAGTACCGCAGAGTCCAAATTATGGAAATTTACAGGAATTAAACATATAAATTATCTAGGTTGAGTCGAATAAATTCTAAAGTTCATCGATTAGAAAGGGACTATCAGTTTTATATTAAGTCAAAGTCAAGTCAAGTCAAGTCAGCGAGTCAGTACAGGTTCAGAAACGTTGGGGTACTTAATGTCGCACGCTCCGGAGGGACAGGTAGTGGTTGAGGGTCTCAAATGAGTTCGAGGACAGGTAGCTCAGCCACTACGGTGGGTCGGTAGAGTAAGAGACAACCGGGGAAGAGGAGGACGGGGGTTAGGGAGGGTCTTAGTCCTAGAAAAGGTTACTCAGTTGAGAAGGGTACTCCACCGGTTTCATAACCTCAAAGTCGAAGTTTTAGTCAAGAAGGTTACTTGTGGGTTCTGACTAGAGGAAATCTTACCTGGTCAACCCAGAGGAACGTTATGTTCCCTGAGAGTTCTCAGAAGAGGTTGTGGTGTCAAGTTTTTCGTAGTTAAGAAGTCACGAGTCGAAAGAAGTATCAGGTTGAGAGTGTAGGTATGTACTGGTGTCCTTTTTTGGTATCGGAACTGATCTACCTGGAAACAACTGTCTCATTACAGAGACGAAAAATTATACGATAGATCCAACCAGTATTGAAAGAAAGGTTCCTCATTCGCAGAAAATTAAAGTACCGACGTTAGTGATAGACGTCACTAAAACCTCCGGTTTTTTTTTGTTCAGACTGTGATAAAGGGGTAAATAAAGGGTACTTCACTACCCTGGCCTACGGTACTAGAAGTAAAAGACTTACAACTCGAAATTCGGTTGAAAAAGTGAAAGTTGTTCTCCGAAAAATCAAGGAGAAGTGAAAGACGGTATTCCCACCACAGTAGGCGTATAGACTCAAATAACTATAAAGAGGGTCGTCACAACTAAGGTCGAACACGAAGAAGGTCAGGTCGAAAAGAGTACTACATGAGACGTATATTCAATTTATTCGTCCCACTGTTATATGTCGGAATTACATGAGGAAAAGCATAAACCTTGGTCAGACAACAAGGTACAGTTCAAGATTGACAACGAAGGACTGGACGTATGTCCAAAGAGTTCTCCGTCCAGTCCACCAGACCCTAAGGGTAGAGAAAGTCTTAAAAGGTGTCAAATAACACTAGGTGTGTCAGTTTCCGAAACCGTATCAGTTATTTCGTCTGTATCTACACAAAGATCTTGAGAGAACGAAAGAGGTACTAGGTCGCCTACAACCGTTAAACTAGAGACCAAGGAGACGGAAAAGATTTTGGTTGAACTTGTAGACCTTCAAGTGCGAAGTGCACAACGACTTCGGACCGAACCTATTAAAACTCGTAATGAAATGATCGTACACTCTACTCACGTTAACACACCATCAAACTAGTAAGAAACCGTAACAGAATGAAACCCTAACCTTACTTTTAACTGGAAAAGGTCAGGACACCGGTGGCGACTCAAAAGGTTTAAACGACGGTATAATTCACGTCGTGAAAGTGTCGTAGTAGAAAATCCTAAACTTTATCGAGTTGACCCTAAGGTAGTGGAGGTGATCGAAACAAACATCACTACGAAAGATTCCGTGTAAACTGAAGTGTAAGGTCCTACAGACCGAGATCCACTCACTATTGTGGTAGCACTAATAGAACCAGCACTTCTAGAAAAAACATGTCAAGAAGACACATAAGAACGGTGGACAAGAATTATAGAAAACGAAGACAATCCAGGTATGGTAAAGACAACAAATAGCTCGGGTAGAAACGTACTTTACAAGGGAACCATAGAGATTGAAAGAACTTCTCTAGAGATCAGAAAGGGTAAGACAACAAAAGGAGATAAAGAAACGTAACTAGTGACTCCTTCCCAAAGAATAGAGAGGAACGATAAGGAACCTTGAGACGTAAGTCTACGAATATAGAAAGGAAAAGAGGAAACGAAAACCGAAAAGAAGAAAAGTGTCGATAAACATTCCGGAGGAGTCTGTCGGTAAAACGAAAAAACGTAAAGAAAAGGTATCCCTACCAGAACTAGGGACAGAGGACATGTTACAGTGCTTGGAGGTAAGTAGTCCATGAGACAGATAGTCTAGATCCGGGAATTTAGATAAAGAGTGAAGGTGAAGTATTCCCTTAACTAAATCCAACATGGACTTACCAGATCACCAAAAGGGATGGAAGAAGTTAAATACAGACTTAAACCGTTATTCCTCAAGTATTAGACTCGGTGTCAGTTGAGAGTCAGAATAAAAACGACTGACATATCTCGAAGAGGTAGAAACCGACGTTTCTTGTATTAGTTAGACTAAAGTTACAACTGGTAGACCACTACAGGTACACATCAGAAGAGAACACAACAACCTTTTCCCACAAACGATACTGGTCACACAAGAGAACCTTTTTGAGATAATCGTAGACCGGACGAAGTAAGGTATGAGGTTCCGGTTTAAACGGACAATGAGGTCCACAAAGAACTGAAGGATGAAGACGTAAGGTCAGGGGATATTACTTTTCCTGTCGAAAAAACCCACAATCAAGATTTTCCAGAATCTCCAGAAGTATGTTGGTAAGTTGAAGTCGAAGAAGTCGTAATGACCAACCCCGTATCTGAACCTAATGACACTATAACTTACCAAACGGAACCTTTGTTTGTCTCTAGTAAGACAGCAAAAACTCTAACGTAGGTTCGTGACGTAAAGCCTGAGAAAACAACTGGTACTACCGATGAGGTAAAGAGGATTCCCTAAGGACGGGTGTCATCATCTATACTACCAGTAGTCTCAATTTAAGTGGGTAAGGACAGGTAAAATCAAGCGACTAAGGATCTTACAGCTGCAAGTGAGAACGGTAGAGGACAAACTGGTGAAGGTCAAACGGAACTAAGTACCTGGACTGTAAGGTCCAAGGATCCGTTATAACGAGAAATGTCGTAACCTGGAACGAAGATAGTGGTCAGTGTAGGTGTTGACCCGTAACAAAAACGAAACCGAGGTAGGGAAGTAAGAAAGACCTCAATAAAGAGGTGACTAGAGGTCATCGTATAACCCGTGAATGGCTGGACCCCACAAGGAGAAGTTCATAGGGTAGTAAAACGGAAAAGTATGACAAGTAGCCCAAGAGTTCCGTTCTGATGACTTCACCAAAAGGTAAGAGAAGAGGTCACCTGGTGTAAGACAGTCTGGAGAGTTGGTATTAATCAAATTAAGCGAGATTTAAGATTACCCCCTCTTTGTAAAGGTCTTGTGTTACCCGGATCAGGAAGAAAAAAGAAAAAAAAAAAAAATCAAGTAAACTACCTTTTTAAAACTGGGGTTATGAACACGACTGTAATTTGTTTATCTGATTGTCTATATATATATCGTTTCTACCTAAAAAAGACCCTAGTCAACACTTAACGTTAAGTTCTAGACGTTGGTACCACTCGACGTACGTTCTGGGGATTATCGTTCCCTTCCTCTTACGAAAGAATCTCTCTTTTTCCTTCCACTTCCCAAAATCCTTTGTTAGGTACCTAACAAGTGACAACTCAGGAACGGTATTTTCTTGCCCTAAGTAAGAGGAGAACCAGAGTCGATAGTAACGTTTCGTAGTCTCGAGGGGGAGACCCGAGGTTTGAGGTGAATTGACCCTAAATACAAATGGTTTAAAAATGTGAAGGGGGAAAACTAGTTCTAGAAAGAGACTTTTGTGGTGACTAGTTCTCAATGTAAAAGATCAAAGTCACCGAAAAACAGGGAGTTACAGTCCTCATAGTAGGGAACAAAGATCCCAGAGTACACCTTCCCTTCACGTGTTTATCCCTTGGATTATCCCAGTGTAAGTTCATTGTTTCTTGAGAGTCCGTAAAAAATAGATTTGAAGTATGTAATAGTTCTAATATCTGACGGCCCTCGGTCGCACTCCTTAGGGCGGACACTGTTCCGGTACTCCTTCCTTTGGACTGTTTTGCGTTCCTACACTAATCCGAAGTCCTCAAGGGGGACCTTAAAGGACTCGTACATGGGGTTTTTTGGTTTTTAGACGGTCGAAAACATGAGACGAGAAGACTATGAGAGACCTTTTTCAGTTTAGTCCCTAAATCAGAAGACGTAAACTTTCCTACAAAGTCAATTTGGGGAGACTATCGAGAGATCGAACGGATTGTCCAAGGGGTCTGGAGAATGTCGAACACTTAACGAATGTCGGGGGGTTGGTGCTTTCCGTGTTTCGAATTTCGTAGAATTTCTATGTCTCGGAAAAGATTTCTCAATTTTTAGTATAACCACTGCCCAAAAGTGACAACTGAGTTACTGACGGCGGTCCGGAGGTATAAGAAATAGAAAATCCGTGGACCCTCCTACAATTAGTTACACTTGTCCTATACCTTTTTGTATATATCATCAAAACTACAATCGTTGTGATCTGAAAACTCAATTAATGAAAAGAAAACAATATTTAGTGACATGAGGAAAATGAACAATATTTAACGACATAGAAACGATACATTCTTACATTGAAATAAATCACGAAAGACTCTTACCGTGGTCTGAAACCCTTCTAGTTGTGTTTATTCAGAAGATCAATTATTTGGGAATAGTCTTTTTTCCGACATTTTACAATTAACCGGGAAAAACCGGTCTTCTACTACATTTAGTGGATTCCGAACACATATGTTAATCCATACGTCTCTCTTTTCGGACCAAAACTATTCTTAGACCCGACGATTGCGACGTATTGAAACACAATGGGTAACTAGAGGTACATAATAGTTTTCATATTTTTCGGAAGACTTGTTATTTCCTACCTGGTCAAAGAGTCTGATCAGTGAGTCGGATCAAAGAACCCTTAGACCGAGGGGGGCACAGAGAGAGAGAGAGAGAAAAAGAGGGAGAGGGAGGGCACAGAGGAGAAATGAGATTAAAGTCCGACTTAAGGGTAGACCTCACCCCACCGAGTGGTTCAGATGAATGAACAGGACCGAAGATTCTAGGCATTCTCTCTCTCGGGTTCCGCCCCGTGAGAGACTATAAGTTTACCTACGGCCACGGGGTTGCATCTACCACGTTCGAGGAACAGACCTTGAAATAACCGGAAGGGGTATTCGGTTCAATAAGTCGGAAGAAAGAGGTGAGTTAAAAGGTTGATGTGATAAAGAAGGATTGGATTAGAATATAATTATTCATTTATTCAAAAAAGGAGCGGCTGAGGCAGGTGGGAAGCTTAAGGGACCTAGGTGACCCCGACCTGGGGCCGTTATCTGTAACTTCTAGCAGACTTCGAAATACAGTAACAGTTTCAAACTGTTGCTTGAAGGTCGTTCGGACCAGGTGTATGGGACCCTTTTGGCAGAGTAGTACTGTATACGAAACTAAGACTCTTTAGAAATAAAAGTCCGTGGTGTACTGTCACGTCCAGGTCATCTCCAAATCACAAATTCACAGTGTACTTAGGTTCTCGGATAAGGAACCTTAGACCACCGTAATTCTCAACCAATTGTCATGAATTATCGCAGGAAAGGTCATTTCGACCTCTCTTATGAAGTCCCTCACAGAAAAGGTTTTCTGTTTCAAAGATCCATCGTTCAACACTACGAATTCTAGAAACAACAGATGGTTTCTACAGTTAAAGTTATCTTCCTTAATCCGTAAACGTTATAACTTCAAAACGAGGAAAATAGTTGACACCAGTTTTCTTCATCCTCGGTTCAAGAAACCCGTAAGACTGATTTCCACTCTTAAAGACTTAAGGTTTTCCTCATTTATACTTCAAAAATTCTTGTTTGTCGTTACGAGAACTGGTTCCATAAACCTCCCGGAGATGTTTAAGACTCAGAACTATGACGATCACCATTCGTGTCAATTTCACAACATTTTGACCGGTTGTCGTGTCTGAACAATTTCGTGGACCAGTCAATTTGTCCAAGGAGCTAACGATACTTCAAACTCTCCTAAAGGAGTTTATCCCTATTAGAAAAGGTTTTCCTGAAATCAGAGTTCTATCCGTCATTGGAGAGATATTCTATTTCAAGTCAAGTCTCACTTTTGTATGTCTAGTACTGATTTTGTGTAAAAGTAAGTAATCTGTCTCCTTCCACATACCTTAAGTAAAGATTTGGAACTTACCGGGTAATCTGTCAAATTTTGTAGGTCTTACTAATCCGAAGGGGCCTAACATAAAACCTGTTCACCCTTTCCACTCCCTGAAAAACGTCGGAATAAAATAAGGGGGTGGTTATGTCTAAACACTTACGATAGTAACAAAAAGTCATCTGTTCACCAAATAATGTACATGTCACCACTCCTCTCTTCACCCTTAAGGTCTCAGAGATCATCTTGAGGTCTCTTTGATCTCGAAAAATAGTTGGGTTGTTAACAACTTAAAGGTTAGAATAAGAAGAAAAGACTCCTGTTAAAAACCCGGAGGGATACGTCAGAAAGATTTAATGGTAAACCCCTGTATAGGGAAACCTGGTCCTGTCTCTAAAATGACGATAATCAAAGAAATTTCCGTACTAAGGAACATTTTTATAGTCGTTCTACTAAAAGGAATCGAAGGTCTAGAAAAATAGAAAAAAATTAATACTTTTATATCATTGGTTGTGTCCTTTGACTTTTTACGTCTTGTTCCAATGTAATCAAGGTTATATATAATGTTGAAGATTCATCTCCTTAATTCTAAAAATAAACCTCATAGTTATAGTTTGAGAGTTTTCAATTATCTTACTTATCTGTCTCTTTATCTTTTTAAATCATCTGGACTTTTCATGGTACTTGGTTAAGTCGTATTAATTCTAAATATGTTAAAAGTGTGTTGTCATTCTATGTTTAAGTTTAAGGGTATTTGATATTTGATCCTCTGTGACCTTGTATAGGTCCCTATATTCTGGTCCGTGTTTTTAAACTACTAAATTCTATAACTTTAGTATGTCTCAGACAAAAGAATAGTGAAACCTTAATACAATTTCTAGTTATAGTTTTCTACAAACTTTCATTGGGTGTATAAAAGTTTACGTTACACCATAGATGGTTCTCACTAGAAAATGAAATCGGTAACTTTCGAAGTCATTTCAATCTTCTGACTTTTTTGTCTCTCCCATTAACCTCTCTTCTTTCGTAAATTTACTCTTTAATGATAGTTTTACTCTTTAATTGTAGTCTCTGTAAAAATTTTGGGGTACATAAGCCTTTAATTTTACAGATGAAAATTTACTACCCCATCGATTATTCAGTATTGTACCTTTATCTTTTATAAACGTTATCTTATTTTTACTTTTCTCTTAAATGGTCTTTAACAAGGTACGTCGATTTCGACAAGTTACGTTAATTTATGTTGTACCTCAGAACTTATTCCATACTTTAGTTTATTACATGTGATCGTATTTTAATACACTTTAAATTTGTTATAGACATAAAATCAATTATTATGACATGGTGTACAATTAAAAGACCAAAAAAAATTGTTACATCGATAAAGAAATATAAGGGTTCTAATCTAATCTTCAAAGTTCAGAGTAAATTTTTGTACAAATTCCTAGTGATTTTATTATGTTAAAAATCTGAAAATGTTCATTATGATCTACGGGTTTATGTACCTCGATATAGTTTCAAAACTCATTTATATTTAATCTTTAGGTATCTTACGGGTCTTTAGAATTATCGATTTCACTTTCCATTTTCATTACATAAATTATTAAAGACTTGAATCTCTATTTAAAATAAAGGTTGTTTTCATTGTTTCGGGACAAAGGTATTGTAAGGTTTTAGTACTCGATGAGACTTTCATATAGACGATAGTCTTATTATAACCGTCAAAACAGCAACTGATTTCATGTTTAGGTACATTATCGTAAACTAAATCGTATCACCTGACTTCGTCAGTATCCAATTTTACGACGGAATTGTTGTAGTTTTCCTCAACATTATCGTATCGGTCGTGTTATAAACGGTGACACTGGAAAATTTGTTCTTGGTGGTCACTTGATACTCTTCAGTAACAATGGGTTACCTTAAAGGACATCTAGTGATGTTCCTCAGTCCTCTACCAGGTAGTCGTTATTTGTCAGTATATTCTGAAACAACCACTATCACACCTCGTTTCATAGACCCAATTCAAATAATACTACATTTTCTTAATACAATCTCTGTCAATTCTCCTAAAGTATTGTCCACTCCACCAACCGCCTATTTAGAACTCACACTATTCTTGAGTCCTCTCTAAGATGACTTTCTCCATATTTTACCAATTTTGTTTCTTTTTTTTTACCAATTTTGTATAGGGTGTTTTTAAAAGAAACACTCCCTTGGGAGGATGTGACAACCACCCTTACGTTTGATCATGTCGGTGATACCTCTTGTCACACCTCTAAGGAATTTTTGAACGTTTATCTTGACGGAATACTGGGTCGTTAGGGTGACGACCCGTATGTGTGGCTCCTTTGGTCTTAACTTTCTCTGAGTACATGGGGTTACAAGTAGCGTCGTGACAAATATTATCGGTCCTGTACCTTTGTTGGATCTACAGGTAGTCGTCTGCTTACCTTTTCTTTCGACACCATGTATATGTGTTACCTCATAATGAGTCGGTAATTTTTCTTATGTAAACTTAGTCAAGACTACTCTACCTACTTTGACCTCGGATAATATGTCTCACTTCATTCGGTCTTTCTTTTTGTGGTTATGTCATATGATTGTGTATATATACCTTAAATCCTTCTACCGTTACTGCTGGGACATACGTTCTGTCNTTCTGTCGTTTTCTCTGTGTCTACACATATCGCCTGAAAACCTGAGTCTCCCTCTCCCTCTCCCACCCTACTAAACCCTCTTACCGTAACTTTGTACATATGATAGTACATTCTTAGCTTAGTGGTTAGATACAGGCTACGTCCTATGTCGTACGAACCCCGACCATGTGCCCCTACTGGGTCTCTCTACAATACCCCTCCCTCCACCTTCCCCCCAAGTACAAACCCTTACGTACATGTGGGCACCACCCAAGTACAGGTACATACCGTTTTGGTTATGTCATAACATTTCATTTTATTTCATTTTTAATTTTAAAATTTTTTTTTTCTTATGTTTTTTGATGATTCATATTTAAATTTTTTTTAAAAAAGAAACACCGAAATTGGTTTTCTCGCCACGGGTATTACCGAGATTCTGTTCCTCTCATCGAGACACGGTGTCCCAGGTCGACGACCGAGTACTGAACACCTAACTACGACCAGGGACACAAAAATCCACTCACAGGGTTCCCGTTTAGTGAACGAAAAGTGTATGTTTTTCCTTTTCCTTTAGATTAGGAACCCTAAGGGTTCCCGTCTATACAAGTAGTTTGAGAGAAGATTCACGAACTTTCGATTCAGTGAAACAAGAAGAATATTTACCCCAACCTCAACAATAACAACTCATTTGGTATATCTTTAAATCAGTATTCTCTCTTAAAACCTTAGTTTAAAGTCGTTATTGGTCGATCTGGTTCTTTTAGAGTGTCAATCACGAATCAAACCCCAATACCTTTTAAATCCTGTGGTACTTCAGATAGACCTAGATCCAAAACAGAAACAAGATTACAATCTACGACGACGACGACGACGACGACGACGACGACGACGACGACGACGACGACGACGACCACGACGATTCAGCGAAGTCAGCACAGGCTGAGACACACTGGGGTATGTGCCGTCGGGTGGTCCGAGGGGGCAGAGACCCTAAGAGGTCCGTTCTTATGACCTCACACAACGGTAAAGAAAGAGGTTACGTACTTTCACTTTTCACTTACACTTCAGTAAGTCAGCACAGGTTGAGGATCGTTGGGGTACCTGACGTCGGATGGTCCGAGGAGGCAGGTACCCTAAAAGGTCCGTTCTCATGACCTCACCCAACGGTAACGGAAGAGGATTACAATCTACGAGATTTATAGTTTAGACTCAAACCCGGTTGACTTTAAAAAGCAACCATTAAAATATAGGGAAATCCGATTTTCGAAATCATTCATCTGTGACAGAAAGACACTTCTCCAAAGTCTTCATCGTGTCTCTTCGTTTGTGGGTGTATGTCGTTTTTTTTCATCTTTGAGATGAAACAAAGAGTTGTTTAGGACTTCCGACTGGACCTATTGTAGTTCGGAGAAAAGATCCTCCGATAAAAAGAAACCATTTCTTCAAGTATACATGGGTAAACGTCTTCGGTGGATCTTCTCTATAGTATAAACAGAAAGGGACAGAGTGAATGAAGGGAAACATACTATTAGAGAGATAAAAGGAAGGACACCGGTCTGGACCATAATAAAAGAGGAAGAAATACCGACTCATTATAACGTAACACACATATATTGGACAGAAGAAATAGGTAAGCACACAGGAGAATGTGTATCCAACGAAGGTGCAGAACCGATACTAGGGATCACGGCGACACTAGCATCCCACAGAAAATTCACAGAAAATTTCCAAACTAAAGAGGTCTAGATACGGGTTCACACTTTGACGACCGAGGGTAAATAAAAATGCCAAGTAACAAATTTCCTGGAGGTATGACAACAGGGATCACGTACATGACTAAATGTAAGGGTTGTTCTCACGTCCTCCCAAAAGAAGAGAGATGTGGGAGAGGTCGTAACTAACAACCTTTAAACCCCCCTGTCGGTAAGACTGACCACACTCCACTTTAGAGTAACCTGTAAACTAAACAGAAAGAGATTATTAATCACTACAACTCGTAGAAAGGTAAACAAATTACCGGTAGTCATACGGAAGAAGTCTCTTTACAGGTAAATCCAGAAACCGGGTAAAAAAAATAACTCAGTAAACCCCAAAAACCATAACTTGATTTGCTCGATAAAAATACAAAACCTCTACTAAAAGGACACCGATTGAAGCTTTTACTTCTAGTACCGTAGACCAGGGTAGTGAAATACCCTTTATCTACCCCTTCGTCACATTTATCACAGTTCACAGTCTGAAATAAAACCCCCCCGAGGTTTTAGTGACGTCTACCACTGACGTCGGTACTTTAATTTTCTGCAAATGAGGAACCTTCTTTTCAATCCTGGTTGGATCTATCGTATAAGTTTTCGTCTCTGTAATGAAACGGTTTTTTCCAGACAGATCAGTTCGGATACCAAAAAGGTCACCAGTACATACCTACACTCTCAACCTGACACTTTTTCCGACTCTCGACATCTTGACTACGAAAACTTGACACCACAACCTCTTCTAAGAACTCTCAGGGAACCTGACGTTCCTCTAGGTTGGTCAGGTAGGACTTCTAGTCGGGACCCACAAGAAACCTTCCTTCCTACGACTCCGATTTTGAGGTTATGAAACCGGTGGAGTACGATTCTCAACTGAGTAACCTTTTCTGACTACGACCCTCCCTAACCCCCGTCCTCCTCTTCCCCTGCTGTCTCCTACTCTACCGACCTACCGTAGTAGCTGAGCTACCTGAACTCAAACTCACTTGAGGTCCTCAACCACTACCGCACGACGCTAAGTACCCCAGCGTTTCTCAGCCTGTACTGACTCGTTGACTTGGCTTGACTTGAAGTAAACGTTTATAGAAAATGGGTAAGACTCACAAGAGGAAAAGAAGGTAAATCCCAAGGAGATGGCACATGAAAGAAAATTTCAATTGAGACAGGGTATACAAAGAAAAACCAAACAAAAAGTACTAAGATTCTCCACCTAAGTTCTTTTTGAACACTAAATACAGTCTCGCACTAGACGGAGATAAAAGGAGTTCTCCAAATGTCATAGGTAGGAATGTAAATCTAGAAATTTGACAAACGTCAAATGAAACACATACCACAATCCCTCATAAGATTAAAGTACTAGCAAAAGTAACAAAGTCCTTGGACGTGTGACAGGAGGTGTCACCGACATGGGTTGACAGTAAGGGTCGTGGTCACTTCTTCCCAAGAGAAAAGACGTGTGGGAGATATCGTGTACAACAAACACCTTCAAAACTGTTACCGGTAAGACTGGTCACGTACCAATATAGAACAACATCAAAACGAAAGGAGAAGAGGTTATTAATAACTACAACTGTACAAAAACACACTAAAAAAAGTTTCCTCACTCAATTTGAATGGAGAACTTTAGACGAAGAACTTACAGACAGGACAAAACTCACGAAAACGTTACTGGTGGGGTCCTGTAAAGAACTCCCGTCCACTAGAAATGTATGTCGGACCGTCCGAAACACTTGTAATTCAAGGGTCGTTATGTCGAAAACTTCAACAATACCTTTTGTCAGTGTTCCGTCGTCGTAAAGAAGTACGAGGTGAAAAAAAAAAAAAAACCGTTAAAGTAAAAATTAAGGACAACTTTATCTCAACTAAAGGTTACAACACCCCGAAAAAAATTCCACATGTCCACGAACTAAGTCGTATATATTTGTATGTAGATAAGAAAAAACCCAGGGGGGGGGGTGTATCTAATGATGTCTAACAAGTCATCTCCAGGGACATGACAAGAGAAACTAATGGATAAACTATATATATAATTACACTTACAATTAAGGTTTTAGAATTAAATAGGGATGGGGGATTGTAAAGAAACCTACTCGCATTCAACGAAAAGATTCAAACACTCAGACAAAGACGAGACATTTAATCAAGTAAACATACTTATAAACGTAAGGTGGACGTTCACCATAGAATTCTATAAAAAGAGAAAGACTGAATGAAGTGTGCAATACTATTAAAGAGACAGGTACATACGACGAAGGTTACCGTAATGAAGTAAGACACAATACCGACTCGTCTTAATCTCACATATGTACCTGGTGAATCAGTAGTAAAAGACCTGTAAAACCAACTAACGTACGGAGTCGATGACATTTTTTTTTTTTTTACGACGGGACCTTTGTCCCCACGTTCACGGTAAAACTTAATATTAAAAGAGGTCTATATTCGGGTCTTCACCTAAAGTGTCTAGTATATCAGGGAATACAAATCAATTAATTCCTTATAGGTACAACAAAGGGTCCCACCGGCGTGGACAAATATAGGGGTGGTCTTCCATCAACCTAAGGGAAAAGGGATGTCGTAGACCTCGAAAATAAAAAACTTCTAGAAAGACTACTACCGGTAAGACTGGACACACTCCACTAAGAAGTAACATCAAAACTAAGTGTGAACAAATTGTAACTCACTCCACCTCACAGAAAGGTCCTCGATAAACTAGATCATATCACACTCATGGTACATGGAGAACTTTAACCGAAGAACTTTCAGTCGGGGAACAAAACTTAAGAAAAAGTTTCTAAATGGGGTCCTGTAATGAACTCCCGTCCACAAATAATGAATATCGGGGTGTCTGGAACACTTATAATTCTTGGATAGTCGTGGTGAAAATCAAAAGCAATGTCCTTTGTGGTCTTGTAAAGAAGTACAGGATGAGACCAAAGAGTCAGTTGATCACAGTTAATGTCACCTTACACGGTCTTCTTTGTGGTTTCCGAACACAAAGTAATGGAGAAGGGAGATAGTGAGATAAGGACCCTGTGCAGGGTCAAGGACGTTGTGGTGAACCCCTTGTACGGGAGTAGACATCCACCCCACTGGAATTCTTTTCTCGGACTCCGTCTTGGGGTAGTGGTTTTCTGTATGTTGGGTTCCCTGAAAAGTTTCGCTAAGGTCGGGTCTTCGAGTTGATAAGAAACCCACGGGATCCAAACAAAAGTGACGTCCTCCCAACCGGTCCTAGACCTCCAACACTCGAGTACGTCTCCCGTCGTCCGTCAGGTCTAGACAACCCCGACCCCCGTGTAACCGATTGTGAAGGAGTGGTCGGGGAGCTGTGAGGTGTGAACCTTGGGTTCGGACGACTCCAAGGTCCCTACTCTGTGGTCGGGTCGGGTGTTTCCGTTTTTGTCTCAGTCGTAAAGAAAAAAAAAAAGTCATCATATTAGATCTCAAGTATCTACGGAATTTTATGACACCAAAAAAAAAAAAGAAAAAGTTTATGTCGTTGACCTAAGTGTGTATGTATCTCCATATATACAACTAGAAGTGCAAGAGAAGGGTATATCCAATAATGTCTCACAATTTATCCCAAGGACCACGATATGTCGTCCAGGAACACTCAACAAAACATTTATCGTCACACAAACACTAGTAGACTTGGTCGAGTAAACAGGGAAGGAAGTGGAAAGAATAAACGATTGGTATTTAAAGATTCAGATACTTCGATAGAGAGAAACCATTTCTTCAAATATACCTAGGTAGACATCTCAGGTGTATCTTCACTATAGTGTACTATGAAAAGAAAGGGACAGAGGGAACGAAGGGAATCATGTTAATACGGATGAAAGAAGGGACACCGACCTGTACCGTAAAAAAAAGTAAGAAGTACTGACTCATTATAAAGTAACACATATACATGGGGTAGAAGAAATAGGTAAGTAGACAGGAGGATGTGTATCTGACGACGACACAGAGTCAATACCATGGATCATGGTGGCACTGCTATTCCCACGTTCACAGAAAATTTAAAAACCAAAAGAGTTCTAGAAACGGATGTACACTCTCACGACCCAGGGTAAATAAAGATACTAGACAACAAATTTTGGGGAAATATGATAAGAGGAATCACGTACTTGACTAAATGTAAGGGTCATTCTCACGTCCTCCCAAAAGAAGGGAGGTGTTGGAAACGTTATAGCTGACAACCTCTAAAAAACTCTACTAGTGAGACTTTCCGTACCCCACTATGGAGTAACCCGAAAAATAAACGAAAAGAGAATGTCAATCATTGCGTAGAAGAGTACACGAATTACGGGTAGACATACGGAAGAATCTCTTTATAGGTTAATCCGGAAACCGGGTAAAAAAATAACGTGAAAAAATATATCACTTGATATACTCGACAAACATACAAAACGTCTACTTAAGGACCACAAATAGAAGTAAATGTTTATAAAAAATGGGTAAGAGTCCCAACAGGAAAAGAAAGAAAATACCATAAGAAACGACACGTGTACGAAAATTCCAAATAATACAGGGTAAACAAAGAAAAACCGAATACAAAGTACTAAGATTCTCTACATAAAAATTTTTAACGACACTAAATACAGTCTCGTACAAGACAGATATAAAAGGAGTTCTCAAAATATCATAGACGGGAATGTAAATCCAGAAATTTCATAAACTTCCAAAAAACACACACGTATAACAATCTCTCATAAGATTGAAGTAAGAAACAAAGGTAACAAAGTCCTTTGAAGTGTGACAGGAGAAATTACCGATGAGGCTTGACAGTAAGGGTGGTAGCCACCTTCTCCCAAGAGCAAAGACGTGTGGGAGAATTGGTGAACAACAAACAGTTCAAAAAATGTTACTGGTAATATTGTCCACACACCACTAAGGAATAACATCAAAACGAGACGTAAAGAGATTGTTAATCGTTTATACTGTAGAAAAGTACACTAAAAAACAGTTTCCACACTCAGTTTGAATGGAGAACTTTAACGGAAGACCTTCAGACGGGACAAACCTTACAGAAAAGCTACTGGTGGGGAACCTGTAAATAACTCGCGTCCACTAAAAAAAAAAAGAATGTCAGGGTGTCCGGAACACTTACAATTGTCGGGTAGACATGTCGAAAACTTCAACAAAAATACCCTTTATCGGTGTACCACCGTCGTAAAGAAGTACACGGTAACAAGTCAGCGGGTCAGTACAGGTCGAGAAACGTTGGGGTGGCTGATGTCGTACGGTCCGGAAGAGCAGGGAGTGGTAGAGGGCCTCAAACGGGTCCAAGTACAAGTGACGTAGTCACTACGGTAGGTAGGTAGAATAGGAGACTGCGGGAGAAGAGGAAGACGGGAGTCAAAAACGTTACTCAGTAATCAATCATATAGTCTACTGGTTTTATGACCTCGAAGTAGAAGTCGTAGTCAGGGAGGTCACTTATAAGTCACAACTAAAGGGAATTCTAATTGACCAAACTAGAGGAACGACAGGTTCCCTGAAAGTCCTCAGAAGAGTTCGTTGTGTCAAGTTTCCGTAGTTAAGAAACCGCAAGACGGAAGAAACACCAGGTTGAGAGTGTTAACATGCACTGGTGACCCTTCTGGTCTCGGAACTAATATACCTGGATACAGTCGTCTCATTAGCGAGGTGAAAAGTTGTATGACAGATCCAAACAGTAGTGAAAGGACGGTTCTTCGTTAGCAGAAGACTAAAGTACAGACGTCACTAAAACCTCGGGTTCTTTTCCTTTAGACAGTGATGAAGGTGGAAAAGGGGAAGATAAACGGTACTTCATTACCCTGGTCTACGGTACTAGAATCAGAAAAAGTTTTAAATCAGAATTCGACCGAGAAAGTGAGAGGAGGAAGTGGGAGTAGTTCTCCGAGGAATCAAGAAGTGAAAGACGGTAATCTCATCATAGTAGGTGTAAGGACTCCAAAAACTACAAAGAGGACGGATAGAACTAAGGTCGAACATCAAGTAGGTCGGACCGTAAAGAGTAATACATGAGTCGTATATCCAATTTGTTTATCTCACTGTCGTCTGTCGGGACAATATGAGGAAAAACTAGAACTTGGTTAGTCAATAAGGTAAAATTGACAAAGAAGAATCGGTGTATGTCCAAAGAGTTCTTTGTCCATTCTACCAGACCATAAGGGTAGAAAGATTCTCGAAAGGTGTTAATCAGTACTAGGTGTGTCAGTTTCCGAAATCTGTATTCAACACCAAAAAAAAAAAAAAAACCGTCAAAGTAAACATAAAGTATAACCCCACCTCAACCTTAACTAATTCCACACTTCCACGAACTAAGTCATATGTATTTTTTGTATATACATATAAAAAGTACGAAAAAAGGGTATCTCTAGTAATTTCAGACAGGTCATCTCCAGGGAAACGATAAGTTATCAATGAAAAACTAAGTCAAGTCAAGTCAAGTAAAGTCAGCGAGTCAGCACAGGCTGAGGAGCGCTGGGGTACTTAGCGTCGTGTGGTCCGGAGGGGCAGGTAGTGGTTGAGGGTCTCAAGTAAGTCTGAGTGCAGGTAGTTCAGTCGCTACGGTAGGTTGGTAGAGTAGGAGACAACCGGGGAAGAGGAGGACGGGGGTTAGGGAGGGTCGTAGTGTCAGACAAGGTTACTCAGTTGAGAAGCGTACTCCACCGGTTTCCTGACCTCAAAGTCGAAGTCGTAGTAAGGAAGGTTTCTTTAGGGTCCCGACTAGAGGAAGTCTTACCTGACCAACCTAGAGGAACGTCAGGTTCCCTGGGAGTTCTCAGAAGAGGTTGTGGTGTGAAGTTTTCGTAGTTAAGAAACCGCGAGTCGGAAGAAGTGTCAGGTTGAGAGTGTAGGCATGTACTGGTGTCCTTTTTGGTATCGGAACTGATCTACCTGGAATCAGCCGTTTCATTACAGAGACGAAAACTTATACGATCGATCCAACCGGTATTGAAAAGAAGGTTCCTCATTCGCAGAAAATTGTAGTACCGACGTCAGTGGTAGACGTCACTAAAACCTCGGGTTTTTGTATTTCAGACTGTGACAAAGGTGGCGAAGGGGTAGATAAAGGGTACTTCACTACCCTGGCCTACGGTACTAGTAGTAAAAGACTTACAACTCGAAATTCGGTTGAAAAAGTGAGAGGAGAAAGTGAAAGTAGTTCTCCGAAAAATCCAGGAGAAGTGAAAGACGGTATTCCCACCACAGTAGACGTATAGACTCCAATAACTATAAAGAGGGTCGTTAGAACTAAGGTCGAACACGAAGAAGGTCAGGTCACAAAGAGTACTACATGAGACGTATCTTCAATTTATTCGTCCCACTGTTATATGTCGGAACTGCATGAGGAAAAGGATAAACCTTGGTCAGACAACAAGGTACAGGTCAAGATTGACAACGAAGGACTGGACGTATGTCNNNNGGTGTCAAATAACACTAGGTGTGTCAGTTTCCGAAACCGTATCAGTTATTTCGTCTTTATCTACAAAAAGACCTTGAGAGAACGAAAAAGGTACTAGGTCGTCTACAACCGTTAAACTAGAGACCAAGGAGACGGGGAAGATTTTGGTCGAACTTGTAGTCCCTCAAGTGCCAAGTGCATAACGACTTCGGACCGAACCTCTTAAAACTCGTAATGAAATGATCGCACACTCTACTCACGTTAACACGACATCAAACTCGTAAGAAACCGTAACGGAAAGAAACCCTAACCTTACTTTTGACTGGAAAAGGTCAGGACACCGGTGACGACTCAAAAGGTTTAAACGACCGTATAACTCACGTCGTGAAAGTGTGTAAGTAGAAAGTCCTAAACTTTGTCGAGTTGACCTTAAGGTAGTGGAGGTGATCGAAACAAGAATCACTACGAAAGATTCCGGGTGAACTGAAGTGTAAGGTCCTACAGACCGAGATCTANCCCAGTACTTCTAGAAAAAACATGTCAAGAAGACACATAAGAACGGTGGAGAATAATTATAGAAGACGAAGACAATCCAGGTATGGTAAAGACAACAAATAGCTCGGGTAGAAACGTACTTTACAAGGGAACCATAGAGATTAAAAGAACTTCTCTAGAGATCAGAAAGGGTAAGACAACAAAAGGAGATAAAGAAACGTAACTAGTGACTTCTTCCGAAAGAATAGAGAAGAACGATAAGAAACCTTGAGACGTAAGTCTACGAATATAGAAAGGAAAAGAGGAAACGAAAAGCGGAGAGAAGAAAAGTGTCGATAAACATTCCGGAGGGGTCTGTCGGTAAAACGAAAAAACGTAAAGAAAAGGTACCCCTACCAGAACTAGGGACAGAGGACATGTTACAGTGCTTGGAGTAAGGTATCAAGTAGTCCGTGAGATAGATAGTCTAGATCCGGGAATTTAGATAAAGAGTGAAGGTGACATATTAGTATTCCCTAAACTAAATCCAGTATGGACTAATAGGTAAACTATATATAACACACTTATACAATTAAGGTTTTAGAATTAAATAGGGAGAAGGGATTCTAAAAGAAGTGTACTTATTCAACAAAGAGATTCAAATTCAGACAAAGATAAAACATTTAATCAAGTAAACATACTTAAATATGTAAGGTGGACGTTCACTACAGCATTCTATATTCCATAAACAGAAAGAGAAAGACTGAATGAAACTTGGAATACTACTGGAGAGACAGGGACGTACGATGACGGTCACCACAATAAAGTAAGAGACAATACCGATTCATCTTAATGTAACATATGTACATGGTGAAACAGTAGTAAAAAAGACAGGCACCTGTAAAACCAACTAACATGTAGAATCACTAATATTTATGACGGTGGGACTTTTGTCCCACTAAGGAAACTTAAAAAACTTAAAAATGAAAGAAACCTAGAGTCGGGTCTTCACCGTAACCGACTAGTATCCCAAAGAGATACAAATCTAAAATTCTTTGGAAGTATGATAAAAAGTACCACCGACGTGGTTTAATGTAGCGGTGATTGTTACCTCCTAAGACAGGTGTGTGGGATAGATCGTAATTAAGAAACATCTAAAACCAACTGACACGTAAGACTGGTCACCTTCACCATAAAGTAACATTAAAACTACTCGTAAAGAAATTATTAGTCACTACAAATCATAGAAAGGTACACAAATATAAAATATTTTACACTTATTTTATATGAAGAACGTTAACTGAAGAACTTATAGTCAAGACAACTTTAAAAAAAATAGTTAATAAATGGGGTACCGTAAAGAATTCCAGTCCAAAGTACATCTCGGGACTTCCGGAACACTTCTAATTCACGGTGAGTTGAGACCACATTTTCAAAAACTATACCCTCTACCAATGTTCCACGGTCCTAAAGGAGGACGGTCGAGACGAATAATCCGTTGGTCTCGAAATCACTTTCACGACTAAACCATAAAACTAAATCTCACCTTACACGGTCTTCATTGTGGACCTTCAAACACAGATTAAGAGGGAAAATTTTAACTTGTGTGAACATAAAGAATAACATCGTTATAACTATATGTACCAGTACACACAATGACCTTATATCTTACCAAAAGGTGAATATGTATACAGAAAAGTAGAAACCTTAAAAGAATATATCGAATAATGTCTCACAACTATCCGGAGTGAACTTTATTTATACAAAAACAACTAACAGATAAAATATACATTATCAACCATATACAATTAAGGTTGGAGGTTGAAGTTGGACGGGGGAAGAGAGAGAACCTATTGGTCTTCACACAAAAAATGCAGAGACTCTGAAATACATAAGAGTAAAGTAAGGAACCACATATAAAAATCCAAGGTGGACATTCACCATAGAATACTATAAACAAAAAACTAAACCTGAAAAAATTGAATCAAACTAATAGAGTTCGAATAGATCCAATGACTTTTAGTGTAATAAAGTCAGAAAAAGTAACGACTCAGTGTATCGAAACAAATGTGCATAGTGAAGAAATAGGTAAGTAGAGTGATATTTATAAAAGAAACGAAGGTAAAAACTAATAACATTTGATATCAGGTCACCCGTGTACCGACATATACAGAAAAGTTTTAGTCCAAAAGAGAAGGATACGAGAAGTCTCACCTAAAAGTCCTAGGGTACCATCGAAATAAAAATGTAAAATCCCGTCAAGGTATGATGACAGAAATCACTGAAAATGGTAAATATACGGAGTTCATGGTATTTACTCAAGAGACAGGAGGTACGGGAAAGATACTAAATAAGAAACATCTCAAAACTTCTACCGGAAAGTGTGACCACGTCTCACTAGAGAGTACCATCAAAACGAACGTATAGAGGTTATTAAGTGTTATAAGTCGTACAAAGGTACCCAAAAAGAAAAGTTTGTCACACTCATTTTCAATGACAACTAAAAAAAGAAGAACTATCATAGGTCAAAATTAAAAAAAGATAAATCAATAGGAACCTTTAAAAAATTCACGTCCTTAGTAAATCTCACGTCGTAAGGAACACTGATATTGTGCCAGCATAACCATTATCAAAATTCCAACGACAACCATCTTTACCGGTGTTCCACCGTCTCAACGAAGTACATGAAGAGAACAATGATACCATTGGCCTCAGAATTCAAACCAGGATCAAAGACTAACATGTAGTCACACCTTATACCGTGTTTTTCGGTGATTTTGAACACAAAGTAATAAAGAAAACAAAAACACAATTAAATGTAATTACAAATAAAAATAACTCCGTTTCAACTGAATGTTATAACAAAAACACATGTCTTTGAAAAAAGTCATAATGGGTATGTATATAGATTAGTAGAACCAAAATAAAGTGTATAGTCAATAATGTATCACGAATCATATATTGGTCAAGATTTCATCCACTTACAACTAATCCATAAAATATCTATAAACATCCATATTTAATTAGAGTTGGAGGATTAAGTGGGGAAAATGTGTAATAAGAAAAACCCCTTGGTACAAACAAAAGATTCGGACAGATAGCATTCAATTGAGTAACCATACTTGAAAAGAGGTAGAGTGGATATTCACC
Source organism: Capra ibex (assembly GCA_006410555.1). Taxonomy (NCBI): domain Eukaryota; kingdom Metazoa; phylum Chordata; class Mammalia; order Artiodactyla; family Bovidae; genus Capra; species Capra ibex. Next base: position 24,052,797 of record SJYO01018169.1, on the reverse strand, counting down.
ATGATATACCATAAACAAAAAGACTGAATGAAGTGTATGATACTAATAGAGATCTAAATAGATACAGAAACTTTTACTGTAATAAAGTAAAAAAGTAACGACTCTTTATCAGGTAAATATGGACGTAGTGAAAAAGATACAGGTGAATAGACAGGTCCATGTTGAACAAATAAAAGTACAGAACCGACAAAATTTACGCCGACGTCACGTACGAACCCACACACGCGAAAAGTTTTAGTCCAAAAGAGACATATATAAGGATCCTTACCTTGAGGGTCTAGTATACCATTGAGATAGAAATGAAAATTTTCCGAAAAGAAATCACCAGGAATATTACTGACAATGGTTAATGTAGGGTGTTTGTAGTAATTCCCCAGAAGAAAAAATTGAGGTGAGTCCTCAAAGAACAGAGATCTAAAAAACAATCACCGGATTAACAGAAAAGACTCCATTATTCAGTAACATCAAAAATAAAAGTATAACAATTGTTAAGTGGTATAAATCGTTATAAAGTACATCTCAAAATTAATTTGTAAAATTTAACTTAAATGATTGACACCTTTTAAGACTCTCTCTACCCTTATGGTCTGGTGGACTGGACGGAGAACTCTTTAGACATACGTCCAGTCCTTCGTTGTCAATCTTGACCTGTACATTGTTGTCTGACCAAGGTTTATCCTTTTCCTCATGCAGTTCCGACATGTAACGGTGGGACGAATAAATTGAAGATACGTCTCATGTAGTACTCTTTGCGACCTGACCTTCTTTGTGTTCGACCTTAGTTCTAACGACCCTCTTTATAGTTATTGGAGTCTATACGTCTACTGTGGTGGGAATACCGTCTTTCACTTCTCCTGGATTTTTCGGAGAATTACTTTCACTTTCTCCTCTCACTTTTTCAACCGAATTTCGAGTTGTAAGTCTTTTACTTCTAGTACCGTAGACCAGGGTAGTGAGGTACCCTTTATCTACCCCTTTGTCACAGTCTGAAATAAAAACCCCCGAGGTTTTAGTGACGTCTACCACTGACGTCGGTACTTTAATTTTCTGCGAATGAGGAACCTTCCTTTCAATACTGGTTGGATCTATCATATAAGTTTTCGTCTCTGTAATGAAACGGCTGATTCCAGGCAGATCAGTTCCGATACCAAAAAGACACCAGTACATACCTACACTCTCAACCTGACACTTCTTCCGACTCGTGGTTTCTTANACAACCTCTTCTGAGAACTCTTAGGGAACCTGACGTTCCTCTAGGTTGGTCAGGTAAGACTTCCTCTAGTCGGGACCCTAAAGAAACCTTCCTTATGACGATTTCGACTTCGAGGTCATGAAACTGGTGGAGTACGCTTCTCAACTGAATAACCTTTTCTGACACTACGACCCTCCCTAACCCCCGTCCTCCTCTTCCCCTGCTGGCTCCTACTCTACCGACCTACCGTAGTGCCTGAGTTACCTGTACTCAGACTCACTTGAGGCCCTCTACCACTACCTGTCCCTCCGGACCGCACGACACTAAGTACCCAAGCGTTTCTCAGCCTGTGCTGACTCGCTGACTTGACTTGGTTACATCCTCTGGATTCTCTACGTCTACGCTAGGGACAAAGTCCTTCTAGGGGACCTCATCCCGTACCGTTGGGTGAGGTCATAAGAACGGTCCTCTTAGGATACCTTTCCCCTCGGACCGTCCGATGTCAGGTATCCCACCGTTTCTTAACCTGTACTGACTGGATCGTGTGTGTATACGTATGTATATTTATAGAGAGACATAAATCCATATTTACAAAGATATGTATATCTATATTTATAGAGATGTGTATGTCTACATTTATAGATATATGTATATTTACAAGTATATGTGAATATATATCTGAGACGAGACAAGACCTAAGAGGGGTTCCGAAACTCCTTGTACTGGTAGAGGAACTACGAAAGATAGACAAGAATTTCGTTAGGTGGGTAAACCCTTGAACTCTCAAAGATGAGAAATATTTGTTTTATTGTACCCACCATCTAACTACCGGTATACAAAGGTTGACCAGTGTACCTGAAGTACGTTCGGTAGTATTTCTTCTTTTATACCCGGTACCCTGTACCTCCCATTTTAATGGGATTTCCTCGTCCTTTAAAAATTTCCAACAAGAATATCTTTATGTATGAAGTCAATGTCCCTTTAATTAGTAAGATAAGGGTATAAAATGAAAATCCCGTCATTAAACCTTAAGGACATGAACTCTTTTCGTTGAACTCTATAAAGGTTTACTTTCTACAGTAGAAGTATATTTTCTAATAAAAAGTCAGAAACCAAAATATATAAAGAGAGAATTATTCAAGTGGACGAAGTCCCGTTCTAAACAAAGTATACCGTTTCATAGAACTACAGATAGTTCTAAGGACGAGGTAAAATAGAACAAACTCTACGGGTCTAGTGTTAATAAACCCCGGACACCATTTTCCCTAGAACCCATTGTCTTACTGTTTGACTTTGTAAATTGTTACGACATCGACACACCCAAGGAAACCCTACAGTTATCTTAACACTACTAGGTTTAGTGTAGTGTCCTTCATGTAGACGTTCGGTTACTATCTCATCTTTCCGTCAAAGTATAAATGACACTGTCGTCCCTAACTTCCTACACTACCTCCGTACTTCCCACTTTCGTCTTCCGGAAAGGACGTACCGAGCACTTCACCGTCCATTAGTGTCGTCGGCGGTGGGGGGTCCTGTCATACCAGGTGTCAATTCGGGACCTCGTCTTTAGTCTTGTAGAGAAATGTCCGAACCACGACGACCTTAGTGTCCAACCAAAGATCAAAGATGTCCATAATTTCTTTTGGTACCAGAACGAAAGTGACAAAGTCTTTAAGGATCCTGATGTTCATTTTGTTTTGAATCAACAATGCACCCTCCGACAACATGATTGATGTGTTTCGAGACTTTATTCCCCCGTAGTAGAAAGGGTCAATGTAAACTGTCCAGCACGGTCTGAATCTAATACTTTAAGATTTTAAATTCAATGACCCATAATGAAGTTCTTTAGTGAACCGTAGTCGTACTAAACTTTGTATTTACATTTTTGACTTTGACGTCCCCGAAAGGACTCCAAGTCACCAATTGTTAGGTGGAAGTTATGTCCTATGTACCCAAGTTAGGGACCAGTCCCTTGATTCTAGGACTTACGGTACCCGGTTGATTCGGATGTGTGATGTCGATGTGTCAGGTGTACGAGTCGTTCGTCACGTGGTGTTGGTCTCTTCGGGTACGTAGTGTTGATTCTCTGACGTACGACGTTGATTCTGGTCTACGTCGGTTTTTAGTTATTCTCTTACTTTCTTACTTTTGGACTTTGACACATTCTCAACAACTAATTGAATCTACAAGAATTCTCCCCTGGAATATATATATATACTATATATCTTATATATCTTATATATTATATATATTTATTATATCTAATATATAATATATATGAATTAAATATTCTATAAAATTTATCTTATTATTTGTCCTATTTAAACTTAAACTATTTACTATTTACTCTAACACTGTTATAATTAATATAACTAAACTGATATTTCTTTCGACTCGCGACTTATTACCTACGAAAACTTGACACCACAACCTCTTCTGAGAACTCTCAGGGAACCTGACGTTCCTCTAGGTTGGTCAGGTAAGATTTCCTTCAGTCAGGACTTATAAGTAACCTTCCTGACTACGACTTCGACTTTGCGGAAACCGGTGGACTACGCTTGTCGACTGAGTAAACTTTTCTGGGACTACGACCCTTTCTAACTCCCGTCCTCCTCTTCCCCTGCTGTCTCCTACTCTACCAACCTACCGTAGTGGCTGAGTTACCTGTACCCAAACCCACCTGAGGCCCTCAACCACTACCTATTCCTCCGGACCGCACGACACCAAGTACCTCCACGTTTCTCAGCCTGTGTTGACTCGTTCACTTGACTTGACTACCCTGGCCTACGGTACTAGAATCAAAAAACTTACAACTCAAAATTCGGTGGGAAAGTGAGAGAGGAAAGTGAAAGTAGTTCTCCGAGAAGTCAAGAAGAAGCGAAAGACGGTGTTCCCATCACAATAGACGTATAGAGTCCAATAACTATAAAGAGGACCGTTAGAACTAAGGTCGAACACGAAGTAGATCGGACCGTAAAGAGTACTAAAGGAGGCGTATATTCAATTTCTTCGTCCTACTGCTATATATCGGGACTACATGAGGAAAGGGTTAAACCTTGGTACCTTGATAACAAGGTACAGGCCAAGATTGTCAACGAAGAACTGAACGTATGTCAAAGAGTCCTCCGTCCATTCCACTAGATCATCAGGGTAGAGAAATTTTAAAAGGTATCAACCAACACTAGGTGTGTCAGTTTCCGAAACCGTATTAGTTATTTCGTCTTTATTTACAAAAAGACCTTGAGAGAACGAAACAGATACTAGGTTGCCTACAACCGTTAAACTAGAGGTCAAGGGGACGGAAAAGATTTAGGTCGAACTTGTAGACATTCAAGACCCAAGTGTATGACAACTTCGGACCGAACTTCTTAAAACTCGTAATGAAACGATCGTACACTCTACTCACGTTAACACGCCATCAAACTTGTAAGAAACCGTAACACAAAGAAACCCTAACCTTACTTTTGACTGGAAAAGGTCAGGACACCGGTGACGACTCAAAAGGTTTGAACGACCGTATAACTCACGTCGTGTAATTGTCGTAGTAGAAAATCCTAGAGTCTTTTCAGGGTGGCTCGCTACCTATGGTCAATGAGGGTAGGGGTTTGACCGTACGTTTTTCATGCCATACCACTTTTTGTCCAAATAGAGTGTAGAGTGACGATCCGTGTCTCGGGACCCCGTGTCGGTAAGTGTATCGTCGTTTGGAGGACGGGTTTGTAATGAGTGGGTCCACCCCAGTTCCATCCCTGGAACCTATGTGTCTTTCGGGACTAGTACCGACTGTTACACATACTGACAAGAGAATAACTTTCGTTGTGGTGACGAAAGGGACGGTTTTCATGGAGTTCGTTCGTCATCAGTCAGTTTCCTTTTAAACCACACGACACTAAACCCCGTGGTACAGACGTGAATACGTCTGACTCCCGGGTACCCGGGACGTTTCAGTGGTGGTTTAGGTGTCGGGGTACTTCCATGTGTTGTATTCACTATTAACTTGTTCCTAACGAGTGTGTCCATTTGGAGTCTACGGGGTGCTTGAGGTGTCCCCGGGTAGAGGGGTCTCTCGTACACACGTGTGTCACACCGGTACCATGTCACACCACGGGGTCGGACCCGTGTACCCGACACCCTTTTCCTTTTCCGGAGGGGTGACGGGAAACCACTTTGAAGGGACTGTGGGTTCTTCCCATTGAGAATACTCTGAAATTTGGAGGTGTGGACACATCACGGTCCATTAATCTCATTCAGTCCGTTCCGTCCATACCTTGTGGGGTGTTGGAGACAGAGTGGTGACTGTTGGTGTGACGAAGACACCGGTGGGTTTCCTTCGTCTGGAGTCGTGAAACCCGGAGACTGACCCCGGGTTCTCCGTGGTAGTGTGATGTAAGAGTCAGGACGACGACAGGTCAGGATGGGGTTTTACGTTCACGAGGATACGAGAAAGTGTGAATTGAGAGTCGGGAGGGACATGGATGGGGGTTCAGAACATTGTCTCTCACCCCTGACTTTGTCCTTCACCCAGTGTTCAGTCGTCTCGTGTTACCCTTTATGTCAGTCTGTCCCAGTCAGAACTTCAAATCTCCCACTCCTCTTTACATTCCTACCGTCCTAATCTCGACTACTTGGTCATATTCCATCTGTCGTCGTCCGTCATCATCGGTGTACCTACAGTTTCGGGAGTCACTAACGTGGTGTGTAGGGTTCTTCATGACTTCAGTTTAACGACCACGACGACCAAGATTCAGTGAAGTCAACATAGACTGAGAAACACTAGGGTACCTGATGTCGGGTGGTCCAAGGAGACAGGTACCCTAAGATGTCCGTTCCTATTACCTCATCCAACGGTAAAGGAGGAGGTCCCCTAGAAGAGCTGGGGCCATAGTTTGGATCCAGAGAATCCAGAGGACGTAACCGTTCACCCAAGAAATGGTGATCGTAGTGGATCCTTCGGGTTTGAGTTGTACACCCGTCAGTTTTTAGTCCCCACTGGTCCGGTCTTTGTTTCAATGTTCTCTGTGTCAGGGGTTTGGGAGTTGGGTGGAGGGTCATCCACCCCACTGGACCGTCTTCTGTATGGTTTTCGGAGCACCTGTACCAACGGGACTTGTAGATTCTACCCTTAGCTCCTCCTTGTAACTCCTTTGGTCATCCCTCTACCGTTCTTCGGAGAGGGGTGGTCAGGGAAGGGGTGGTGGGGTAGAGAAGGACGGGAATTGTTGTGGTGGTGTTTCCACCTTCCTGTCAGAGGTGTGTAATAAGGGAGGAAAGGTACGTTGTGACCACCTCGAGGTGTCACCGGGTTCTATCGTGACTATGACGATACGAGAACGATTACTAGGAAAGTGTCCAACTGGACACCTTTGTTCGATACCTTTATACCTTTGGAACAATAAAAATGAAGGAGATTTCAAGTTGGTAGTGGTGGACCGTGATGTAGTCCCGGTAACCGGTTGGGGTCTCCCCGGTGAACCTCCCGGAGTGGTTTTGTAAGAATAGTCATCATCACTACCCACCATTCTTGGTCTTTTGTCCCTGAGTTGTGTTCGAATTTTGGACGTGAATCTCTTGAGTCGTCGTACCCGGACCCTTAAGGAGTTAGTACTTATTGACGTTAGAGGTAGTGTTTTTCCCAAGTCACCCAATGGAGGTGGACGACTATCCTCACATCCGTGTACAAGTCGGTAAGTCACATAGTACACATATCGGGATCGCTAGACTTTGGTAGTGTCTGGACAAAAAGAAGTTTAACCCCACCGACTTACGGTGGACATAGGGATTTTTGAAATCTTCTGTGACGAGTCCCTAGTATATTGCTCAACCGTATGGTCTCATAGAAAGTAATAACCTTAATTAGTCTCTTTAGTGAGTTGGTCACCGGTACGTCGTGGTGGGTGTTTTAGCGATTTCTCGATAGACTGTTAGGACAGGTACAGTCTAAAGGAGACGATTCAGTTCAATTCTGTAATTGAGGTGGAGGTGAGGTGAGGACCACTACGGGAAAGTGGTTAAGAAAATTCAAAGTCGAAACGTTGGTATGGGGGGTTCTTTGGTTTTTGAAAGTAAAGGGAAGTCGACAGGTCGTCCTATACCCTTCTTGTGTCGGTGTAACAGTCAGTGGTAGTCGATACCAGTCTTAGTACTACCACAGACTAGAAGAAACTTGGAGGTTGAAAGTAAGTACTAATTATTTTTGTAAGAACCGTGTCGAGAGACCAGGTAGAGTGTGGTCAAGTTCTTAAAGTGGATGTCACACATTATTCTTATGAGGTCATAGAGAAAAAAAAAAAAAAAAAAAAAAAATTTAAAATTTTAGAAATTAAGAATGTACGCAAGAGAATTGACACCGGACAAAACTTTTACTTGTTTTATCCTGGTGTCAACGTAAGGTAATAAGGATCGACACTATAGGGTCACCGAGTCTGGACGAAACTTGTAGGATCGAAAAAGTTACGTTTACGAAGACCTGGGTGTCTGTAAACCGATTGTCAAACTCCTCATGGTTCTCCGTCCGTACCCGTTACTGAGAGAAAGTACTACCTGACCGACGGGTAAGGGTTTTAGTACGGTCTACACAAAATTGACGTTGTAGAGATTATACGGGATAACATCTCCCTTAAGGACTGACGGGAAGTCAGCTAAGAACACCTTATTAAATAGAGAGAAAAAAACACCTTACTAAATTTCGTCAGTAAATATCCTGTACCTTTTAGTTTCTCCCAGGAAAGTAGTGATGAAAAGACCCGGTCCGTAGACAGTGAACGTATGGACGACGGAAGGAACTTACACCCTCGGTAATTAGTCCGAGGGAGAGGACTGAGTTTGGGACTAAGGGGTAGTGGGTATTCATCCATACTTTTGATGGTAGTTTCCGACTAATCCGTTTGTGAACTTACTTAGTGGTGTCGGTTACCATGTGTAGGGGGTCAGTGTCGATACCCCTCTCACAACAACCTAGACTATTTACGTACGTAATGAGACCACACTCAGTTGAGATCGTAACGGATAATAGGTTCATCCTCTGTTCACTCACTGGTTTTCTTAGTATTGACTAAATCACTCGGTATATGACAAAGTCAGGGTACGTATGAATATGTACGAAATTAGAAACTCTGGTCATATGTGATCGTCGTCTTTGTTGGTCCAGCACACGTAACGTTCCTGGGTCTCTTAGTCGAGTTTTTGTAGGGTCCGTATACCTTGTGTCCGGTAACCCTTACGTCGTCACCCACCGTCGTGAGTGGAGTCCCACTCTCTTCCCCTTACCTTTGTAACACCGGGTTGGTTAATTTATGGGACGGGTCCCGTTCCTACCGATTGATGGGTCTTCTTTTCTTCTTAGGGAATCACGGTAGGGGTCCGAGTCGGGGAAATACCGTACCCTCACCCTGACCCCGTAAACGAGTTCAGATCGGTCGTATAGTTGACGAGAACCCACCTGTCACCCTTCACACTGGTTAGTGTTTGACAGACCTTGGGTAGAACTTGAGTGTGTGTCCTCTCGAGTGGTCTCGGTCCGTTCAGTTCCCACCCGTCAGGTAGAGGGTGTGTTACGAAGGTCGTCAGACCTCCGTCGTTACCTGTACCTCGTTCCAGAACCACCCGGGTCCTTTGTTCCGTGACTTCCAGTACCGTGACTTCAATCGTCTGGACTACCTCTCTCCACTATTCCGACCCTTTCTCCTATCCGTGACCTTTTCGTCATCCCCTTTGCCTGACTTACGACGATGTACCCCACACCCTAACAGTTGTTTTGTACCTAGGTTCAGTCTATGGTCCCGTGTTGTGGTCCAGAGTGACAGTGTACGGAGATCGTCTCCCTATGAGGGTGTGTATGAACGACGACTTGGACGTAATCCAGGTTCTCGAGAGTTAGACTCCCTGGGAGGTTGGTACTGTCGACCCCTACTGTGTGTCCGACTCCAATAAAGTTAGGATAGTCATGAAACTCGTCAGTAGACCCGTCTTCTCCCGGTCGTACGTATGTCCAACTCCCGGTGACATTCCCTTTAATTCATCTTCGTTAGAACAGGTCAGATGTCTCTGTCCTTTCGTCTCTTCCGGAGATTAGAACGAAGACTGGACGGACCTGTGACGGGACTGATGTATTCGATCACTCACGTTCGGTTCTCAGTTTTATCTATTCTATCCCTTACCTAGAACCCTAAGGACTCGGGGACCTCCTCCAGACCGGTCGGTAAGACCCTAAATTATTTTAGGATATTGATCGTTCTATTTGGTCGTAACATTTTTGCTAATTACACTTGAGGATCCAAGTCGTCTACGTCGAGCTCCCGAGATCTCGTGTCCGAGTTATCAACACTGAGTACCCGAAAAACAGCGAGGTGTCGTACACCCCAGAAGGACCTAGTCCCTAGTTTGGGTAGAGAACGTGACCGTCTGTTTAAGAAAAGGTGACTCTGTGGTATTTTCAGAGTTTCATTAAAAATGAGAAAAAAATCAAAAAATTTAATTAAATGAAAAATAACTTCCTATTAACGAAATGTCTTAAAACGACAAAAGACAGTTTAGAGTTGTACTTAGTCGGTACTTTCACTTTCACTTCAGTTAGTCAGCACAGGCTGAGAAACTCTGGGACACCTGACATCGGATGGTCCGAGGAAGTGGATGCCCTAAGAGGTCCGTTCTCACGACCTCACCCAACGGTAAAGGAAGAGGTCCCCTAGAAGGGTTGGGTCCCTGACTTGGGTCCAGAGGACGTGACCTCCGTCTACGAAATTAGAGACTCGGTACCATATGTATATAGGGAAGGGAACACTTAGAGGGAGGGAGTAGGGTGGGGAGATCCAACTATGGCTTGGGCAAACTCAAACGACTCGGTATGTCGTTCAAGGGCAACCGATAGATGAAATGTATACCATTACAGTCAAAGGTACAATGAGACAGGTATGTAGAGTGGGAGAGGATGTGAGAGGGGTACAGGTATTCAGACAAGAGATACAGACAAAGGGGTAACATTTATCTTTATTACTTTAAACGGGACATTTATTTAAGAAGTCATGGTAAAAAGATCTAAGGTATACATACACAATCTTAGACTATAAATAGAAAGAGAAAGTACGAGTGAAGTGAGACATATTATCCAAGATCCAAGTAGGTGGAGTAATCTTGACTGACTTTACGTAAAGAAAAATACCGACTCATTGTAAGGTAACACATATACATGGTGTTGAAGAAATGGTAAGTAGATAGTTACCTGTAGATCCAACGCAGGTACAAGATCGATAACATTTATCATGACGTTACTTGTTATCCTATGTATACAGAGAAAGTTAAAACCAAAGGAGTCCCATATATGGATCCTAACCCTAACGACCCAGTATGTTCGGTGTCCTGACCTTTTCCAGTCAAAAGTAAGGTTAGGGATTCTTTCCGTTACGGTTTCTTACGAGTTTGATGCCGTGTTAACGTGAGTAGAGTGTACGATCATTTCATTACGAGTTTTAAGAGGTTCGGTCCGAAGTTGTTATGCACTTGACACTTGAAGACTACAAGTTCGACCAAAATCTTCCCCGTCTCCTTGGTCTCTAGTTTAACGGCTGTAGGCGACCTAGTACCTTTTTCGTTCTCTCAAGGTCTTTGTGTAGATAAAGACGAAATAACTGATACGGTTCCGGAAACTGACACACCTAGTGTTATTTGACACCTTTTAAGACTTTCTCTACCCTTATGGTCTGGTGGACTGGACGGAGAACTCTTTAGACATACGTCCA
>SJYO01018169.1:23942379-24041591 GCA_006410555.1 Capra ibex | reverse complement strand
AGATCAGTTCCGATACCAAAAAGGACACCAGTACGTACCTACACTCTCAACCTGACACTTCTTCCGACTCACGGCTTCTTAACTACGAAAACTTCACACCACAACCTCTTCTGAGAACTCTCAGGGAACCTGACGTTCCTCTAGGTTGGTCAGGTAACACTTCCTCTTGTTGGGACCCTAAAGAAACCTTCCTTACTACGATTTCGACTTTGAGGTCATGAAAGCGGTGGAGTACGCTTCTCAACTGAGTAACCTTGTCTGACACTACGACCCTCCCTAACCCCCGTCCTCCTCCACTACTGTCTCCTACTCTACCGACCTACCGTAATGACTGAGCTACCTGCACTCAGACTCACTTGAGGTCCTCTACCACTACCTGTCCCTCCGAACCGCACGACGTTAAGTACCCCAGCGTTTCTCAGCCTGTACTGACTCGCTGACTTGACTTGATTTTGACTTGTCACTAAAATAAGGATCAAAAAATTCCTTAGAGGTATGGCAGAAGGTATCACCGACATAGTTAAATGTAAGGGTGGTTGTCACGTTCTCACAAGGGAAAAGAGGTGTGGGAGAGGTCGTAAATAATAAACATCTGAAAAACTATTCCCGGTAAGACTGGTCACACTCCACTATAGAGTGACATCAAAACTAAAAATTATTACTCATTACAACTCGTAGAAAAGTACACAAACAATCGGTAGACATACAGAAGAAACCTCTTTACAGACAAATCCAGAAAAAGGGTGAAAAACTAACCCAACAAACAAAAAGACCGTAACTCAACATACTTGACGAACATATAAAACCTTTAATTAGGAAACAGTCAACAAAGTAAACGATAATAAAATAGGGAGAGACTCCCCACAGAAAAGTGGAACGAATATCAAAGGAAACGACACGTTTTCGAAAATTCAAATTAGTCCAGGGTGAACAAATGGAAACAAAAATATAGGTAATGAGATCCTCCACCCAGTACCTCCCAGAACGAAAGTAAATACAGTAGCTCACAAGACGGATACAAGAGGAGATTCTCAAAATATCAAAGACCAGAATGTAAATCCAGAAATTAGGTAAAACTCAAATAGAAACACATACCACAATCCTTCACAAGATTAAAGTAAAAAAATGTACATCGACAGGTCAAAAGGGTCGTGGTAAATAACTTCTTCGACAGAAACGGGGTAACATATAAGAACGGAGGAAACAGTTTTTATTCCATGGGTATCCACGTTCCCAAATAAAGACCCGAAAGATAGAACAAGGTAACCAGACATAAAGACAAAAACACGGTCATGGTATGACAGAACTACTGACATCGAAACATCATATTACACTTCAGTCCTTCGAACTAAGGAGGTCGAGGGAAGAAGAAAGAGTTCTGACGAAACCGACAAACCCCAGAAAACATAAAGGTATACTTAACACTTTAAAAAACAAGATCAAGACACCTTTTACGGTAACCATTAAACTATCCCTAACGTAGTTTACACATCTAACGTAAACCATCATATCAGTAAAAGTGTTATAACTAAGAAGGATGGGTCCTTGTACCTTATGGAGAGGTTAACAAATACAGTAGAAACTAAAGGAAGTAATGACAGAATATTAAAAGACACATGTCAAGAAAGTAGAGGAATACATTCAAATAAGGATCTATAAATTAAGAAAAACAACGTTGCCACTTACCCTAACTAAGGAATTAAAGAAAGACTGAAAAGTAACAATTATATATCCTTACGTTCACTAAAGACACATAACTAAAACATAGGACTTTGAAACGATTTAAGTGACTAATCGAGATCATTAAAAGACTATGATAGAAATCCCAAAAGATACATGTCATAGTACAGTAGAGGTTTGTCACTCTCGAATTGAAGAAAAGGCTAGACCTAAGGAAAAGAGAAAGAAGAGACTAACGACATCGATCCTGAAAGTCTTGATACAACTTATTGTCACCACTTTCACCTGTGGAAACAGAACAAGGACTAGAATCTCCCTTACGAAAGTCAAAACGTAGTAACTCTTACAAACGACACTCGAATAGTATACACTGGAAATGATACAACTCTATCCAAGGAAGATACGGGTAAAAAACTTCAAAATTAGTATTTATCCACTTAAAACAGTTTCCGAAAAAGACGTAGATAACTCTACTATACCAAAAATGGAAAGTTAAACAATTATACCACATAGTACAACTAAAGACATATGACTTCTTAGGAACGTAGGGATCTTATTTGGGTTGAACTAGTACCACATACTCGAAAAACTATACAACGACTTAAGACAGACGATTTTAAAACAACTCCTAAAAACGTAGATACAAGTGGTCACTATAACCGAACTTCAAAAGAAAAAAACACAACAGAAACAGGTCAAAACCATAGTCCCACTACCACCGGAGCATCTTACTTAAACCTTCACAAGGAAGGAGACGTTAAAAAACTTTCTCAAAATCTTCCTACCCGTAATCGAGAAGAGATTTATTGTCTTAAGAGGACACTTCGGTAGACCAGGACCCGAAAACGAAAAACGCTCTAAAAACCAGTGTCGAAGTTAAAGTCACGGACATTAACCCAACAACAATTAAAGATAAAGATGGACCAAATAACAATCTTCTAACTTGAAAAGATTCTTATACGGGTGAAGAAGGTCCAATAGATAAAATAACGGTATGTCAACAAGTATTATCAGAGAATATTAGCAAACATAAAGACGTAACAGATAACATTGGAGAGGAAAAAGTGAAGATTAAAACAAGTAAATAGAAAAAGAATTACTCAGACCGATTTCCAAACAGACAGAACGAACGGAAGAGTTTCTTGGTCGAAAATCAAAATAATTAGAAATGATAACAAAGAAAGTAAAGAAAAAGTTAACAAAGACGAGACGGGAAATAAAGAAAGGAAGACGATTAAAACCTCCAAAAAAACAAACAAAAAGAAGAAAAAGGTCAACAAAATCCATAATATCAATCCAACAGATAAGCTACAAAAAGACAAAAAACTTCAGTCTAACATAACGATATTTGAAGGGAGAATCTTGACTAAAACGACGTAGGGTATCCAAAACTCAAGAGCACAAAAGTAACAATAAAGATCTTTAAAAAAATAAAGGGGAAACTAAAGACGTCATTGGACAAGCAATAAATCTTTGTATAACAAATTAGTGGTGCACGGACACAAAAAATGTCAAAAAAAGAACATTAACTATAGACAAAGTACCGTAACACCGGTCTTTTCTACGAACTATACTAAAGTTAAAAGAATTTAAATGACTCCAAACTAAACACTGGGTTCTACACCAGATAGGACCTCTTACAAGGTACACGTGAACTTTCTTCCACATAAGAAGACGAAAACCTACCTTGCAGGACTTCTATAGTTACTCTTGGTAGAGTAGATTACATAGTAAAATTTGAACACAAAGGAATAATTAAAAGACAAAACTACTAGACAGGTAACCACACTCACCCCACAATTTCAGAGGATGATAATAACACAATGACAGTTAAAGAGGAAAATACAGACAATCACAAGCAGAATATATAATTCCACGAGGATACAACCCACGTTTCTATAAATGTTAACAATACCGAAGGAGAACCTAACTGGGGAACTAGTAATGTATCACAGGAAGGAATAGAGAACATTAGAATAAAATTCCAGATAAAACGGACTATACTCCTAACGATGAGGTCGAAAGAAAGTGAAGGGTAACGTACCTTATATAAAAAAGTAGGAGAGTGAAAGTCAGATATACACAGAACTCCAGACTTCACCCAAAGAACATCTGTCGTATATTTACCCAGAAGAAAAACATAGGTAAGTCGGTCAGAGAAAACAAACCTCGTAAATTAGGTGAATGTAAATTTCATTAATAACTATACATACAAAGATGACGGTAAAAGATTAACAAACCCCAACTAAAACATCTAGAAAAAAGAAGACAACATAAAGAACTGATATATTCAGGCAAATTGTAAACAACATTTCGACCAAACCACCATGACTTAAGATAATTGAAAACGAACAGAATTTTTGAAAACTAAAGAGGTAGTTAAAACTTACTCTAGGAACGACCTATGTCATTAGAAGCAACATCTAAAAGGGGAAAGTAATGAAGTTTATATAGGACGGTGAGGGAAGACCGACCGTCTCAAAGACGACTTTCTAGTCGACAATTCGCATACACCAAAGGGAAGATACAATGAACAACGAAGAGGGAACTACGAAAATTATCGGAAAGAAACACAAATTAGAAACAATCAAATTAATCATACACAGAACCGTACAAAGAGGAACCTAAATAGGACATTCCCTGAGAAACGTGGAGAACCTGAACTAACCGATAAAGGAAAAAGTGCAACCCCTTTAAAAATTGATATTAGAGAAGTTTTTAAAGAGAATGGGAAAGAAAAAGAGAAGAAGAAGACCCTCGGTACATTAAACTTACAACCACGTAAACTATATCAGGGTCTCTAGAGACTCTGATAGTAGTCGAGAAAAGTAAGAAAAATGAAATAAGACGAGAAGTCTTCAATAAAGGTGGTAAAATAGAAGGTCGAGTGACTAAAGAAGAGAACTGAGAACTCTCAGGGAACCTGATGTTCCTCTAGGTTGGTCAGGCAAGACTTCCTCTAGTTGGGACCCTAAAGAAACCTTCCTTACTACGATTTCGACTTTGAGGTCATGAAACCGGTGGAGTACGTTTCTCGACTGAGTAACCTTTTCTGAGACTACGACCCTCCCTAACTCCCGTCCTCCTCTTCCCCTGCTGTCTCCTACTCTACCGACCTACCGTAGTGACTAAGCTACCTGTACTCAGACTCACTTGAGACCCTCAATCACTACCTGTCCCTCCGGACCACACGACGCTAAGTACCCCAACGTTTCTCAGTCTGTGCTGACTCACTGACTTGACTTGACTCATAAAAATTAAAGTCATTAACACAACAAATAGAGACATACGAATAAGAAATTAAGAAAGTCCAGAAACAATTAACTAAGAACGTAAAAGAGGTAAAACAAAAGTTCCAAAAACTAGGAGAAATAATAGTAATACGACTTAAGAAGATTCCATTAAAAGGATAAAGGAGAAGTAGATAAACCTGAAGACACAAAGATGAAACAAGGAAGTAAACAGGTTATTAAGAGACGGAAAAGAAAAAAAAAAAATTTACAATGACACAAACTCCAGTGGAAAAGGGTCCGAAGTTCCTTTCAACTTAGGAAAGGAACTTCTTACAACTTAAGAAAGAAGTAAAACTAAAGACGGGAGGATTCCAACTAGGTCACCAAAATCTACTCGAAGCATATCCCATTCTAAACATGGCTCAAAAACAAACAAACAAAAAGGAGACTACCCGTTCCGACTCACTTCACCATGAGGACAGACGACTACTAATCCAAACATAAAAACAAAACAAATAACAAATCTACTCCACAGGACGTGTCCCACGATGACCACCAACCCACTACGGTCCAGAACATAAGTTCCCCGAAGGAAACACACTCAAGAGTAATAAACTATAGAGGATCCCAATCAAGAGACCATCAGATCCCAGAACCTCAACCACGAGGGTGAGGTTTCCGAGTCCCAAACTAGAGACCCGTCCTTACTTCTAAGATGTTCACCAAACGATACTGTAATTCCTTCTCATTTTGTTTATAGGTTTTTGTTCTTTGGTTTCTACTTGGGGTCTTTTTACCGTCAATGTCTTAGTTCGTTTATTATTAATTTTATTACCTTATATGTGTATATGTATTCGTGGGTACTCGTTTCACTTTTGTCAGGTTGTTTTTATTTCATGTCATCTAACTAGACCATTTGTTTCCTTTAGTTCTTAATATAAATGGTCAATTCTTGTTTTGATTGGATTAGTGTTTGACCTTTTGTTTTGATTTCGTTCCACGGTTCACCTCTTATTTCGTTACTTTTGTTTTGATTGTTTGTACAACTCTCCTTTCCTTTCTTTCTTATCTATCCGTTACAATTTATCTCCATCTACTTCTAAATATATGTAATTTCCAATTGACGTTCCCTTTTTCTTGTCATCCTTTCCGTTTGTTTCCTTACTTCCATCTTTTTTTATTATCCAAAATTTTTTAATTTTATTATTTTTTCTCTTTTCTCCTTTTTTTGTCTTCTTTCTTTTTTCATTTTGAGGTGTCTGGACGTTTTCGGGTTACATCTCCGTTTCCAAATATTGTTGTTATCTTTGACACTGACCTATATGTGTATATGTATATGTGGGTATTCGTTTTAGTCTTGTCAGGTTGTTTTTAATTCATGTTATCTAACTGGGTCGTTTGTTTCCTTTGGTTTTTAATATAGATGGTCTTGTTTTGACTAATTTTGCGTTTGACCTTATGTTTTGATTACGTTCCACGGTTGACCCCTTATTTCGTTACTTTTATTTTGATTGTTTATACAACTCTCCTTTCCTCTATTTCTTTTCTTTCTTATCTATACTTTTCAATTTATCTCTATCTATTTCTTCTAAATATATGTAATTTCTAATTGACGTTCCCCCTTTCTTGTCATCCTTTTCGTTTGTTTCCTTATCTGCATCTTTTTTTATTATCCAAATTTTTTAATTTTAATATTTTTCTCTTTTCTTCTCCTTTTGAGGTGTCTTGACGTTTCCGGGTTGCAGCTCCGTCTCTAAATACTGTTGTTATTTTATACACTGACTCCTTCTTCCTTTTTTTTTTTCGAGTTTTCGAATTAGCCTAAAGAATCACGGTTTTTTAGTTGTTGATGTTGTCTCCACCCCCCCCACACCCCCCCGCCTCCCNCCCCCCCTCCTCCCCCCTCTTTTTCTTAGACGTCTTGTTCAGTTTTTTATTCTTATTATTTACAAAAAGAACTCAGTGACGACAGTTCTCAGGAAAGGGTACGACCCTAAGTGTCAGGTGGAATGGAGGGATCCTACGGGAGGTTGTGACATGACTAGAGACCTGGACGACACCCCCGACGAGTCTAAGATTAGACCAAGATAAGGACACACAAGAACGGAGGTTACAGGTGTCGATAGTCTCGATCACACAAAAGAAAACACCCTCGGGAGTTACCGGGAAATATATAAGATATCTGTCTCAGACGAATCAACTAGTGCATCTAAATGAGACGTCGAACAGTCGACCATCCTTCCAAAACTCAGAAGAAGGAATCGGTGTGACGGGGACCCTAAGTTAACACCAAAATAAAGGTGGAGATGTACAACCAGCAGGTGACCCCAAATCGAGGACTTCGAAGGGACCTCCCGAACCCAAACGGTGACACTCCCGGTCCACACCTTCACCACGTTGCCGAACCCAACGTCCCCACGACCGTCGTGGTCCATGAGTCCTCCTAACCACCGATCCCATCATCCTTTATATCACAAGATCTTCCCGTCCTGTTGGTCATAACCGGTTATGTGAGGTCATAAGAACGGACCTCTTGGGGTAGAGACTGTCTCTTAGAACCGTCCGGTGTCAGATGTCCCAACGTTTGTCAGTCTGTCCTGCCTTCACTGTGACGTACGTATTTATGGTCTGAAAAAAAAAACCGGACACCGTCGAGACGGGGTCACTCCCAACTCGTACTTCCACCTCGTCGACGAACCGAACGTCCCTGGGACCACCGCGGTTCACACGTCCCTGTGTTTGACGGAGGTACAGTCCTCAATGCCGGGATGGTCAGAAAAAAGCTCGGAGAGCATCGACCGGTAGTCCGGAGAGACCGGTCAGAAAGAGGTATCGAGACGGACAAGTCCGTGAATCTCCCTAGGGAAAAGACCCCAGGAAGAGACAACAAGCCGTGTATCTCCCCTGGGGGACTACCCAGGATGAGACATAAAGTCGCGTAGTCCGTAAACTACCCGGTCGGAGAGATAACAAGTCGACGACTACGACCGTACACCTCTCTCCGGTACCACTACCGAGGTAGGAGATACACACTGAGTCCTCATAGTGGAACGAAGGTACCGACGGACCGAAAGGAGGTGTCCGTAAAGGGTGGTGTTAGAGAAGGGAGTGTAGGGGAGTTAGACAGAAAGACCTCTGTTGTCGTCGGGAGCGGGACCCTAACGTGGTGTTAGGGTTTGAGGTCGAGGGTCGGTGACGGGGAAGGTCCTCTGGGTACAAGGACGGGCCGTATACATACCGAAATCGTTCCTGATAGACTAAGGGTAAGGTAAATCGACGGTGTCTAGTCGACAAAGTAAGAGTCGGAATTTGTGAAGAGGAGACTGAGTCTGTTGACGGGACGACACCCCTAACCTGGGGACAAAGTCAGGGGGGTGGACGGTTTCCATCCAGGTCAGGATGATTGTGAGGACAAAAAGGGGGGTCAAGGAAACAAGATGGCTCAAATCGCACCAAGATATATAAGAAAAGGTGACCAGTCCATGAGGACAGGTGAGAGTCGACCACAAGACGTACGTGAAGACACAGACTTCCACATAAGGACTACATAGGTACCTCTCTCTACATAAGGTGTAGGTGGATGAGGAGACGGTGGAACAAGATTTAAAATGAAAACGTTGACTAAGTTGTGACAAAGGTCCTTGTTAGAATGTGAAAGGAACAGGAGGACATCTACCCACACACAGACACACAGACTCAATCAGTGAGTCAGCACAGAATGAGAAACGTTGGGGTATCTGTCATCGGGAGGTCTGATGACACAGGAACCCTAAGAGGTCCGTTCTTATAACCTCACCCATCGGTAAGGGAAGAGGTCGTCTAGAAGGACGAGGTCCCTAACTTGGGGCCAGAGGACTTAACGTCCTTCCAAGGAATTGGTAGACTCGGTGGTCCCTTCAGGTAGTTACACATAAGTGGTCGTTTTTTAGTGGTATTCGTTTTACCTTTCTGGTCGTTGTTTAGTCTTCCTTAAATGTTATTAATGTGTCTTAATCATAGGTCCCTATAATTATAATTTATGTAATTTATTTCTACATATAAGTGTTGTTACCTATTCTCGAGGGTAATCAGGTTACAAGTGTGTAAGACACTTCTTGAAAACGAATATCCAAAAGTCTTTCAGAAATATACAATAAATAAATTATATATAAATACGTTCATGTATTTTTACAGATAACACATGTATATTTTAGTGTACACGTAACGGACTAGTTAAAGACAAGTGTAAACTCGTAAATTTTTAGACATAGATACTGTTTCTGTTTGAACATTTTAAGAAAAAAATTCCGGGTACACATCATAAAAAAATAGTGATGTGGTAAAAAATATCGTCACAGTCAAAATGTATCTTTAACTAACATTTCATGTTCCTCAAGGAAATATAGGAGGTGGGAGGTAGAAGTCTGTCACAGGGGATATAAATATGAAGATTTAATAACTTTATATCCCGAAGGGACCACCGAGTCCCCATTCTCAGGCGGACGGTTACGTTCTCTACATTCTCTACGTCCAAGTTAGGGACCCATCTCTTCTAGGGGACCTCTTCCTTTCCGTGGGGTGAGGTTATAAGAACGGACCCTTTAGGGTACCTGTCTTGTCAGACCACCTAATGTCAGGTACACCAGCAAATCTTAGTCTGTGTGGAATCACCGATTTGTTGAGTGTTGTTGTCAGTTGTTAATGACACCATATAAACAATGGAAACTACGTGATTGTAACTATATAAAGAATAATAATGATAATAATTTCGGGTGTCAAGGGATAACGTTTTAAGTCTGAATTGAGAAAAAGAAAACGTCCGAATTCAACTTCTTTCCTCCCTTTTGGTCATCTGGTAACTCCATACAGGATTTAGTTTAGGGAATATTAATACGTCACCTCCACTGTTTATCTAAGTTACCTAATTTAGACCATCTGTGTCTTGGATACCTGTCTCCAAGCATTGTGACGTGTCCTCCACCACTGGTTTTGATAGGGTTTCCCCTTTTTTTACGTTCTTCCGTTTCACCAATAGACTCCTCCGAAATGTTTATCGACTCTTTTTTTCTCTTCGTTTTTCGTTCCCTCTTTCCCTTTCTATATGGGTTGACTTATGTCTCAAGGTCTGTTATCGTTCCTCGCTATTCTGTCGGAAGAATTCACTTGTTACGTTTCTTTATCTCCTCTTTTTTGTCTTACCCTTTTTGATTTTTAGAGAAGTTCTTTTAATCTCTATAGTTCCTTTGTAAAGTACATTCCTACCCTTACTATTTCCCTTCTTTGTCATTCCTGGATTGTCTTTGTCTTCGCCTTCTATAATTCTTCTCCACCGTTGTTATGTGTCTTGATATGTTTTTTCAGACTTACTGGGTCTATTGGTACTATCACACTAGTAGTGGATCTCGGTCTGTAGGAATTCACCCGGAATCCTTCGTAATGATACTTGTTTCGATCACCTCCACTACCTTAAGGTTAACTCGACAAAGTTTAGGACTTTCCACTACGACACTTTCACGACGTGAGTTATACGGTCGTTCAAACCTTTTGAATCGTCACCGGTGTCCTGACCTTTTCCAGTCAAAAGTAAGGTTAGGGTTTCATCCCGTTACGGTTTCTTACAAGTTTGATGGTATATTAACGTGTGTAAAGTGTATAATCGTTCTGATACGAGTTTTAAGAGGTTCGTTCCGAAGTCGTCATTTACTTGATTCTTAAAGGTCTACATGTTCGACCCAAGTCTTTTGTGTCTCCTTGGTCTCTAGTTTAACAGTTGTATGTGACCTAGTGTCTATTTGGTTCCCTTAAAATCTTTTGGTAGATAAAGACGAAGTGACTGATGTACTTTCGAGAACTGACACACCTAGTGTTGTGTGACACCTTTTAAGAATCTCTATCCTTATGGTCTGGTGGAATGGACAGAGGACTCTTTGGACATGTATCTAGTTCTTCGTTGTCAATCTTGACCTGTACCTTGTTGTCTGACCAAGTTTTAACCCTTCCTTCATACTGTTATTACATATAACAGTGGGACTAATAAATGATGTATCTCATATGGTAAACTTTAGGACCCGACCTACTTAATTTTCCACCTTGGTTCTAACGGACCTCTTAATAGTTGTTGGAGTCTATACGTCTACTATAGTGAGATTCCCGTTTTCCACTCCTCCTTGATTTCTTAGAGAACTACTCCCACTTTCTGTTCCCACTTTTTCGACCGAATTTTGAGTTGTAAGTTCTCCGAAGGGACCACCGAGTCACTATTTCTTAGGTGGACGGTTACGTCCTCTGTGACCAAGTTAGGAAGTAGGTCCTCCCATGGTGCACGGAGTCTCTTCGATTCGGGTACGTGGTATTGATGATTCGGACACAAGATCTCGGGTCCTCGAAGTTGGTGACTTCGGGTACACGGGATCTCAGACACAAGGTGTTCTTTTCGGTGGTATTACTCTTCGGGTACGTGGTGTTGATCTTTCATCAGGAGTAAACGGAGTTGATTTCTTTTCGGGTGCGTCGTCGTTTCTGGGGTGTGTCGGTTTTTTATTTATTTTCGTCCCGGACTTTCGTTGTAGACATGTGGGTACAATTGTGACTGTAGTAAGTGTTGTCGATTTTACCCATTTGTCGGGTTCACAGGTAGTTACCTACTTACCTATTCGTTATGCCCTACATATATATGTTAACTTATACTAGGTCGGAATTTTGTTTCCTTTAAGACTGTAAACGATGTTGTACCTATTTGGAGCTCCAAATAGTGACACACGTCTCTTTATTCCGTCAGTGTATTCCTGTTTATGACATGGTAAAGTGAACTTACAATGGATTACACCTTTCATCTCTCCACCATTGGTCTCCGACCACCTTCCCCGGAACCCCGTAAATTACCCATGTCTTCAAATCAAAACGTTCTACTATTCTCGATAACTCTACCTACCACCATTATATAAGTTTGATAATACTTATATGAATTGTGTGACCTTAACAACAACAAGGTAGTGATTCAGTACAGGCTGAGAAACGTTAGGGTACCTGACGTCGTACGTTCCGAAGGGACAGGAGGTGATAGAGGACCTTAAACGATTTTAAGTACAGGTAAGTCATCACTACGATAGATTGGTAGAGTAGGAGACAGCGGAGGAAAAGAAGAACGGGAGTCAGAAATGGTCGTAGTCCCAGAAAAGGTCACTCAACCGAGAAGCGTAGTCCACTGGTTTCATAACCTCGAAGTCAAAGTCGTAGTCAGAAAGGTTACTTATAAGTCTTAACTAAAGGAAATCCTAACTAACCACACTAGAGGAACGTTGGGTTTTCTGAGAGTTCTCAGAAGTGGTCGTAGTGTTAAACTTTCGTAGTCGAGAAGGTGTGAATCTGAATTTTATGAATCCCTCCATGTAAAATATAATATACATACAATCGTGTCAAAAATGTGTATTTTTTCATTCTCCGGATATGTGATAAATAAAAAATGGAGTCAGAATACTTCTTAGAATCTTTGTCACTTTCACTTCAGCGAGTCAGCACAGGCTGAGAAACGTTGGGGTACCTGCCATCGGATGGTCCGAAGAGACAGGTACTCTAAAAAGTCCGTTCTTATGACCTCACCCAATGGTAAAGGAAGAGGTCCCCTAGAAGGGCTGGGTCCCTAGTTTGGGCCCAGAGGGCGTGACCTCCGTCCGCGAAATTGGAGACTCGGTGGTCCCTTCGGGTCGTCCACATTATGGATAAAATCAGTTTTAAGAGAACTGACGTTCTCTGTTTTACGTTGATGTCGTCTTTTCTTTGGATCCTTTGTCTTAAACTCACATCGATGGAATCCCTTTTCACCCAGGTCTGAAGTTTACTGTGATCCCTGAAAGGAATCTCAGTGTAGAGACGAAGTGAGCAATTACTAAAATGAATAAATAAACCGAAACGACCTAGAAGCAAGGACGCACCCAAGAAGAACCACTCACCCCCGATGAGAGATCAAAGTCACACACCCGAAGAATGACGTCATCGAAGAGAACAACACCGAGTGATCGAGATCTCGTGTCCGAGTTATCAACACGGTGTACCCGAATCGACGAGGTACTGAACACCCTAGAAGGGCCTACTCCCTAGATTAGGCACAAAGGACGTAACCGTCTGTCTAAGGAATCGTGATTCTGTGGTCCCTTCGGGAGACGAAGTAAAATTCAAAATCTTGAGAGGTAGGACCGACTACCGACCCAATAGGGACGTTCCTCCCTTCTACCTATTCTCGTCGAGACAGGACTCACTCCAGTGAAGAGTCGTGGACAAATATACCAAAACCATTTATGTGAAGAACTCAGTGGACGGGTTTTGGACCCGTCAGTGAGCGGTGACCCTATCTTATGTCGACGTCGATCCGTCCGGTCTCACGACGGGTTTCCATTCATCTCACACGGTCCTAAGGTCCGGGGTCTTGTCCTACTTACCTGACCTGTGTGTGACGTTCTGAGGTGTTGGGGTAAAATTAAATGTCTATCCTTTGATCTCGAGTTTTTTCAAATTAAACAGTTTTTGATACGTTATCATTTTACTGATTATTAGGTTTACTTTATGTGAAAAACACTAGAAAAGTCTGGGAGTTAGAAAGGTCGAAATCAAACACTGTTTACGGTCATTCCTGAAACTCCATAGGCTTATTTAATCGACTGAATATGTCCCTACTTTTGTCGTATTAATTGTCATCATATTGTCTCTCGTGAAGTACAGATCCCTCTACCTCCTCAAATGCGGGTTAGGACGGTGGACCAACCTGACACCAGAGTTTTATCGAATCTCGCGATTTATCTATCTACATCCTCTGTGTTAGTGGACAGTGGTCGTGTCGTGACTGACTCGGTCTCGTCCACCAAAGAGTAACGAAGGTAGTCCTTTCGAGAGTTGTTCCGTTTTCTCACTGTATATTGTGGGTATGAGTCGGTGCTCAGTTTCTACCCTGGACTACAAGTCAAGTCAAGTCAGAGAATCAACACAGGATCGGAAACACTGGGGTACCTGACGTCGTGTGGTCCGAAGGGACAGGTAGTGGTTGAGGTCCTCGAACGAGTTTGAGTACAGGTAGCTCAGCCACTACAGTAGATTGGTAGAGTAGGAGATGGTAGGGAAAAAGGAGGACAGAAGTTAGAAAGGGTCATAGTCAGGGAAAAAGTTACTCAGTCAAGAAGTGTAGTCCACCGGTTTCTTAACCTCGAAGTCGAAGTCAGGAAGCTTACTTATAAGTCCTGACTAAAGGAAATCCTACCTGACGAAACTAGGGGAACGTCAGGTTCCCTGAGAGTTCTTAGAAGAGGTTGTGATATCAAGTTTTCGTAGTTAAGAAGCCACGAGTCGAAAGAAATACCGGGTTAAGAGTGTAGGTATGTTCTGATGATCTTTTTGGTATCGAAACTGATATGTCTGGTGACAACCGTTTCATTACAGAGACTACGAAAAAATTACAGAGACGACAGATCCAACCAGTATCGAAAAGGAGGTCCCTTCTTTGTAGAAAATTAAAGTACCGACGTCAGTGGTTGACGTCATTAAAACCTCGGGATTCAGACAGTGACAAAGGTGACAAAGGGGTAGATAAACGGTACTTCACTACTCTAGTCTACGGTACTATAATCAAAAAACTTACAACTCAAAATTCGGTCGAAAAAGTGAGAGGAGAAAGTGAAAGTAGTTGTCCGAGAAATCAAGGAGATGTGAAATACAGTACTCCTACCACAATAGACGTATAAACTCAAATAACTATAAATGGGGTCGTTAGAACTAAGGTCGAACACGAAGTAGATCGGACCTTAAAGCCTACTACATGAGAGGTATATTCAATTTATTCGTCCCACTGTTATATGTGGGAACTGTATGAGGAAAGGGTTAAACCTTGGTCAGACGACAAGGTACAGGTTAAGATTTTCAACGAAGAACTGAACGTATGTCCAAAGTGTCCTCCGTCTATTTCACCAGACCATAAGAGTAGAGAAATTTTAAAAGGTGTCAAACAACACTAGGTATGTCACTTTCCGAAATCGCATCAGTTACTTCGTCTACAAAAAGGTTTTAAGAGAACAAAAAAGATACAACCGTTAAACTAGAGACCAAGAAGACGGAAAAGATTTAAGTTAAACTTGTGGACCTTCAAGTGCCAAGTGTATTACAACTTCGGACAGAACCTCTTAAAAATCGTAATGAAACGATCGTACACTCTACTGACGTTAACACACCAGCAAACTTGTAAGAAACCGTAACGGGAAGGAACCTTAATCTTACTTTTGACTGTGTAAGGTCAGGACACCGGTGACGACTCAAAAGGTCTAAACGACGGTATAACTCACGTCGTGAAAGTGTCGTAGTAGAAAATCCTAAACTTTATCAAGTTGACCTTAAGGTAGTGGAGGTGATCGAAACAAGTCTCACTACGAAGGATTCCGGGTGAATGAAACGTGAGGTCCTACAGACCGACATCCACTCACTAGTGTGGTAGTACCAATAGACCCAGTAATTCTAGATAAAAACATATCAAGACACACAGGAACGGTGGAGAAGAATTATAGAAGACGAAGACAATCCAGGTATGGTAAAGACAGGAAATAGCTCGGGTAGAAACGTACTTTACAAGGGAACCATAGAGATTAAAAGAACTTCTCTAGAGATCAGTAAGGGTAAGATAACAAAGGGAGATAAATAAACGTAACTAGTGAATCCTTCCGAAGAGTAGAGAAGAACGATAAAAAACCTTGAGATGTAAGTCTACCTGTGTAGAAAGGAAAAGAGGAAACGGGAAGTGAAGAGAAAAGAGTCGATAAACACTCCAGAGGAGTCTGTTGGTAAAACGGAAAAACGTAAATCGTTCCTTTAATTCTGTCCTGTCGTGGTCTGCACCCTACACCCTAGACCCCCGGATCGACACTGTAGAGACCATTATGATGGGATATAAGTCACCCCTACACCTAAGTCGTAGACTACCCAAGGGTGGAACTTAACAGATACCGGGATGGGTCTGGGAGGAGAAGTCTTCCACCTCCCATCCACACCCACTTGGAAGAATATATACAGAGTAGAGAAAAAAGAACTTTCAATACGAGAACCGTGTTGATTAGAGATTCATAGGACACGAACAAATTTTTTGATAAATAAAGACCGATCCGACGTAGAAACGACGACGAACTTAAAAAGAGATCAACGTCGTTCACCCCCGATGAGAGATCAACACTACACACCCGAAGAGTAAAAGTCAACGAAGAGAACAATACCAAGGGTTCCAGAGATTGGTCCGAGTCATCAACACTGTGTGTCCAAAACGAGGCACCGTCCACCTTAGAAGGTCCTAGTCCCTAGTTTGTGAACAAAGGACGTAACCGTCTGTCTAAGAAATGGTGATTCTTTGGTTCCTTCGGGATAGGAAGAGAAAATTTTGAGTCTCCTAATCCCCTCAGGGGTCTAATGAAAGATCTTCTTTGTCTGATAAAAGGAGACATGTCTGGGGTCCAGGGTGCGTCCACTCGATTCAAGACCCGTCTCATACTTGAGCATGGTAGTGATGGTTGACGAAAAAGAGACACTGTTCACATAGACGTAGTACTGTCCGACCTTTCACCACACTCAAGTCTGACAAACCTTTTATGGAGCAACCGTTCCTTTGGTCTCAAATGTCAAGGATTACTAGTGTGAGTGTGTATAATTAAGTAGTTTGACAAATGAGTCATGTATATATACTTATGTCTACAAAAGGAAAGTTTACGTCGTGACTCCTTCATAGTCGTCGTCCGCACTAAACTGTGTCGGTACAAGACTAGAGACCTACGGGGTTCAGTCCCGTCTCGGACGAGGAGTTGTTCCCCGTCGTCGGACCGAAGTAGGAGTTGGTGACTGGGGTGGGAGTGTGACCCCGTGTACCAGGACTGACATCTGTAGCGGTAGTGACCTACGTGAGACGAAAGATAATTAGACAATATGGGTCCTCCTGTTTTATATGCTAAACGAAAACGTGAGTCTCGACGGACCACTACAGTACCAAACCCCTGTGTAGGTATGGTGAAACCTACCGACGTCACTACCGTAGAGACCAAAGTAACAAAGGAAGTGTATCAGAGATTGTTCGTGCACTTTCAATTAGGTGAAACGTGTAGAAAAACACTCAGACTCGAAGTACACAAAAAATTACTTGTTAAATTTACTCTCATCACGAAATTAACGCCTCTTCCGCTACCGTGGGGTGATGTCATGAGAACGGACCTTTTATGGTACCTACCTCCTCAGACCACCCGACATCAGGTACCCCAGCGTTTCTCAGTCTGTGTTGACTCAGTCTGTGTTGACTCGCTGAAGTGAAAGTGAAAAGTGAGAGTACGTAACCTCTTCCTTTACCGTTGGGTGAGGTCACAAGAACGGACCTCTTAGGGTCCCTGCCCCCTCGGACCACCCGACGACAGATACCCCAGTATGTCTCAGCCTGTGTTGACTTCGCTGAATCGTCGTCGTCGTCGTCACGAAACTCTAGGAGTTAAATGTTTGTAGTGGAGTAACACAAAGAGAGAGGAAAAGTAGAGTGGTCACTGACGAAGTGTCGATGTAATAGAAACGACCCGTAGGAATTACTAAACCCCCAAAGGGTCCACCGAGTCCCCATTTCTTAGGTGGACGGTTACGTCCTCTGTACCCAAAATAGGGACACACCCCTTCTACGGGACCTCCTCCTTTACCTTTGTATGAGGTCATAAGAACGGGCCTATTAGTTACTTGTCTTTTCGGACCTCCCGATGTCAGGTACTCCAGTGTTTCTCAGCCTGTGTTTCCTCGTTGACTCGTGTGTATGTGTTTATAGATTTATATTACTACATCCATAAGTCCGTAATTTATTTAAACAAGGATCATATAAAGTAGAATCGTAAAATTTTCTCAGAACTATTGTTCTACGGTTCTGACGGACCTACTTAACACATTATTAACACTTTTTTTCGATGTTTCTCGGGTGTCTCTTTTATTTATTAGTATATCGTAGTGGTTTAGACGTCTGAACCGGGACCTTGTTTAGGTGATGAATGGTTCCACTGAACTATACCTCTAACTCGAACGTCACAACTCTCCTTAGATAGGGTACACCTTCTTTTCGTATGAAATTGAAGGTAAAGTAAGAAAACTCGATTAGTGCTGTATAGTTCCAGTGCTACGGACGAAGATTCAATGTCTGTCTGTAGTCCTCTGTTAGTCTTAAAAGATTCTATTGGTCTCACTCTTCCCGAAAAGGGAAGTGATACACCGGTTATTTCCAGTCCCCTCTTAGAGTTACCCCCTTTGGTAAAGTGATAGTATTTGTCTAGTGTCTCGTGATAATGTCTGTCTGGCAAACACACGTCATCGTCTCTTACTGACCCACGTTTTCCTATGGACTATTTACTGTCCCTCCCACGATGTGACCTGGATACAACCGGAGAAATTGTCAGATGAAGTCGGATTGAATAATACGAAGTACATCCCAAATGGTTCACCAAGTCACTATTTCTTAGGTAGACGGATACGTCCTCTACGACCAAGTTAGGGACCCAACCATTCTAGGAGACCTTTTTTTTTTACCGTTGAGTGAGGTCAGAAGAACGGACCCTTTAGGGTATTTGTCTCCTCGGACCCCTCCGATGTCAGGTACCCCGGTGTTTCTCAGTCTGTGTGTGTGTGTGTACTTAGATATGGACTTCTTGGAGACAAAATTAGAATCTTTTCAACTAAAAGTTAAACCGTACCACAGACACTACCTTGGATCATCCCTCGGAAACTTCTCCAAGAGACCCCCACTAAGACTTAGGACTTTACCCTTTAGCACACATATCTGCTGTCTGACACACTTAATATGTATTATTTTTTTTTTTCGGTTTATACCTTGTTCTCATAAAATTAACGTGTCTTGTTCAAAAATTTTATTCTTATGTCCCTTCATGTCATGTAGTAAGGAAAGAAAGAAGTGAGTCATTACTCAATGGAAAAAGAACAGGTATGTATAAATTGTTTTTATTATTACGAAAGAACATTCCAGTTGGTTGGGTCTCCATCGTGTTTCTGGAGTACTACAAAGTCAGATAGCGACGTTCTGGTGGTCGTATACCTCGTCTACCATTGTTAGAGGTCTCAGTAAATACAAACGTCGTTTTGTTTTGTTTTGTGTGTTTCTTAAATATTAAAAATGACTTAATAATTTTGTGTTTCTCTTTTATGGTTAGAACTCACGCTCTTTAGAGGTCTACAGTCGGATACGGGGTACCCGGTCATTGACTATGAGTTTTAAACCAGTGTGCAAGTAGTAAACATTGTTTGCAATATGAGTTTTAGTAATTGAGTTCTTATAAATTATTTGTTTGATAAATGTCTTCACACAGGTCTTAATTCTTTTAGTTGGTCCCTACCACTTCAGGGGTCTTCGTCAATTGTGGGAATACAGACTACTCGTCCCCCTCCCAGACACCACTTGTACCCTCGAAGTCGGTGTACCTATCTGTGGGGGTCTACACACGGTCGTCCTCTCTTCGTCCCCACTGTGTGTGGAGTGGACAGGTTTGGATTCGTCTTTAGGGTCCTTCGTCACGTGAGGGAGACCCGTATGTCTCTTTCCTCCTTTTACCATACCTGTACCTCTTGTGAGTCTTGTACTCGTGTACATGTCTAGGCATTGTGTCTGTGAAAAGTAGTACATCGACGATATCTATGTGCAGTAGGGTGTAGAGACTGAGTCTGTTGTGTTCAGAGAAGTTGATAGAAATATCTAAGTATGAATTCATGATGACATCGTGAAATGAAGATTCATCTAGAATGGGGTTTCATACGACAGTAATGAAACCAAATTTCGTCAAGTAATGGAAAAATTTCCTAAAATTTTATTTCTTTTTTTAGAAAGTATAAGTGGGTACGTAAGTGGTAAAGGTCTTGGAAAGTAAAGGTCTCACCACAAGAGGACGACAGGGGTTTGAAGGAAGTTACAAAGGACTTCCGTCCTTAAGAGAGACTAAAACGAAAAAAACTTCAGGAAAAACGAAAGTAAAAACTTCCTACAAAAACTGTCCGTTGACTTGAGGTCCGACACCCCGTCCCCTCCAAGAAATAAAAGAAAACATTAAATTGTCACAGTGAGACCACAGGATATCAAACATATCAAAGACTGGTCTTCATATAACATTAAGAAACGAGACACCCACACAGAACAGGAAAAAAGAGGTCCGTAAAATGTTAACGAGTTAAATTTTTTTTAAAAAAAACTGGCCCGGTGTGCAGTACCCCCTTAGAGTCAAAGGGTTGTTCCCTAACTTGGAAGTGAGGGACTTAATCTTCTGTCTGAGGGTCGGTGACCCGGTGGTCCCTTAAGGGTTGTTAACAAGAGAAATTGAGGTCAAAAGTAGTTGACTGACACTACAGGTAACCGTATAGAAATACAAAGAAGACTCAACCCAAGAAACTTGAAGAACTTATACACGTAAATATGAAAAGTAGTATACACCCATAAAAAGTCGGTAGTAAATAAGTTTAGGAAAAGACGGGGGAGAGTGAAGAGAGGAGATCTGGAAGGTAATGTACATATAATGTGGTGAAAATTGATTAAAGGACAGGAGGAAAGGGGGGTGGGTGTCACAAGAAGAGACACATATAGTAAACTATTAAAAGTAAGAATAAGAAGTTTAAGTAACTAAAGAAAGGAAGAAGATACAGATTATACAAGAATTAAGGTCAACCCAAAAAAATAAAAAATAAAAAGTCTCAACAAGAGTTGGACTCTTCAAGGTAAACTCGAAAATTTTCACATAGAATATGAAGCCCAAAGTAGTTTAAGTACAAAAGAAGATGAAATATGAATGTTATCGATAAACTTATATGAACAGATGATTAAGGGTAGTTAAGTCAGAAAGGAGTAAGATAACTGACTAAAAAGAACTTCAATGTTCAGTATACAAAGACGGAGAACTACACGGTCCATTCAAAGACCTACAGTCTGTCACACCCAGGTCTCATCGAAACTTAGATCCAATTCACTGAGAGGTGGGCGGGGTTCTGTTGTGACAAGACCCTTGAGGGGAACTACGGGGAGGTTCACCGACCACCCTTGTGTTTGACAGAGTCGGACACGATTCGAGGTCCCGAACAAGTCGAGGGACGACGGGTCGACGAGAGTCTCAGAGTCAAAAGAAGTTGTGTGTACGTTTATTCCTGATTTCGGTTTATGAGTTTTCCCTGAGTGACTCCTAAATACGTCGAAAGAGAGACCCTTCGAGGAAGAATAGTTCGTGGGAAGTGGACTTTTAAGATCGATAGCTCCGAGGAGTTTACGGTTGAGTCTTTGGGAGAAGTCAAGTCGTTCTGGTACAAGTAAGTTGAAGGACTGGACGTCGGAACTGTTACGGGGGTCCCTCATCCGACCCGTCAACACCCCGACATGAGTGAAACAGGTGGAGGACGGTCCCTAGTATTTGGACGTGAACTGTATACAGATTTTTGGTGATAAAGTATTTACCATCAAGGATCGACAAATTTCGTCCTCTCAAATACACCAAGAATAATATGGTGGGATCGTCTTTCGTCTTTCTTCAGAAGTGTGAAGTTTGTGTCGATGGTGAAAATTTACGGATAAAAGAATGTTATTAAATATATGTCATTTGTATTGGAGGAATTTCTTAATAAAGTTGTCCCTAGTACAAATAGTTTAAGAAGTCACATGATCCCGATGAGGAGACGTACTCTGGAGATTATATACAATGAAGGAAACCCTTACATAATAGATCACATGAGACTCGATGGTAAAGGGTCACTTTAAAAGTGAGTGAACAATGTTGTTAACTCAAAAGGGGGACAAATCCAGAAGATTTTAAATTATCGGACCGTGAAAACTGACTTTCCAGATATGAATAGTGTTATGACTATTCTGAAGGTGTGACTCCTCGGTAGTTATACAGTGTTCTGACCCTCTTCTGAAAGGATATAGTAGATGAATTGTTTTGTTTTTTTTTTTCCAAGAGAAAGATTTAAGATACACCACTCTGTCAGTGACGTCACTGTCTCAAAGAGAGGGTATGTACAGGAACCTCACAGTCCCCGGACTGTAGACTACCGTCTGAGGGGTGTGAGTGGTGTAAGTGGGGTACAGATGTCGTATACTGAAGAGACTACTTGGTCCTCGACGCGGAAGGACACCTTCTGTCAGGGTGTAAGTGACGTAGGTGTCATGAATAGGGGACATACCTAGGAGACTACGGAGTATTCCACACTGAAGGATCACTTTCTGAAGGGTGTAAGGAGTGTAAATATCCCAGAGAGAGGACATACTTAAGAGACTACATATTACTCGACACGGAAGAGTTTCTTTCGAAAACGTGTCAGTAACGTAGGTATCCAGAAGAGAGGACATACTAAAGAGACTACAAATTACTCGACATGAAAGACTTGTTTACGGAAAGGTGTAAGTGACGTAGGTATCCCAAAGAGGGGACATACTTAAGAGACTACGGACTCTTCGACACCGAAGGTCCGTTTTCGAAAGGATGTGAGTGGTGTAAGCTTCCCAAAAAGAGGTCATACCCAAGAGACTACCACTTACTCTGAACTGAAGAGTGACTTCCAAAAGGGTGTAAGTGACGTAAGTATTCCAAAGAGGGGACATACACAGGAGACTACCCTGTGGTCCGACCTGAAGACTCACTTCCGAAAGGGTGTCCGTGATGTAAGTATTCCAAAGAGAGGTCACACTCAAGAAACTACACAGTCCTCGACACTGAAAGGTTTCTTCCAAAAAGGTGTAAGTTGTGTAGGTATCCCAAAAACAGGATTTACTTGGAAAACTACAAATTAATCAAGACTGAAGAATTTCTTCCGAAGGAGTGTTAATGACGTGACTATCAAGAAGAGAGGACATACTCAGTAAACTACAAATTGTTCAACACCAAAAGACTACTTCCGAAGTGGTGTAAGTGACGTAAGTATCCCAAAGAGAGGACATACCTAGGAGACTACGGATTACTCCTCACTCAAGGACGACTTCCGAAAAAATGTGAGTGATGTTCGTATACCGAAGAAGGGGCATACTTGGGAGACTACTCATTATTCGACACTGAAGGTTTTCTTCCGAAAAGGTGTTAGTGATGTAGACATCCCGAAGAGCGGACACACACAGGAGACTACACATTACTCGAAATTAAAGACCCTCTTCTGAAAGGGTGTCAGTGACGTCGGTATCCCGAAGAGATGGCATACCCAATAGACTACAGAAAATTCGACACTGAAGGACGACTTCCGAAAGGGCGTCAGTGACGTCGGTATGCCGAAGAGAGGACACACTCAAGAGACTACATTTTACTCGTCACTGAAGGATGACTTTCGAAAGACTGTAAGGGGTGTGGGTATACCAAAAAGAGGACTTACTCAGGAAACTACTTATCACTCGTTACTGAAGACCCTCTTTCGAAAGGGTGTCAGGGCCGTAGGTATCCCGAAGAGAGGACATACTCAAGAAACTACATATTACTCGACACTGAAAAATAATTTTTGGAACGGTGTAAGGTACGTGTTTGTCTGAGGACACACACCATATACCGAGTATTACTCAGGACCGAGAAATGACGACTGAAAAGATGTACATAACGGTAGTCTCATAAAATAAAGTGGTATTCAAGACCGTCCAAATTATGTTTTATTATTAAAGGATAATTCGAGTAGTTCAAAGAAAGAAAGTGTCAATGAAAAACCTTATTCTTTTAGTTTTCCTACGAAGTCTGAAAAAAGTGGACACGGTGTAAATACCCTAGAGTAAGGATTTACTAGTTTCAATTACGGATTTACTTTGTAAGAGAGTTTCTACAGTATAAGTACCGGAGAGAGGTTTGAAAATTCGAACAGAACTAATAGGACTACGGTGTAAAACTCTAATAATAGATCGGTCTGAAAAAGATTTTTCCTTTTTTACTTGGTATGACACATTTAAAGGGATTAGTAATTCGAATAACTTGTTTAGCCTTTACCTCGTACTCGGGTCAGGTATTTTTTTTTTTTAAAAGGGTGTATGTTATAGATGAATAATCCGAAACTTGAAAAATTATCTTCACTTTTGTCTAAAACTTTAATGTTTACAAATATTTGTGTTTGAAATTTTATTCGTTCTACTTTATATCAGTTTACTAGTACTACTCTATTTTTTCTGTTCGTTAAAGATTAGTTTGTGACACGAGTAAAGTGTTATTGGATGACTAATAGAAGATATACGGGTCTCTAATAATTGTCTTTAGTCTTTTCCCGTTAATCCATGAGGGTACTCTCTTCTGACTCATGAAGACTCATAATGTCATAGTCTTCATGACTCATAGTGTCATGTCTCTTCTCGTTCTAATTATGTGTCACGACTTACAGTGTGGGCTTCTTTGTGACTTATATTACCGTCGTTTACGTCCTATAGTTGAAAGTACAGACTTCCACTCTATACAATCAAAAGACATGATAATCATGTAAGTTTTCCGTAGGAGTAAGTTTTAGTAGTGGGTTTAGTGACTATAGACATTGAAGTGGTAGTACTCTTGATGAAAAAACCTTAATAGATTCTCAAGAGGTCTCGAGTCGTAGTTGTGGAGATAATTTCAAAGACTATGAAATTAACTTAGCAGTAGATATATGACGTAGACATATACTACACTTAATGAGTTTTGGTATTCATACGAAACGTATTGTAATCCTGTCAAAAGAAAAAATGGGACATTCATGTCAATAGACACTAGAGGTAATTACTAAAAAATTCGAACAAATGAAAAACTATAAGAAATGATCCTTAACACTCTATTATGAGGGTTCTACTTTTTTTATACCGTTCTAGAGTTTATATTTCGTTAGTGAGGAAAAAACATCCTATTAAATAGACCCCTCTCTTTTTCGGAGTAGATTGTTGAGAGTCTATATAGTCTTAAAGTCTCCTTCTCGATGGATCTCGACATCTATACCTCCTCCCTTTTTTTCTAAGTTGTAAAACTCGAAGTTACTCATGTTCTACTATTGTGACAAGTACCCGTAAAATTTCTGATCTCTCCCTTCAATCTATGGTAAAGATATGAGAAATTCTCAAATATTTTTTAACAAAGTACTTTATATTCTCATTTCTTTTTATTTAAAATTAAGTTTAGTTCCTTATTCTAATTCTATATATAGGTTTAATTATTCAATTTACTATATTTTGGTATGACTCCAATTTGATGTGGTTATTGTATAATTTCTTTAAAAAAAATTTAGAACCGTGAAACCGTTTGTGTGTCTGGTACAAAATGATCATAGTAGGAACCATCCCCATGACCAGACAAAGGGGTGCAGAGACAAAGGTAATGTGAGACTAGGTAAGTCGGAAGTAAAGTAGGATAAAAAGTCAACTATAAGAGTGAAGGTCCGAGTGCGGGAGGGTTAAGATCAGAGGTGTGTCGTTAGAAATCTTTTACATGAGACTGGAAAACGAATTTGGAGAACGAATTTTTGGAAACTATTTAGACCCGAAAATTTTGTCGTATGTGTGGGGACGTACGGACCGAGGAAGGTCGGGAGTTAAAGGAGAGTGTTGTGACCCGAGGAGGGACGGGGGTGACTGGGGTTTTCGGAGAGGGACGGGTCGAAGGTCATACGGATAAAGTATAGTAAAATTCCCGTGTGATTGTTTGTGGGGTAAATAAGAGAAGTATCGTGAATAGTCTATCCATTAGTGGAATGAAGACAGAGAGGGTGACCTTACATGACTTCCATCCCTTGTCCAAACTCAAAAAGTGACTACATGAGGGTGATGTATCATGTATTATTCGGGAGTTATGTTGGGATAAGTGAATAGTAATTTGAAGATTTCGTTAAGGAAAGATATATCAATTAGGACTATTAATTGAAACATAAAACTGTGTTTACATAATACAAGTTTGTTACTTAATAAAGTATAATGGAAGATTTAATTTTAAGGGACCAGGACATTACAATAGAGTACTGAGTATGAAATAGAGTTGAGGAGAGTAAAGTGTTTTATCACCACCAAGATTTAATTGTCTCCTTGTATTTCAGATAGAACTGTCGAAAAGTTTGATACGTATGGGTCAGGATTAGTAGGTACACTTACCACGGGTCTGTAGACATTAAACTTCATAAAAGGGTTTATTCGACTTTGTAAATGAATCTCCTTTTGGAAACATGATTTCTTTAATAAACTATTTATTCTGTCTAGGACGAAATGGACCGGAGTGTTGGTGGTTAATTACTTTATAAATCATTAATATGTCGTATTTACAGTATCTCTTGTCTCTTATTATTCAATCAATGGTAGAAAGGATACATCCTTTTTTTGGAGTTCTGGATTAATCAATTCTTTAATAGTACACACTAGTCCGGGTCCAAGGATGTTATGACAAGTTATCCATCTCTAAAGTCTTTTCCGACCCTCAGTTCTTTGTGACACCTTCACTTTTTTATCTCGAATTTCTCCCCCTTCTATAGATTAACTTTTTCACACGTGTTTTCGGGTGTACGTCTCTTTGTATACACTTTCTGTATCCTTCCTTAATGAAGTTGACCTCAGTTGTCACTGGAGACCCGTGTCCTTTTTTGAAGTGTCTATTCTACGACGGTATGACAGTCCCAGGAGTTGAGTTTACCTCCATTTTATAGTGTGTCGTTCAGAATTTGGGGGTGTCTGATAAACTTCCCTATTTGTTCTTCGAAATCTTCGCTTTGTAGTTTCCGTGGTCTTTCTACGGGACCTACGACTGGGACTTCAAGAATAGACGTTCCTCCGTCCTTCTTACGAAAATCCGTAATCTGAAGATAGGAGACAGGTACCTGAGTGTCAGATGAGATACACCCAAACTTTGTCTTTAAACTATTTAATCCCTCTCTTTTCTTTTTATTATTTCCTATAAGTTTCCATTGTCGTAGTGGATTTTGTCCTTTTTTAATACTTAAGAATTTCTCCTCTTTTCTTCGGATGGAGACTTCCACCCTGACCCCGTCCTCTCTTCTTTTTCAGTTGACCCCTTTGAGTTTCTTCCCAGAGTAGTTCTTACGTTCCAGGACGTACTGACACGGTGATCTCCGTGTAAAGTAGTGGTCGAGGTGGTTTCCCCTGTATAGGACTACACCTCTGGTCCTGTGTCTCAGGACTCAGTTGAGGTTTCTACCTCTTCGAAATTGGCCTCAAAGTGTTTATTGTAAAGTTTTCATGGTTAGATAGTAGTTTTTGGACTCTAAATTAAAAGTGACAGACGGTGATTCGACTAATAAAGAGTGGACTCTTCAAAACTGAATCCTAAAGAAGTAGATTATTGGTACCGAAAAGAACGAGGTCGGACTTCTACCAGAGTCCAAACTATTGAACTATTGGACAGTTAACCTTTGTGTCTCTCAGGGTTAGCGAACCCAACTCCCCTGAGAATTTATACTTCTGATAAAGTGGAGTCTCCGATATTTTGTTTCTTTCGTTTATTTTTGGAAAGTGAAGCCACATTTTTAGTTTCTGAGAAACTGTAGACTTTGAATTTAGGTTTCAGTCATTGTAGAATCTCCATACACGTATAGGTCAATGGCCCATATGTGACATGATGTACTCTTACAAGAATGGGTTATTTTGATCTAACGATATCAAGAGGTTGTAGTGCAGAGACATGTTCCAGAAGACTCATCCTAATTCGTCGACGGTGAGGAGGTTACACTTTAAGTGTCGGTGTAGAAGTTTGCTATAGATTTTTTCATATTGGGGACAATTTAGACTTCAGTAATAGAAACGACTTACATCCGAAAGAAAAGATGTCGTTGTCCGCCGGTCTTTCGACCTGGGTACTAGAGGTCGAGGACCTTTACAAGAAAACAAATTGGGAGTGACGGGGTACAGGACTTATACCCGACATAAATAGTTCAGTGAAGGTGACTTACCTCACCCATCTTCATTCCCTAGAGGGAAGGTTCTGGTCCAATATTCTCTTGCACTGAAGATGGAACCCTTGGGAGAGGACGAGAGAAACCCCTTCAGGTTCCCGGTGCACCACTCCGTCGAGACACCTGTTCGGATGTACCGTTCCTGGTCCCCAGACGGTTGTGGGTACACTCACTCGAACTTCCCACACTGGAAGTATAGTGTCGGGAAGAGTTGTAAAACTTCTGTCCCAGTACACTCTAAGAGGTGATCTTGGTTTACCCACTCGGTGACCGTCTAAGGATTGAGTGTCTTTGACTCTATTTACAAATTTGAAGTCGGTGGCTCCAAACCCTATTAAAAGAGATATGTCATTTTACTATAGGATTAGAACGTAATAATATGAAACTCTCTTTTTGTTCTCAATAATTTTATAAGTAGTAATACTTAAGTATTTGAATAGGTGGGTAGATGGGTATCCTATTCTTCAACCTTATCCGACAGAAATTTGTTCGTCACAAAGAGTTTCTTCCATGGTGACCCTAAACCCTTGTTAAGAATCGACTCGTTCCCGAAGGGACCCTCGAGTCACCCATTTCTTAGGCGGTCGTTACGTCTTCTGTGTCCTCTACACCCAAGTTAGGGACCCAGCTCTTCTAATGGACCTCTTCCTTTACCGTTGGGTGAGGTCACCTGTCTCCTCGGACCACCCGATGTCAGGTACCCCAGTGTTTCTCAACCTCTTCTGACTCGCTGATTTGGTGAATCGACTCGTGTACACGGGGTACGTCATGTTCCGGATTCACTGTCCTTACCCAGAGTCAGTGACAGTCTTGATTTTGGTGTAGATGGAAAGATCTTGTGAGAAGGAGGGAAACTCGTCAAGACCAGATTTAATCTTGATCGATAGGAAATCTTGTGTACAAAAAGGGTCGTTAATTCCCCGGACCTTGATACGGTCCACGATCTTTATATTTCTACTCATCTTTTTGTAGTATAAGAGTATGTGAAAAGTCAGAAAAGACCGGTCTCCGTTATTCCGTAATGTCTCCGGTACTATGTTCATGTAAGTCCCATACCCCTATTTTCCGTTTCCTTGGTCTTATAGGTTTTGTTAAACCTTTGTCTTGTCGTTGTAACGTCCTGAATACAATGGACAAAGTCCTGAAGGATATTTACGTGTGCTATTGTTCCACCATAGTCACTCTCCAATGACTACATCCATTGGTCTTTTCTTACCTTTCGGGTCTTCACCTGGGGGTGTCCGTTCGAGGGACCGAAAACTCTCCACGTGTATGTTAAGGAGCCTCGTCCTTCAAAAGTCGTGTACTCGATTTCATTGACCTATGGGTGTCGTTTTCTCGTTTGGAACTATGTGTGATGTGGAATGGTTTTTTAGTTGAGTTTTTCTTAGTGTCCCGAAGGGACCACCGAGTCACTATTTCTTAGACGGACGGTTACGTCCTCTGTGTCCAAATTAGGGACTAGGTCCTTCTAAGGTGTACGGTACCCCGTCGATTCGGACACACGGTGTTTATATTTCGGACATGAGATCTAGGGTCCTCGGTTTTGATGACTCGGGTGCATGACTCTGATGACTTCGGATGTTCGGGATCCCGAACACGAGTCATTATTGTCTTCGGTGGCGTTACTCTCCGTGTACACGGTGTTGATGTCTCATCGGGGCTGAATGGTGTAAATCTTTTTTCGGGCGTACCGTTGTTTCTGGGTCGTATCGGGTTTTGTTTATTTGTTAGAAAAATTTTTTCCTTGTGTCTGGATTTACACTTTGTGTTTTGTTACTTTAAAGATCTTCTTTTGTTCTCTGTTGGACCCACTGACCTAAACCGTTACTCAAAAATCTATGTTGTGACTTATGTGTGTCAGGTAAATTCTTTATTAATTACTTTGACTTGACAAGGTTTTAATCAATAAAAAAAAAAAGAGATACTCTCCGTGGTAATTGTCTTTCTTTTCTGTTCCGTGTATGATCCACTTTTGTCAACGTTTAGACTCTTTCGTACAATTACCTTGAATTGTTGTGATTTTGATATTGTAGCAAAATTTTTACCCGTTTTCTAGAATGGTGTGCGAAGTGGTTTTTTCTACATTCTACCTTTTATATACTTTTTTACAAGTTATAGTAGACAGTTATCCCCTTTACGTTTAATTTTGTTATGACTCAACGATGATATAGGGATAGTCTTACCGATTTTACTTTTTCATTGTCTTGTCTTGACTGTTTACTGTCACTCCTGCGTCTCGATGTTGTTGAGGGCAAGTACGACACCCTTGTGTCCCGTCCCTGAGACCTGTGAAAGTATCGAAGAGCATTTCGTCTTGTGTCTGGATGGTTCGTTCTGGTAAGCATCCATAAATGGGTTTATTTGACTTTTGAATACGAGTGGGTTTTCGAATACAAGTTTGGATGTACGTCTACCTGTGTCGGATAATTCTTGACCTCCGTTGGTCCTGTAGGAAGTGGTCACTTGTCTCTTCGTTTGGTCACAGAGGTGTGTACCCTTGATGACATACTTCGGTAAGTCATTACTTTCCCCTGTTTGTCCCCGAAGGGACCACCGAGTCATTATTCCTTAGGCGGACGATTACGTCCTCTGTGTCCAAGCTAGGGAATAGGTCCTTCTAGGATATACGGTTCCTCGTTAATTCAGGCACGTGGTGTTGATATCTCGGACACGAGATCTCGGACCTTCGACGTTGACGACCTTGGACGCGCGGATCTCGGACACGAGACGTTGTTCTATTCGGTGGTGGTGCCCTTCAGAAACGTGACGTTGATCTCTCGTCGGGGGTGAAAGGTGCTGATATCTTTTCGGAACGTCGTTACTTCTGGGTCGTGTCGATCTTCTTTTTTCTTGAGAAGGGACTTTAGGTAGTCCCTCAGACGTGGAAAACTTTTTTCCTGTTTATGAAACTTCTTGCTCGGTTTTTCAGTCATACTTTCCAATAAGTGAGTACCAATGGAATAGATTTTAAGACCGTTTCCGTTCTGATACCTCTGTCTCTTGTCTAGTCAATAACGGTCTCTAATCCCTACGTCCTTGCACTGTGGGTCCTCAGAGACCCCTCTCTCTCTTGATAAGACAGGACTGACACTTCAATTAATGTACTTAAATATGTACAAAATTTTGAGCATACTCTTAAGACCGAGTCTTAAAAAGTCCTAATTGGTGTTCGTTAATGTTTCCGAGATGGACTGTCCAGAATCCCACCCTTCAACGGGAGGGTGGGGTTTGGGCTGTGGGTCGGAATTCCCACGGTGGTCGAGGTTTCTGTTGATAGGACCCGGGGCAATGACTCACACGTTGACCGTGACTGCATCACAGACACACGGGGACGACCGGAGGTGGGGGTCGGCACTACCTCTGACACCTCTGACGGTGTCAGTCCCAACCTTGTGTCTCCGTACAACCCCTGCGACTCAGAGAGCGGAGTACTCGATGTCAACTGGGGTGTCGTTCGAAGTTTGGGTCTATTCTGTTTGGGGGGTACCCCCACTGTGTAAACCTGCTTTGGTTCAAGACAAGGATTGTTCTGACTACAGTCGACACACCTACGAGTGGTTTCCCTCAGACCTTGACGGGGGTAGGCTTCGTTCTCTGTCGAGTTGGGGAAGACCTAGGTCCTGTCCTACGACACCTCTGGCTGTGACAGGGTCCGACCCGGGAGTACGTACACGACGGTGCAACAGTCTTCCCCGGTTTTGTAAGTCCTTTCGACAGGGTGGAAGGTCTACGACCTGTTCCACCTTTTGTGACGGGGTTCTGTCGGAGGACACGGTCCTACATGAGTTGTCCACCTGGAGCGACCCGAAGAGTAGGGTAGGTTTCCCAAAGTGACCTGAGACTGTGAAAGAGCCCCAGACCAGACCGGTTGGAGCACCCAAGGGGGTTACGCTCAGTGTGAGAGTCCGAGGTGGACTGGTGTACATGAAGGAAAAACCCATAACTTAAGTGACGTAGACTAGCGTCGGGGTCTAAACGACGCCCCAAGTCACTCACAGAATTAATTGTCAAATTCCTCTCTGAATTCCCCGACTACTCTCTCCAGTTCCATTGGGGTCAAACCTCGTGTCTCGAGTCTTTCCGTCGAACCCTGGGTCACGTCGTCGAGGGTACTCCCGGGCAGAGTGACACGGCCTACGGACCTTTCCGACAGACGCTAGTGTCAGGAGGAAAGTGTCAGTGACTATGGAGTCTAAGACACCCTCGGTGACCCTCTCTGAAGGTGAGGGATGGTGCGGCAGGACTTCTGAGTTGTTCACCCTCTAGTACATTTTGGTAAAATAAAAAATTTTTAAAAATGTAATAAAATTTTTCAATACGGTACGACACGTCATACACCCTAGAATCATCAAGGGACTGGTCCGTAGTTTGGACACGGGGGATGTAACCCTCGTACTTCAGAATTGGGGACCTAACGGTCCCTTCACGGGTACATTTTGGTAAAATTTTAGAAAATTTTAGAGTCCTCAAAGACGATTAGTTAAGAATTTGTACTAACGAGGTTAATTTAATGTATTTTTATAGACGGGGAGACACATCCCTGTTTCCCAGAAAGGTCTGTCTCAGACCTATTTTTGTCTTCTACTAAATTTCAAAACTAATAGTTTACCCTGTGTGACTACTATTGTCTTCTTTCTTTTATTTCGGGTCGTGGTCCTCTCCGTGTCCCCTCCCTCTTCCTATAATTACTAGAAACAAAAAGTCTGAACGAGGATCTCGAAAGGGAAGGAGGAACCAACCCCCCCCGCCCCCCTGTTCTTTGTTTTCTTTACTGAGGACACAACGAGACAGACCTACGTCTGACTGTGGAAAGACCGGAAGGACAGGACTACCCCGACGATCGGTCGTCGTGTCCCACCGGAACCGGGGGTGTGAAGAGTCTGTGGTGTCGGACCCGTGACAACCGTGGGGTACTCCACCCTCCAGGACCTGTTTACCAAATCTTGATTCGTGGGGTCCGTCAAGGAGTGTTTGATTCCTGACTTGATTTAATAAGTCTGGTCCGACTACAGGACCCTCCGGGTGTCTTTCCGGGACAAATTGGAGTGACGGACTACTTTTACATAGGACGAACCCCTGAGACCCTAACGTGAGGACCACACATGGGGGTCGGTACCCTTGGGGTGACAGAGTCGGGGCCGTCCATCCGTAAGGTCGGTCGAAGGTGGACGAACGTCCCGACACGATTCACTTGGCGACAGGACACGGTCTAGTGTTTTCTGAGTGTTTCGTTGAGCTCTTCGGAGGACTACCTGACTCTGTTCGGAAGGACTAAGTCTTTGTCGACTCTGGTGGACCCTCCGTCAGGACTAGTGGGACGAGGTCCCAGAAGGAGTCGACAGACGACGACGGGGTCCAATTAGGGGACCAAGGACAGAGTCAGGGAGGTTCAGACTGGACGAGTCCAGGTGCTACCTCCTCGGATAAAGAGTGAGTCCAGGACTTTTTTAGTTCGCCACCTTGCCTTCTCAGACCTAGGACCAATTTTTGGATGTAGACTTAGAAGTCCAGAGTGGTGTTCAGTGTTCCCAAATAGAGGTCCGGAGGACCCACTACGACGGGGGTGGAGGTGGGGGTCTGGACTTCGTGTTGTACACAAGGGTGTCTGAGCTCCCCACTCCCCACATGATACAGATGGACCTCGGAAACCGTGTTCGGAAAGAACCCATGGAGAGATTTTAGGATCACCACCATCCCGTCTCACCCTACCCCCGTCCCTTGGACTTCTGTGACAGGGATGAGACTGGGTCATAGAACATGAAAGGTGAGGGTTGAGGAGAAGGGGAGGAAGATTGGGGGTTCAGGTATTTGG
Source organism: Capra ibex (assembly GCA_006410555.1). Taxonomy (NCBI): domain Eukaryota; kingdom Metazoa; phylum Chordata; class Mammalia; order Artiodactyla; family Bovidae; genus Capra; species Capra ibex. The sequence goes on along the minus strand of SJYO01018169.1, from coordinate 24,007,997 downwards.
ACGGTCTTCCAAAACAAGTACCGAGGGGTCCGTCACTCCCGTTCTGTGGAGGTGTTGGTACGATTCGATGGGTGCGTACCGGTTCCGTGGTAAGTGAAGAGTCCTTTTCCATTGCCCTTCAACCGTGGAAGTAACCGTAGACCAAGAGTGGACACGGTAGTGTCATTAATTTCCGAAACCATGTTAGTGGGACCACGACGCCAATAGTCGTCGAGTCGGGAGAGTCGAGACAACTTGAGGATTGAGTCTTGTGTCGTCCTTGTCCCTTTTCGGATGTCACCAAATTTGTTGTCTTAAAAATTTTCTTTCTTTCTTTCCCTCCCTCCTTTTCTCGTACCTCCAATCGATCGACCTATCCTTAGCGAAACTTCCCTGTGACGTCAGGACAAAGAACTCAGTTGTTTCAGTCCTTCTCCCCCATCCCTCCCTACTTAACTCTCAAACCCCAATCGTCTACGTTCGATAATGTATATATATATATATGTGTATATATACATATGTATGTGTGTATATACATATATATCCTATCTATTTGGTGTTCTGGGATGACTTATCGTGTCCTTTGATATAAGTTATAGGACACTATTTGGTATTACCTTTTCTTATACTTTTTATACACACACACACGTACACACGTACGTGAAGGGTCCACCGTTACCACCATTTGATAGGTGGACGGTCACATCCTCTACATTCTCTGTCAAAGATAGGGACGTAGTCCTTCTAGGGGACCTCCTCCCGTACCGTTGGATGAGGTCATAAGAACGGACCTCTTAGGGTACCTGTTTCCTCTGACGTTCGTTGTCAGGTGTCCCAGTGGTTCTCAGTCTATGTTAACTTCGCTGAATCGTGTGTATGTATGTGTATGTGTGTATATATTTACACATTGACTGAGTGAAACCACATGTCTTCTTTGATTGTGTTGTGACATTTAGTGGATATGTATCTAGTTTTTTTTCAGTCCTTTTCCTCGATTTTTGTCTGTAGAAGGCCAGGTCGAAAACGGTTGTCTTCGGTTTTTTGAGGATCGATTTTACATAACTCCCTAAGGGATTACCGGGTCACCATTTCTTAGGTGGACGGTTACGTTCTCTGTAACCAAACTAGGGACTAGGTCCTTTTAGGTTGTACGACACCTCGTCGATTCGGGTATACGGGGTCGATAACTCGGACACGAGATCTCGGACCCTCGGTGTTGATGACTCAGGTACGCGGCGTTGATGACTTCGGGCGTACGGGGTTTAGAAAAAAAACAATTGGTGGTTTAGAAAAGATTTTGTTTCAAATTGTTGAGTTCTTACAGAAAGAATATCTGGACCCTCCACAGAGACTTTAGTAGGTCCTTCTGTGTAGGGACAGAGGACAAAAGACCCTCTTGTCGTCGGACTGACCGGACTGACCCCGTAGGCCAAGGTTCGACCTTTTAGTGGAAGGTAGTATTTCTATACTCTTCACATAAAAAGGAAATCCACTTCCGTTTTTCGATTATGTCATCGGTGAGGTGAAGAGGAGTTGTTCTCCTCGATGACGTTACTCTCTGGATACGTAGTGTTGATCTCTCATCGGGGGTGAGAGGTGTTGGTCTCTTTTCGGACACGTCGTTACTTCTGAGTCGTGTCGGTTTTTATTTAATTATTTATTAAAAAAAATTACATAACTTTAAGGTTGACTCTCTTATAAATACCTCCGGCAAACTTCCAAAACATTGTTGGTTAAGACGTTCTACTAAGTCCAAAAGAAGGGATTTTCGTCTTGTTTTCATCCCACACACGGGTCCGGGCGACGGGCGAGGGTGCAGGAGGTGGATGTGACTCCTAGGGACGTTCCTTATCGGGAGCCTTTATACAAGTGGGTAAGACCCTGCAGTAAGTGGTGCGGTAGATGTCTTTGTCAATAGGTTCGTAAAAGAAATGGCCATTAGTAGTCCTTTATAAACGAAGACGATTTAGTCATTACCAGACGAAAGACTGCTTCCTTTGGTGTGTCGATAAGGACAAAGAGAAAGATACCGTCGAAGACCCCTGTGGATTCCTTCGAACGTCGAGTTAAGGTTGTCACGTCCCGGAATGAAGAGTGTCCAGACGCAGGGTTGAAGTTCTAAAAACATACTAAGATCCCTGGTGGAACATAAAGAAAACTGGTGGAAAGAAAGGTCCAAATACAAAAGAGACCGACATTAAATTTACATGAATTTGGAAAGGACAACCAACATCTTTACGGACCTTCGGAGTAGAGGGGTGTCTATTTTTGCTGACCTTCTGTTTGTTGAATGGACACTGAACTAGTAGAAGGGGGTCAGGACCCTTTAGACNTCAATTATTTATTAAAAAAATTACATAACTTTAAGGTTGACTCTCTTATAAATACCTCCGGCAAACTTCCAAAACATTGTTGGTTAAGACGTTCTACTAAGTCCAAAAGAAGGGATTTTCGTCTTGTTTTCATCCCACACACGGGTCCGGGCGACGGGCGAGGGTGCAGGAGGTGGATGTGACTCCTAGGGACGTTCCTTATCGGGAGCCTTTATACAAGTGGGTAAGGCCCTGCAGTAAGTGGTGCGGTAGATGTCTTTGTCAATAGGTTCGTAAAAGAAATGGCCATTAGTAGTCCTTTATAAACGAAGACGATTTAGTCATTACCAGACGAAAGACTGCTTCCTTTGGTGTGTCGATAAGGACAAAGAGAAAGATACCGTCGAAGACCCCTGTGGATTCCTTCGAACGTCGAGTTAAGGTTGTCACGTCCCGGAATGAAGAGTGTCCAGACGCAGGGTTGAAGTTCTAAAAACATACTAAGATCCCTGGTGGAACACAAAGAAAACTGGTGGAAAGAAAGGTCCAAATACAAAAGAGACCGACATTAAATTTACATAAATTTGGAAAGGACAACCAACATCTTTACGGACCTTCGGAGTAGAGGGGTGTCTATTTTTGCTGACCTTCTGTTTGTTGAATGGACACTGAACTAGTAGAAGGGGGTCAGGACCCTTTAGACGAGAGAGACACTGAAGAGAGACAGGACTACGAGACTTGGAGACCAGTTTCTACCCTTACGTGGGGTTCAGGATTCCGGAGAAGAAAGAATAGAGTGTGTTCAGAACAAGGACTCTGGGTACCGGATCTCTACGTTACCCTTAGAATAAACTCTACTACAGTAGGTAAACCCCTGGAGTTAGAAGCAAGAGATATTGACCCTTGAGTCTACCCGACAAACGATCGGGATTCCTTGTTCTACCTCTCACTCGATGACCGTGTACAGTTAGCTCGGTTGGTCTGTCCGGTCCGGACGTCGTGTGCAACACGAGACGTCGGGTCGAGGGTGGACCCTTACGGACTACCCTTGGTGGACGGAACCACCAAGTTGGTTGTTCCCTCTTGTTTTTCCTTTCCTGGGGAGTCTAGTGATAAAGTTCTCGTAAATGACATCTTTTACATATTAATGTTTTAGAAAGAGACGGGGAAACCCTACATGCATTTAGAAAAGATTTTGATTCAAATTGTTGAGTAGTTACAGAAAGAATACCTGGACCCTCCACAGAGACTTTAGTAGGTCCTTCTGTGTAGGGATAGAGGACCAGAGACCCTCCTATCGTCGGACTGACCGGACTGACACCGTGGGTCCAGGTTCTACCTTTTAATGGAGGGTAGTATTTCGGTACTCTTCACACAAAAAGGAAACCCACTTCCGTTCATCGATTATGTCATCGGTAAGGTTGATGGTTCATTCAAATCCTACTTGAGACGGACTGTTTACTAGGGAACTCTGACACAACGTCCAGACAGATCATCCAACATGGACACGCCGATATCTTTTCTTGTGGTAGAGAAGGACAGAGAACGTTATAAAAATCGTCTAACAGATTTCACCCGTAGTGTAAGACCAAATTAAAAATAAGTTATTATTTTGATAAGAAAGAGAAGATAAAAACACCTCTTCAAAAGACCTAACCAAACAATTTGATATAGGTGTTTCTCAGTTTATTGGTGTATTTAATTATGTTGGTGATGAAATTTTTGAAAAATTTTCTAGTGTTTGACATTTTGTCTCTAGTGGAATCCGTCTTAATAGCCTTGTCTACCTGGTTGTCTATCCTAGTCGTACTAGTGTTTATTTTATGATGTAGAAGTACGTGTGTTTATGAATGTGAAAGTTAAAGAGGTGATGAGTACTCGGTCCAGTGACTGTAGTCGGTCTGTGGTCTAGTCTCGGTTCCTACGGTGCCCCCGCCACAGTGTGTCCCTACACTGAAGGAAGTACTCCCATGGGGACTTTCCTTCACAGGTTTTTGTGTCAAGGACCATTTGGACCCCTGTGCTCCCTGTTTGAGGTGGAGGATTGACTCTAGACAGGTCACGACACCAGGTTTGGACACCAGACCCTCACTGACGACCCGCGGGGGAATCGACAAGCACGAGGACCGAACCAGGGGTGTCCGACTGTCCGATGTTCCTTCTGGTCTGCACTACCTGTTAGTTACCTGTGAAAAGGTCTTTCATTTGACTCTTTCTTCTCTTACATTAAGGATATCCTCTAGGTCTCGTCCTCGGACCTTCCCCTTCCTCCGTAGGACTCACAGGGTCAACTTGTCTCTCTCTACATACCTGAGCAGGAGGTGTTCACTCCGTCTTTCAATACGGACCCACAGTCGTGTGACGGTCCAAAATGAGGTCCCGGTGATTGTTCTCACCTCTCTTGTGACTGGGGAAGCTCCGGGAAGGACGGTGGGAGTCCCAACCCGACTCCCGACCTTAGTCTGTTTCCTTCAGACGAAAGTAGTGATGGACGAATCCTCGGGGTCTAACGAGTCACCCGTCCCTTTTCTCTTTCCTTTGGGTCCTTGTGACGAATTACGGTCGGTCTGGTGTCTGGTCGAGGGTCGTACTAGCTAGTTCCCGGAACTCTCTTAGCTCTCTTCTGTGTCCGGTCCCTCCCTCCCGTCCAGGGTCACACCTGGTCCACGTCTCTCCTGGACGTCACTCAGTTCTTGGTCCGTCCGACCCTTCTGTCTGACCTAAACCCTAAAACTAACTTTGTCACCATCTCCCGTCTCGTTCCCGTAGGTCCCGTCCTTCTTGAGGATGACCACCCTTCCCTCTCATTACGGTACCCAAGACGGGTACACACCCACGTCGCCTGTGTTTCTAGTTGCAGGGGGTTACTCTGACCTGAGAGAAGTCAGGTCACACTTTTCACACCACGAACTCTTGTCCACAGAGTTCTTTTTGTAGGACCCTCTCGTCTCTCACTGTAGGTTCCCTTTTCGTGGAGGAGGACCCTGTACGTCCCTCGAGAAACCCCGAGGACCCGTTCCCATCCAGGGTCACCGGATCCTCCGACTCCCTTCTCTGAGGTCTCAGTTACGAAAGGTTTGGACCCCAGGAACTCTACGTCCGGGTGGACGGGACCTTCGTAGATAGAGTAGACCTGGGGAAAACCCAACTTCGTGTCCTCGGGAGGACGTCGAAGAGACCTTTTCCCCTGCACGACTGACATGATTATGGGTTTCGTCAGTGAGACAAAGAGGGGGTCCTAGGTTGTATGAGAACGTGAGACGAGAGTGTAGGTGTAGTCTAGAGAGAGAGTGTGTGTGAGTACGAGTGAGAGAGAGAGTGTGTGTGTGTGTGTGTGAGTGTCAGAGTAAATACCGGGTCCTTTCGTTATTAAACAATTTCCAGAGAATGATGACCCGGGACGAGACCTGTGTACCCTCTCTGGTGTTTTATTCTGTCTACTAGGGACGGGAGAGTCCACCCTTTGTTTGTAGTTTTTTTAAAGACTGACAGTCTCACGAGTCTTCTTTGAAGTTTACACTGTCTGTTCACCCATCTACTTCCTATGAGGAACCTCTACTGAGAATCGACTCGGGACTCCTCCACCTCGGGGGAAACCTTCCGGTATCCGGTTGGTGTCGGAACTTCCACGTAGTCTGTGTTCACCCTCCTAAGTCTTAGTTACCTCAGTGACTCTTAAGAATTTGTTCCTTTGTAAGTCCATTTTCCTCGGTAGTGAGTGGTTGTTCCGGTGTGCCCACGACCTACTCTCCCCAATTTCTTGTTTCTGTTGTATCAATAACTTATCTTTAGTATTGGACTCTCAGAAGGGACTCGGGTGTGTACTAGGTAGGTTTGGGGTTTTGTGGTGCGAGTGTCCGGGACGTTAGTGGTTGTAGGTGTCGGGGAGTTTGTGTCCAAGGTTTCTGGTGGAGTTAGTATGATTGACTGGTGGACTCTTAAGGGGTCGGGGTTATTGACTTGTGTGTTGGTGACTGGGGGTGCACAGGTGGTAGGGAGGTCCCACAGACCCGGTAGTCAATGTGTGTGACACTCAGGGGTTGTGAGAAGATCGTTTCGAGGGTTAGTGGTTCGTGGTCACTGTTTTCGTTAGGTGTCTTCACACACTTAGTTACTTAGGGTTTCAGAGAGTGGTGTCGAGTTAGGGGTTAGTCTGTTGTGTCTTGGGAAACGAGGACCAGTGTCGTCCGAGAGGGAGTGAGTCGGGACGTGTATCGGTGTTCTTAGGGTTGTCTGGGTAATCAACTGATGTTGGGGTCCCGGGGAATGGAGGCTAAGGGTGTCCAAAGAGTTACGGTGGTTCTTTGGGGTAGTGACCGAGGAGGTTTGGTGTGAGTTGTTAGAGGTCAGATGAGCGACTGATCTTTGACAGTGACCTTAGAGTGTACGACTCAGGGTTTCCTGTGGACGTCTGGAGGGTAGTGGGGGAAGATACCCATGGGTGGGTGAGTAGAAGTGTCCACGGGGTAATCACGAACGTGTCTCAGGGGACGTCCGAACGATAGAGGGTAGTGGTGGATGGTGGATTTGATCGGGGGTAGTGATTAGGGGTCACCAGGGGTCGGGGAGTAGTGTATCCCGACGGTCGGTGAGTGGAGGAACTATAGGTGAGAAATCAGGTGGGACACGGGTGGGTGGTGAACGATTGTGGGGCTGTCGAGTAGTGAGACGTTCCCGGAGGTCGCGGTGTGTTTGTGGTTGTGGGGGTCGGGGAGGTTGTTAGAGTTTATGGTGGGGGCGAAAGGTGACTGAGTATTGGGGGTCGTCCGGTGGGTAGTTGAATTCGTGTCTGGGGGTTGTGACTATGTGTCGGAGGTTGGACTGTAGAGTCAGTGGTCTAGGGGTTTGTGCCTGGGTCTAGTGAGTGATCGGACCCGGTGGGATCCGTGAGGGGAGGTGACTTTTTCGATGGTGATTTGACAGTCCGGTTTTGTTTACGTCCCGAAGGGACCCCTAGGTCAGCAATTCTCAGACGGAACGTTAAATCCCCTGTGGTCGAGTTAGGGACCAGCCCCTTTTAGGGTGTACGGGGTCCCGTTGATTCGGGTGTGTGACATTGATGACTTCGTACACGAGATCTCGGGTCCGAGGTGTTGTCCTGTTCGGTGGTGTTCCTTTTCGGACTCGTGTTGACTTCTCGTCGAGGGTGAACGGTGTTGATCTCTTTCGGACGTACGTAGTCGTTGTTTCTGGGTCGTGTCGGTTTTATTTACTTAGAGTGGTGTTGATCTCTTTCGGACGTACGTCGTTGCTTCTGGGTCGTGTCGGTTTTATTTTATTCACTTAGAAGATTTTTTACGTCTGAACCGTTTCTTTATAAAGTGAGGTTCTTAAATAATAGCACCCACCACGCCCCACGACTTCATCCCTCTTACGATACCGGGATTCTCCATCTTCGTAGAGCCGTTCCACAATCTTACGACCTAGTTTCCCGTCCTACTGGTCTACCGTCTACTGTCCTGTAAAGTGGTCTCCGACCGGTAAAGAGCTACCCCCCCACCCCCCTCCACCAACCACCAGTCCCGACATTCCGACGAGTTCGACGTCACGTGGTTTCAAGTCCTTTGACGTTCTTCTTCTCTTCGACTTGGTTTCTTCAAACCAATTATTCACGAAACTACACACTCCTGATTGTCAAGTCGATTAGTAACTACTCCATTTCCTACTCTCCTCAACTCTACTCTCCTATATTTATACCACAGTATAAATAGATACCGGAACAGTGTCCATTTGTTCCCTCAGGACACCCACATTGTCCCAAGAAACGTTCTTCCACAAAGGAACTTGGGACCTCTTCCCCTGTGGAGAATTGGAAGGACAAAAGGTCCTCGTGTCCCTTGTTTCAGATTGTGACGTCGTTGGTTGTCCGGACAGTTGGTTTAGGAGTCAAGTTGGTGAGCCTCGGGAGATTTGTGACGGGTCTGAGGGGAGTTCCCGGAATAGTAAGTAGGGAAACCCAGGTCAGAGGTTAGGTTCCGTGGGTTTAGTACCTAGTGATCTCGGAATTGATCAGGATGTTTGGGAGTTAGGTGAAGGGGTCACGTGTTACTGGGGTACGTCGGGAAGTAAATGAGACCTCTCACTGGAGACCCGAGGGAGAGAGGGTCGCGCCCGACAGCGGTGGAGGGTTCCGATTTGTGAGGTGCGGGGAGTTTTTTTAGGAAGGGAGGTGACCAAAGTGTTGTTAAGTAGGGAGGGATTGGGGTTTAATAACTAAAGGTGTCTGTAAGGTTATAGAGTTGGGAGTTCACTGAGGGTTTAATTAGTCGAAGTGCCAGATGAAGTGTCAGGGAAGTAGCGGGTGGTGGTGGCCTCCGGAGCGGGCCTGGGGGTTTAGAGGGAGGGTGTGGTGGCGGTGGATGTAGGTTGGGATGTGTGGGGTCAGGAGGTTTGTAACCGGGGGCAGGGCGAGGGAGGGCGGAGGCGCGACGAGACGGTGGAGATCGGGAATGGGGCGCGGCGGGGTGGGGCGGCACGGCGGGATACGGGGAGGGGGTGTCGGAGTGGGGGTTGCCTGGGGGTGTGAACCTCGCCTTAGCTGCGGTGGCGTCGTCCTTTCAGGAAGGCTTGGAGGGGGGCATGGGCCGAGACCTCGACCAAGCATGTGTGCGGTCGAAGCGGGGTTCGGCCAGTCGCGGTCCCAGTGGTGTGCTGGGGTCAACCTGCGTCTCCGGTGGTGGTCGGGCGTGAGGGCGGGGGCGGGGGGTGTCGGAATGGGGAGGTCAGGAGTCGCGGCTCCGCCTGCGCCGACCCGGAGCCTTCACAGGTATGGCTTGATGTAAAGGGTCTCAGGGTGAGCGAAATCTTGATGTAAAGGGTCTCCCCGAACGCCGCGCGGAGGGACTCCTTGTCCACACGGCAAAGGACAACGTTTTGCGAAACACCGACGCGAGATCCTATACCCCCGGTGAAACGAGTATTTGACGCTTGGTACGAAAAGTGAATACTAGTTCGCACTCACAATTCTGCGAAGTCAGTACAGACTGAGAAACACTGGGGTACCAGAAATCGGATGGTCCGAGGAGACAGGTACCTTAAGAGGTCCGCTCTTGTGACCTCACCCAACGGTAAAGAAAGCGGTTACGTACTTTCACTTCAGCGAGTCAGCACAGGCTGAGAATCGCTGGGGTACCTGGCGTCGGATGGTCCGAGGAGACAGGTACCCTAAAAGGTCCGTTCTCATGACCTCACCCAACGGTAACATCAGAGGTAACCAACAACATCCATGTCAAGTAGTGAAGTACCCTTTATCTACCGCTTTGTCATCTTTGTCACAGTCTGAAATAAAACCCCCCGAGCTTTTAGTGACGTCTACCACTGACGTCGGTACTTTGATTTTCTACGAATGAGGAACCTTCTTTTCAATACTGGTTGGATCTATCGTATAAGTTTTCGTCTTTGTAATGAAACGGCTGATTCCAGGCGGAACAGTTCCGATACCAAAAAGGTCACCAGTACATACCTACACTCTCAACCTGACACTTCTTCCGACTCGCGGCTTCTTAACTACGAAAACTTGACACCACAACCTCTTCTGAGAACTCCCAGGGAACCTGACGTTCCTCTAGTCGGGACTCTAAAGAAACCTTCCTTACTACGATTTCGACTTCGAGGTCATGAAACCGGTGGAGCACGCTTCTCAACTGAGTAACCTTTTCTGAGACTACAACCCTCCCTAACCCCCGTCCTCCTCTTACCCTGCTGTCTCCTACTCTACCGACCTACCGTAGTGACTGAGCTACCTGCGCTCAGACTCACTTGAGGCCCTCAACCACAACCTGTCCCTCCGGACCGCACGACGTTAAGTACCCCAGCGTTTCTCAACCTGTGCTGACTCGCTGACTTGACTTGACTTGACTTGACTTAGAAGTCAAGGTCCCATGTAAACAAGGGTAAAGAAACTCCGGTCAAGAGTCGTGACACCGTTGTCCTAGGTAATACAATACCCATGTCAGACCAGTGTTGAATCAATTGAAGAAGTGGGACCACAAAAACCATAGATATTCTGACGAGAGTGCTACACTGAGTCTTATAATAGACATCGGGAACTCTTTCTTGACTTCCAGGAACTGATACGAATTACTGATATAATAAACTAGAGGAAACTGACAAAAGGAAACAAAGACGTAAAGAGTAAAGAGGTTAATTTGAATAAGAAACTGATTTCAAAAGACGTCTGTTTTCCGTCCGTCTCCTGTACCACCCATTCCTGGTATCCCAGGACAAGGTAAAGTTTTGGTGTCTTTCTCTTACTTTCTAGTCCTTTCGACTCTGACTCTTCTTTAACAATACTTTTTCTATTAAAAAAATTACCTCTTTATTAAAAAGATCCGTATAAGGTATATTTAGTTGGTTGTTTAAGTTATAGATTTTATTACAAAGGTTCTAACCCTTATTTTATTTATCCTCATGAAAAAATGCGTTTCGAATCTTGAATTCATCTTTTTTTAATTATTTCTATACGTTTCTCCTTTGTTTCTTACTGCACGATATTTCTGGTACTCTTATTAAATGTACCAAGTCTAATGTTTAGGATAGCGTCAAGTATTTATACCACTCTAGTTTTAAGTGACCCTATCTGTTCTTACTGAAACCTCCGTAACGTTATACTGAACTCGTAACTTTTACACTGTGTCACGAAGGAGTACGACACTGACAGGGTCCCACTTAAGTACATAGTCCCCTCAGTCATTAAGATCTTTATCTCCTAAATTATTTAAAATAAAAACGGAAGGAATGTAGGTGAGGGAAAGAAGACTATTAAATAGAGTTAAAGAGAAATCCTCTGTTCCAAAGAGGATACGAACTAGATACACCAAAGTCACCTCGAGGTCTGTTACTTCATAACCAAAATATGTTATTCGGTTCCAATACTTTCGTCACAGTCCAAAGGAGACGATGAAGTACTCCTTTCGAACTGACTTTTACTCCGGTTGGCCTTTCTTACCTCTTTCCCTCTTTCATCACATTACGACTAACTTCAAAACTCAGTTCAGTAAGGACTTCGGATGACGGACAAGGAAATAATATCTTTTCGATACGTAAATAAAATATTAAATGTGTAAATATGTAATATATTATGTAATATATGTAAATACTATAGAAGGGTCCACTACTCCCCCTTTCATGTAAATATATGTAATGTGTATGTAAATATATAATATATATATGTAAATATATACTCTCGATTATGTAAAAGAGATAATCAAATTCGATTAGACCCGATATAAAGACCGGAAACGTAGGTTCGCTTAGAATTTATTTTAAAATTTACGTAATTAATTCGTACCAAAAAGACAAGAGTGTCTCTGTCGTCACTCACCACCGAACTTGGTCTTAGAATCAAGGGACGGGTTCTTTACTTGGACCCCATCGACCCCACTTTTGGTCCTTAAGATTGGTGGTCTCTGATCTTCGATCTAAACTTCGAAGAGACCGAGAACAGGGACAATTTTTGTTCACAAAGTCCCTCTGTTTTTGAACTTTTGTCCGTGTTTCAAACAATAATCCCTGTGTCGTATTATACACTCTCTCGTGTGTCTCTTCGTAAAATAAATAAATTCTGTTTTTGTCCCGTCTTTATACGTGGGTCTCTTCTCCCACCCGTAGGAGGAATTGTTCCTCACACGGTCTGTCCACTAGCGGATAAGCTCCCATCAAGAAGACCCAGAAACAAAAAGAGACCGGTTAATAGAGTGAAGGAAGAGGGGTAGACTGGACCTGGTCCCGAAAGGGGTTATACGTACACGTAGAAAATCGGATAATACCCTATCGTGGGGGAAGGAAAAACTGGGGTCTCCTCGGAAAGACACGTACGCGTCAGTCCCGTCCAGAGGAACTAGAGTTTTCACTATCTGCACCAGCAGAATAGATAAATGAAGTCGTCTCACGCCGAGGATGGAATTTGCCAAAGGAAAAATCACAGTTCCTTTTGTTTTGAGGTTAAATGAGTCGAACTGTTTAAGGTCGACGAGTCGGGACATCGGGTAGATGGAAGATGAAGTAAAGGTCGTAGTTAAGGGTACGGTTAATTTTGTTTGTTTGTTTGCTGTCGTTTTCGGATTCGATTTAGCGACCTTTTATATCTTTGTTAATCCATACGTACATAAGTAACAACATCGAAATGAAGGAAAAACGTACGTCAACGGGGTTAGTGGTAGGGATTAGAAGATACTTGTCTTACCAATAGAGACACAACATCAGATAGTATGGATACATCAGATAGTATAATGTGTGAGATTACAGGAGGAATAAAAGGAGAAACGATATGTGACAGTAATTAATAAGAATGTCGATAGATAAAGACAGTGTGTGAAAGGGTTCTGAAGGACGGTAAAGTAATATTTGGTTATGTAGGATCTGGGAGAAGGGATTTTTATCAAGACGTGACAAAATTCCGTCATCGTCAAAATCTAGTATTGTTTTCAAAGTCTTAATACTTATTCCCCTTAATTAGGTTAAGGGGAATCTTAATCTTATTCCAGATTATGCCATTCTAGAGTTTTCTGTCATCATAATCCCTAATAAGTAAATTTAAATGGACTTACTGTACTGTTAAGTTTACCCTCTTGTCGGATTCTTTCTAGAATTCACGACAAAGGAAGGTAGTCTTTTGTCCCGTATCTCGTACAATCCCTAAACAATTCTTATGTTAAACGAACCCTTAAAATACTCTAGTATTATCGCTGACTAGTATATTCGTAGACTTACGTCTCAAGGTTTCTTATCGTTCTTCTCTATTCTTTCGGAAGAAGTCGCTAGTTACGTCTCTTTATCTCCTTTTCTTGTCTTACCCTTTCTGATCTCTAGAGAAGTTCTTTTAATCTCTATGGTTCCCTTGTAAAGTACGTTTCTACCCGAGCTATTTGTTGTCTTTACCATACCTGGATTGTCTTCGTCTTCTATAATCCTTCTCCACCGTTCTTATGTGTCTTGACATGTTTTTTCTAGAAGTCCTGGGTCTATTAGTGCTACCACACTAGTGAGTAGATCTCGGTCTGTAGGACCTTACACTTCAGTTCACCCGGAATCTTTCGTAGTGATGTTTGTTTCGATCACCTCCACTACCTTAAGGTCAACTCGATAAAATTTAGGACTTTCTACTACGACACTTTCACGACGTGAGTTATACGGTCGTTTAAACCTTTTAAGTCGTCACCGGTGTCCTGACCTTTTCCAGTCAAAAGTAAGGTTAGGGTTTCTTTCCCTTACGGTTTCTTACGAGTTTGCGGACCGTACGACGTTAAGGACCCCAGCGTTTCTCAGCCTGTGCTGACTCGCTGACTTGACTTCACTTATCGCTGACTCGTCAAGACCCAAGTCTATCTTTCCCTTCTAATTTAACCTCCATTCACCTTATTTTCTTTCTCGAGTCCTAAACCTAAAGTTCACTACATCTGTAAATGTCATGTAACGTAAAAGTGAAGTTGAGTCAAGTTTCATAAAAGATTAAAAGGACACTAAAAAAGAAACTCAATCGTTAATGAACTTTGACAAAAAATTAAAGGTTTTTGAACCCCTGAAGGATGTAAAAAGATCCCAAATAAAGATTAAATCAAGATGGTAACAGTCTTTTATATGAAAAATACCCACGTCAGGAAAGTTTACATAACTCTAAATAAAACACCAGGTTGTATCCTGGATAGAACCTCTTACGGGGTACACGTACATTTTAAATACATATAAATTATAGAAATCAATGTCACAAGATATATACAGTCAATGAAACTGACCTAAGTGTCCTAATAAAGTGTAAAAAAGACAGGAACGATTAAAACCTATTAAAAAAAAGAGAAATCATAAAGGAGACGAAACGGAAAAAATCCAAATGGAACAAACCCAAAAAATTTTATATATAAATAAATAAATAAATAAATCCGACGAGACCCAAAAGTAACAACACACCCCGAAAGAGAACAACACCAAGTGTCCAAAGAGTAATGTCGTCGAAGAGAACAACGTCTCGTGCCCGACATCCACGGACCCGAAGTCGTCAAAGGGGTTTACCACCGTCCTCAACGGCGAGTGGATCAAGACCGCGGACCCGAATCAACGGGGCTCCGTACACCCTAGAAGGACTTTGGTCCCTAGATTGGGTAGAGGGGACGTAACGTTCCGTCTAAGAATTGGCGACCTGGTGATCCCTTCGGGATTCGAATGAAACAAGAAATCGAAAAATTCTTAAGTTAAGAATGACAAAACAAAAGTGACAATATTGATGATATTAATGAATACGATACGATACGAATCAGCGAGTCAGCACAGGTCGAGAAACGACAGGATACCTGGTATTAGATGGTCTGAAGAGACCGGTACCCTAAGAGATCCGTTCTTGTGACCTCACCTAACGGTAAAGGATGAGGTATATTAATGAATTCTAATACTTTAAAGGACATTAGTAACGAGAATCAAAGAGGGTGTTTAATTACGTATCACAACAGATGTCAAAACATAAAGGGATAGAGTGAACGACAGTCAACTTCTATTCTGAAAAAATTTTGTTAAAAAAAAGGTCTGTCTTTCTGGAAAAATTTAATACGTAAATTAAATATCAATTTATAACGGATGGTATAGTCATTTGTTTCCTACAACGTCGGAAGTTCGGTAGTGTAATGTCGGTGGACACTCGGACCTTCCCCAGAGTCCTACTCTTTTGTGTCTTATGACCGGGGTCTATCGACTCCACGTATAATTTCCTTACCAAAGTCACTCGAGTCTGAAAACATAGAAGGGTATCTACCCTTTCGTCATTTAGGGAATTGAACTCGATAGATCAAAAGAAATTAGTTATTAGAAAACTACAAGGTTGCTGATCTAGAAACAACGTTTTTGAGGATGGGTAGGACTGAAGGGGGAACGGAGAAGTCTCGTCAGGGGAGAGTCTCAATAGACTCGACGACACAGGGTCCGAACAAGGACACAGGAGTCAAAACAAGTGTCTTATTTTGTCTTGTCAGTTGAAAGTCCAACACGTAAAAAAAAGGTCAACTGATAACAAACGAGACAGAACCTGTTGGCGTGCAAACACACAGGGTTATGACTACAGGAAGATGAAGAGTAGATGATATGAAAGAGGAGATATTTCAACCATTGATAATAAAGCACGTGACTATAAGTCATGTCGAAATATGGACACGTGACGCGGAGTATCAGAGTGTGCCACAACAAGAGACGACACGGAAGGAGATGCTTGAGATGGACCAAACCGGAGTTCTGGGTTGTGGCCGGTGACGGGTCTGCAACCGAGAAGAGACTCGTCGCCTCCTTTACTGGCTATGGCTGAGAGAATCTCGGGCGGGCGGAAAGGGTACTCCGGAGCGGGCAGATAGCTCCGGGAGAAGGAGGTGTCTCCTAACACCCTCTACATCAAAAGACGGACGTCGACCAGCAGTGCACTGCATGAAGGCGGACGCGGCGGGACGCCGCATTTCCTCATGCGCGGATTGTCCGACATAGGGCGTCCCGAAGACACGAGTCCCCGCCCCGCCCCCGCAAGATAAAGTCTCTGACTCCTCGATCGACTCTGCTCTTCAATGGGACCGGCTCTTGTAGGACACGTTTGGTCCTAGAACTGGTTGACTCGGGGGTGCCAGCTAGGGCCGCATCTCCGTCGGTCGGGCCGGAGCCAGGGAGGGCGTAGTCCCGACGCCTCGGCATGTTTGAGTAACAGGTTCAAGGGAGACGGGCCCGGTCGTCCGGGGAAGGGATTCTCCCTGAGTCGGGGCCTCCCCGTTCACGGACCACGAGCGCCTGGGGGAGAACCACCCGTCCCACCCTGGTCGTCCCTATAGGAGTCTCAAGCCAAGAGAGGAGGCGTGGGACGTGCTTTGTCGGACCCTACCGGTGGTCCAAGGGCTGTCGAAGCACAAGCCATTCATCCCTGAAAGAGTGAATTCTTTCGACTGAGCCGGCACTCCCGCCTGGAGAAGTAGGGAAGTGCCAGTGTGGTCCCGGACTTGAGTGGATAAGGGGCGGTAGGGGGACTCAGAGGTCTTTGCAAGGAACAGAAGACCGTGAACCCCAGGCCACGGGACAGGCACCCGTCAATGAGACGAAACAACAGATGTCGCCTGGGACTTAAGGCTCCCGTCACTCCCGGGAACACTTCCTTTACTAGGAGATAGCAAAGTCCAAAAGGTGTTTGTTCATATCTCAACAGAAGCTCAGGTCTAAAAGTCCCGTAGTCGTCCCTTTAATAGAGGAAAAACAAGTAATCGAACAAGTCTACGAACATATGACTCGTGGGAGCACTCGACCTAGGTCTCTAACTACGACCGTCACGTTTCTTTAGTGCATGCAAAGAACAAAATCTCCTCGACACCAGACCGCGTGTCTCAGCAACCCGTCCTACCGCCCCTTCCTCAAATTCCTAAGTTTCGCCCTTCCTCGTCACAACACTCTCCTCTCTCGGTCACCTGGGAGCCCTGGCACGTCCACCAAGCTCCTGACTTGGTCTCCCTCTGAATTGTCGCTTACGACTTGAGGACTCGACAACCATGTGGCCACTACACAGACCAGAACTCTTGTGACAACCTTCTTCATAGGTCCCTGTCTCACATACATCGAAAAAAAAAAAAAGAAAGGAAGAAAATTCTAAATAAATAGAAAAAGACACCGACCCCCTCCACCACCGCCCCCATCCAGAAGGAACGACGAGGCCGAAAGAGATCAACGTCACTCACCCCCGATGAGAGATCAACCTCCCAGACCCGAAGAGTAACGTCACTGAAGAGAACACGTGTCCGAGACCCCGTTCGCCCGAAATCACCAACGTTGTACACCCGAATCATCAATACCAGGGACCAGAGATCTCGTCCTCGAGTGATCAACTCCACGTTCCCTAATGAACGAGGCTCCGTACACCCTAGAAGGACCTGGTCCCTAGTTTGGGTACAGGTGATGTCACCATCCACCTAAGAAATGGTGATCTGGAGTCTCACATCGAAGCATCCATAATTTATACACCACGGATGTCAACTCAGACATTGAGTCCACCCTCAAAAGGTGATTGTATGGTTAATTTCTGTGGATATAATCACGGAAATTGATATCCTCAATATCCATATCCTCATCTCGGGGTTTTTCCTGGTTTATCTCCGGAGTCCTGTTACTGTTCCCGACGTAATTTCTCCCCGACCCCACGTCCTCTCCACTCTCTTGTAAACCTCTCACCAAAAAGGGGATGTTTGAACTCTTCTCTTGAAGAATCTTCGACACTACACTTCAAGGAACTTTCATAAAGTATTTCGGTTTTCCACGAAGAACCTAAAGTCTTAAATATCCAGATTTCGTGAAAAAGGTCTCGTTTGTCTTACGGTCCACACGATGTCTATAAGTGGAGGATTCTCCACTTCCCCAACGTAATCCGACTCCTGTCGTCCTACATTTCTTCACTGATCATTATCATATCTACCACCAACAACAACAAGTCAGTGAGTCAGTACAGACCGAGAAACGTTGAGGTACTTAATGTCGTGGGGTTCGAAGAGATAGGAAGTGATAGAGGGTCTCAAACGAGTTTAAGTACAGGTACCTCAGGCACTACGGTAGGTTGGTAGAGTAGGAGACAGTGGGGGAAGAGGATGGGAGTCAGAAAGGGTCGTAGTCCCAGAAAAGGTCACTCAGCCGAAAAGTGTAGTCCACCGGTTTCATAACCTCGAAGTCGAGTCGTAGTCAGAAAGGTCACTTATACGTCCCAACTAAAGGAAATCCTCATATCCACCGTGATTACCATTTCTTGGTCTCACGGTTACGTTCTTTGTATTCTCTACGTCAAAAGCTAGGGACCCAGACCTTCTAGGGGACCTTTTCCTTTACCGTTGGGAGCGGTCATAAGAACCGGACCTTTTAGGTACTGTCCTCGGACCACCCGGTCTCAGGTGCCCCAGTTTTACTCAGTCTGTACTGACTTCGCTGAATCGTGCACCTGTCGTCCTACATTTCTTCGTTAATCATTATCATATCATTATCATAAAAAAAATCCCAAAACCACAGTCCCCCTTTCCTAAAGTAATTCCACCGGACTCCCTATGTTAATTGGAGTTTTTAGTTACTTGAAAAACAGAAATTTGTTATTAATATGTCTTTCATGTTACTCTCTTACATAAAGGCTATCGTTAATTTTTTATATTTTATTTACTTGTAATATTCACATGACGACGACGACGACGATTCAGCGAAGTCAGTACAGGCTGAGACACGCTGGCGTATCTGTCGTCGGGTGGTCTGAGGTGGCAGGAACCCTAAGAGGTCCGTTCTTGTGACCTCACCCTACGGTAAAGGAAGAGGTCAAGTACTTTCACTTTTCACTTTCACTTCAGGGAGTCAGCACAGGCTGAGGATCGTTGGGGTACCTGACGACGGATGGTCCGTGGAGGTAGGTACCCTAAAAGGTCCGTTCTCATGACCTTACCCAACGGTAACGGAAGAGGTAATCTTCACATGTCCTGCACAATTATTTCTTCTGAAATGTTGATAACTTATTGTAATTATCTGTGGTGAGAACCGGATCCGTGAAACACACACACTGCAGTAATTTCAGAGTCCCGGGACACTCCGTTCATACAGGGGCGACATGTCGACTCCTTTGACCCCTCCGCCGGGTGTAAAGGTTTGATCATTCCCTTTGTTCCTCTGCTCCTACCGTCTCGATTCTAAGTCTGGGTGCGTCTTTCAGACACGAGAATAACGGGAATCCTGGATTCTCTGAAACTGTTTACATTTGACATAAAGGAATAAAAACTCACGTACATAAATCGTTTGTAATTAACTGATAATACGGTCCATTAAAAGATCCCACACACTTGTTCTAATTGTCCCGGGTATTGGGGTACCTCCCACACCCTCTCCCATTTTGTATAGTCTCCTTGTAGTACTCGTTTTGACACCCACAAACACGTGTACTCACCGACCCACCGATGAACAGAACCCCGTCGTAAATTCGTCTTAGACTTACTATTGAACTACTAGTACCCGTCTACTTCCGTGTCTTGTACTGTGTAAGGTCCGAAACCTCCGTCGATTCAACCACCGGAACGGTACCTTGGTCGTCTACGTAACACTTCACCTTTCTTCCGTATACCGGCTTACCCCTCGTACACTCTCGTCCCGATCGAACACTTCCCGGGAAATTCATACGCTTGCTAGTAGACCTCTCGGGTTCCTCAAATAACATAAAATACAAAATAAAACTTTACTAAAGTTTTGATCTCTTCTTCGTTTTTATCTTATTTTATTGGAGGAGATGACATAAAATTTTTTTTTTTTGTGGGAAGTGGGTCTAAGGGGGTAACAATAAAACGGTTCAATCGAGACAATAAGAAAGAAATGAACACATACACACACAAACACATGTACTTAACCATATTTTTCTTGGTGTCTCTGACTTCAAGTTACAATGAAAGATGGTCTCGGACAAAGGGGAAACGAAGCAACACGTCTACCCCTCACTGACTAGTAAAGTAGATTTGTCCGTAGGTCGACCAAACCCTGACCTAACGACGAAATCAACTTGAACCTAGTGGAACAAAAGTTCCCCACACGACTAACGTCCGAGGAAGGAACGCATGAAACATAGGAACCACGGAACTTTGGTACCCTCTCAGTCAGACGGAAAGGACGGGTCAAGGACGTGACTGGCGTGAGTCGTTTGTGAGCCACCCTTTTCGGACGACAGGTCCCACCCGTGGCTTCCGAGATGACCAAAGAGGAAGAGAACCACAGTAGGAGAAAGAGTCGACTCGGGTGGAACGGACAAGAGTCCGACCTGTTTACGGGAGTCGCTTCATTTGTCGGTTTCGTGAGAATCGAATAGGCCCTTCTCGAGAGGGGAGAAACCTTAAACCGAGTAAATCAAAAGGAAAGTAGGTACTCAGAGCTACAAGTACATAACATTAAATGGTAATTAAAAGGTCAACATCGTCGATATCAGGTTTACATACTAAAATAAATAGAACTTACTCATAATCTTTTATGAATGGTAATCTACTTTATTTTACATTATAGAAGTATAAAACTATTATGTAACTTTAATATTTAATTAAACAACTCTTATATAAATATGATATAACTTAGATATATAGTATTTACAATGAGTTAATGAGTCCAGGAAGCCAAAGAAAAAAATTTTTTATATTTATATAAACTTTACATCAACTATGTACTATAATACCATAAAAGTCTAAATGATGTATCACTAAACTGTACACGCATGTAATACTTTACTAGAGATGGGGTTCAGATCATTAGACAGGGGTATGTTATAATAACTGGTATAAGGAATACGACTTACGGGTGCCGATTAAACAAGATATTGATCTCTAAACATGGAGAATTAGGGGAAGTGGACAAAGTGGTAGGAAGGTGGAGACCGCTGGTGGAAAAACCATAGACATAAATACACAGATAAAAACAAGACAAATAAACAAGTAAATTAGAAAATCTAAGGTGTACATTTCAGTATACCATAAACATAAAGACAGACTAAATAAAGTGAATCGTATTATGGGAGATCAAGATAGGTACAACAATGTCTACCGTTCTAACACTCAAAAGAAAATTACCTACTCATTATAAGAACACACACACACACACACACACACACACACACACAATACAAATAGGTAAGTAGACAGTCATCTGTGTAACGAAGGACATAGACCCGATAACACAAAAGAAAAAAATAAAAAATTAACTTCCTATTAACGAAATACCTCAAAACAAAAAACGACAGTTTGGAGTTGTACTCAGTTTGGGGAGGGAGAACTTGACGGGAGGGTAAAGGGAGGGGTAGGGTGGTGAGATCCAACTATGTCTCGGTGACAAACTCAAAGGACTCTGTATGTCGTTTAAGGACAACCGATAGATAAAATATATACCACTACATTCAAAGGTACAATGAGAGAGGTATGTGTGGGAGAGGAAGGGAAAGGGGTACAAGTATTCAGACAAAAGATACATACAAAGAGGTAACGACGGGACGTTTATTTAAGAAGTCATGGTAGAAAGATCTAAGGTATAATCATATACTATAAATAGAAAGACAAAGACTGAATAAAGTGAGACATATTATCCGACATGTAAGGAGGTGGAGTAATCTTGATTAAGTCTACGTAAGGAAAAATACCGGTTCATTATAAGGTAACACATAAACATGGTGTTGAAGTAGGTAAGTAGAAAACTACCTGTAGATTCAACGAAGGTACAAGATCGATAATATTTATCACGACGTTACTTGTTACCCTATGTTCATAGGAAAAATTAAAACCAAAGGAGTCCCACATACGGATCCTCACCGTAACGACCCAGTATACCACCAAAATAAGGATCAAAAGACTCTTTAGAGGTATGGTAGAAGGTATTACCGACATAGTTAAATGTAAAGATGGTTGTCACGTCTTCCCAAGGGAAATGGGGTGTGGGAGAGGTCGTAAACAACAAACATCTGAAAAATTGCTCCCGGTAAGACTGGTCTCACTCCACTATAGAGTAACATCAAAACTAAACGTAAAGAGACTATTACTCACTACAACTCGTAGAAAAGTACACAAACAATTCGTAGACATATAGAAAAAACCTCTTTACAGACAAATCCAGAAAAGGGATGAAAAACTAACTCAAACAAAAAGACCGTAACTCAACATACTCGATGAATTCATAAAACCTTTAATTAGGAAACAGTCAACAAAGTAAACAATAATAACAGAGGGTAAGACTCCCAACGGAAAAGTGGAACGAATCTCAAAGGAAACGACACGTTTTCGAAAATTCAAATTAGTCCAGGGTGAACAAATGAAACAAAAATAAAGGTAATGAGATTCTCCGTCCAGTATCTTCTAGAACGGAACTAAATACAGTAGTTCACAAGACGGATACAAAAGGAGATTCTCAAAATATCAAAGACCAGAATGTAAATCCAGAAATTAGGTAAAAACTCAAATAGAAACACATACCACAATCCTTCACAAGATTAAAATAAAAAAATGTACATCGACAGGTCAAAAGGGTCGTGGTAAATAACTTCTCCGACAGAAACGGGGTAACATATAAGAACGGAGGAAACAGTTTTTATTCCATGGGTATCCACGTTCCCAAATAAAGACCCGAAAGATAGAACAAGGTAACCAGACATAAAGACAAAAACACGGTCATGGTATGACAGAATTACTGACATCGAAACGTCATATTACACTTCAGTCCTTCGAACTAAGGAGGTGGAGGTAAGAAGAAAGAGTTCTGACGAAACTGATAAGCCCCAGAAAACATAAAGGTATACTTAACACTGTAAAAAACAAGATCAAGACACTTTTTATGGTAACAACTAAACTCTCTCTGGAGTAACTTAGACATCCAACGTAAACCATCATACCAGTAAAAGTGTTATAACTAAGAAGGATGGGTCTTATATAGAGGTAGACAAAAGACAAGTCCATTAGAAACTAAAGAAAGTAATCACAGAATATTAAAAGACACATGTCAAGAAAACAGAGGAATCCATTCAAATAAGAATCTATAAATTAAGAAAAACAACGTTACCACTTACCCTAACTCAGGAATTAAAGAGAAAGACTAAAAAGTAACAATCATATATCCTTACGTTCACTAAAGACACACAACTAAAACATAGGACGTTGAAACGATTTAAGTGACTAATCGAGATCACTAAAAGACTATCAGAGAAAGTCAAAAAGATACATGTCATAGTACAGTAGACGTTTGTCACTTTCGAAATGAAGAAAAGGTTAGACCTAAGGAAAAAAAAGAAAAAGAAGAAACGACATCGATCCTGAAGGTTTTGATACAACTTATTATCGTCACTTTCACCTGTGGGGACAGAACGAGGACTAGAATCCCACTTACGAAAGTTAAAAAGTGGTAACTTTTATTACCAACGACACTCGAATAGTATAAACCTGAAATGATACAACTCCATCCAAGAAAGATACGGGTAAAAACCTTCTCAAAATTAGTAGTTACCCACGACTTAAAACAGTTTCCGAAAAAAAATGTAGATAACTCTAATAACATACCAAAAATAGGAAGCCAAACAATTATACCACATAGTGTAACTAACCAAACGTACATAACTTCTTAGGAACGTAGGGACCTTATTTGGGTCGAACTAGTACCGTACACTCGAAAAATTACACAACAACCTAAGACAAACGATTTTAAAACAACTCCTAAAAAGTAGACACAAGTAGTCACTCACTATAACCGGACATCAAAAGAAAAAAACACAACAGAAACCAAAACCATAGTCCCACTACCGGAACAACTTACTCAAACCTTCACAAGGAAGGAGACGTTAAAAAAGGTTCTCAAAATCTTCCTAACCGTAATCGAGATGAGATTTACAAATTATCTTAAGAGGACACTTCGGTAGACCAGGACCCGAAAACAAAAAACCCTCTAAAAAATAATGTCAAAGTTAAGGTCACGAACATTAACTCAACAAGTATTAAGACAAAGAAGGACCAAGTCAGAACCTTCTAACCTGTAAAGATTCTTAGACAGGTAAAGAAGGTCCAATAGGTAAAATAACGGTATATCAACAAGTATTATCAGAGAATATTAGGAAACATAAAAAGGTAACAGATAACATTGGAGAGGAAAAAGTAAAGATTAAAACAACTAAACCAAGAAGAGAGAAAAAAAGAACTACTCAGACCGATTCCCAAACAGTTAAAACAAATAGAAGAGTTTCTTGGTCGAAAATCAATATAATTAGAAATGATAACAAAGAAAGTAAAGAAAAAGTAAATAAAGACGAACCTAGAATTACTAAAGAAAGGAAGATGATTAAAACCACCAAAAAAACAAGAAAAAGGTCAACAAAATCCATATTTCAATCGAACAGATAAGTTACAAAAAGAACAAAGAATTCCAGCCTAACATAACGATATTTGAAGGGAGAATCTTGACGAAAACGACGTAGGGTATCCAAAACTCAACAGTGCAAAAGTAACAGTAAACAAAGATCCTTAAAAAAATAAACGAGAAACTAAAGAAGTCATTGGACAAGTAATGAATCTTTGTATAACAAATTAGAGGTACACGGACACAAAAAATGTCAAAAAAGGAACATTAACTATAGATCAGAGTATCGTAACACCGGTCTTTTCTACGAACTATACTAAAGTTAAAAGAATTTAAATGACTCCAAACTAAACACTGGGTTCTACACCAGATAGGACCTCTTACAAGGTACACGTGAACTTTTCTTCCACATAAGAAGACGTAAACCTACCTTGTAAGACTTCTATTACTCTAGGTAGAGTAGATTACATAGTAAAATTCTGAACACAAAGGAATAATTAAAAGACAAAACTACTAGACAGGTAACCACACTCACCCCACAATTTCAGAGGATGATAATAACACAATAACAGTTAAAGAGGAAAATACAGACAATCACAAACAGAATACATAACTCCACGAGGATACAACCCACGTTTCTATAAATGTTAACAATACAGAAGGAGAACCTAACTAGGGAACTAATAATATATCACTGGAAGGAATAGAGAACATCATAAGAAATAAAATTCCAGATGAAACAGACTATACTCCTAACGATGAGGTTGAAATAAAACGAAGGGTAAACGTACCTTATATAAAAAGGTAGGAGAGTGAAAGTCAGATATACACAAAACTCCAGACTTCACCCAAAGAACGTCCGTCGTATATATATATACAAAACAAAAACATAGGTAAGTCGGTCAAACACAGAAAACCAACCTCGTAAATTAGGTAAGTACAAATTTCATTAATGACTATATATACAAGGATGACGGTAAAAGACAAACCCCAACTAAAACATCTAGAAAAAAGAAGACAACATAAAGAACTGACATATTCAGGTAAATTGTAAACAACACTTCGACTAAAGCAACAGGACTTAAGATAATTGAAAACGAACAGACTTTTTGAAAATTAAAGAGGTAGTTAAAACTTACTCTATGACGGTCCATCTCATTAGAACCAACCTTTATAAAGGGAAAGTCATGAAATTTATATAGGACGGTAAGGGAAGACCGGAAGTCTCAAAGACGACTTTACAGTCGACAATTTACATACCCCAAAGGAAACATACAATGAACAACGAAAAGGGAACGACGAAAAGTATAAGAAAAAAACACAAATTAGACACAATCAAACTAATCATACACAGAACCGAACAAAGAGAAACCCAAATAAGACATACCCTGAGAAAAGTGGAGAACTTAAATTAACTGACAAAGGAAAAGGTAAAACCTCTTTAAAAGTTGATATTAAAGAAGTCTTTTAAAGAGTGTGTGAAGGAAAAAGAGAAGAAGACCCTCGGGACATTAAGCTTACAACCACACAAACTATAACAGGGTCTCTAGAGACTCTTATAGAAGTAGAGAAAAGTAAGAAAAATGAAATAAGACGAGAAGTCTTCAATAAAGGTGGTAAAATAGAAGGTCGAGTGACTAAGTAAGAAGACGAAGTCTATAAGACGATAACTAAGGAAGATCTCATAAAAATTAAAGTCATTAACACAACAAAAAAGAGATACAAATAAGAAAGTAAGAAGATCCAGAAACAATTAACAAAGAATTTAAAAGAGTTAAGACAAAAGTTCCCAAAACTATTAGAAATGATAGTAATAAGGTTTAAGAAAAAGTCCATCAAAAGAATAAAGGAGAAGTAAATAAATCTGACGATACAAAGATCAAACAAGGGAATAAACACATCATACAGAGACTGAAAAGTAACAAAAAACAAAAATTGAATAACACAAACTCCCGAGTAAAAAGGTCCGAAGTCCCAACTTAAGAAAGAAGGAAAACCAAAGAAGGGAGGATTCCAACCAGGTCACCAAACACATTCGAAACGTATCTCACTCTAAACACGTCTTCTGCTCACTCCACCATGAGGACAGACGACTACTAACCCAAACACAAAAACAGAACAAACAACTCTACTCCGTAGGACGTGCCCCACGATGACCACAAACCCACTACACTCCAGAACATAAGTTCACCAAAGGAAGCACACTCAGGAGTGATAAACTATGAGGGATCTCAATCCTCAAGAGACCATCAGATCCTAGAACCTCAGTCACGAGGGTGAAGTTTCCGAATCCCAAACTGGAGACTGGTTCTTACTGCTAAGGTGTCCACCAAACAATACCGTAATTCACTCTAATTTTGTTTATGGGTTTTTGTTCTTTGGTTTCTACTTGGGGTCTGTTTACCGTCAATGTTTTAGTCCGTTTATTATTAATTTTATTACCTTATATTTTGCGTGGATATGTGGGTATTCGTGTTAGTTTTGTCAGGTTGTTTTTATTTTCATGTCATCTAACTGGATCACTTGTTTCCTTTGGTTTTTACTATAGATGGTCAATTCTTGTTTCGATTGATTTGGTGTTTGACCTTTTACTTTGATTGTGTTCCACGTTCACCCTCTATTTCGTTACTTTGGTTTTGATTGTTTATACTTTTCTTCTTTCTTTTCTTTCTTATCTATACATTTCAATTTGTCTCCATCTATTTCTTCTAAATATATGTAATTTCTAATTAACGTTCTCCCTTTCGTTTGTCACTCATTTACATCTTTTTTATTATTATCCGAAAAAAAAATTAATTTTGATTTTTTTCTCTCTCTTTTTTTTCTTGCTTATTTTCCTTTTGAGGTGTCTTGACGTTTTCCGATCGTATCTCCGTCTCAAAATATTGTTCTTATTTTTCACACTAACTTTTTTTTTAGAGTTTTCGAATTAATCTAAAGTATCACGATTATTTTAACCGTTAATGTTGTCTCCCTTTTCTCTTTCTTTTTTAGGTTTTCCTTGATGGTTTGTTCATTCTTATATTCTTATCATTTATAAAAAGAACTCAGTCACGACAGTCGTAAGAAAGGGAACGACCCTCAGTGTCAGGTGGAGCGGGGTGATCCCACGGAAGGTTGTGACGTGACCAAAGACCTGGACTACACCCCCCGTCGAGTCTGAGATTAGACCAGGATGAGGATACACAATAACAGAGGTTACAGGTGTTGATAGTCTTGATCACAAAAGAAAACACCCTCGAGAGTTACAGGAAAATATATAAGGTATCTATGTCTCAGACGGATCGACTAGGACACCTAAACTAGACGTCGACCATGTCGACCACCCTTCCAAAACCCAGGAGAAGGAATCGGTGTGACGAGGACCCAAAGTTAACACCAAAATAAAGGTGGAGACGTACACCCAACAGGTGACCCGAAACGAGGACTCAGACGGGACCTCCTGAACCCAGACGGGGTCACTCCCGGTCCACACCTTCATCACGTCGACGAACTCAGTGTCCCCAAGACATTCGTAGTCCATGAGTCCCCCCAACCGTCGATCCCGTCTCCCTTTATTATCACGAGATCTTTCCCTGACGTTGGTCATAACCGGTTATGTAAGGTAATAAGAACGGACCTCTTGGAGTGACTGTCTCTTCGGACCGTCCGGTGTCAGGTGTCCCAGTATTTATCAACCTGTACCGACTTCGCTGGAGTACACGTATCTGCGTTCTGAAAAAACGGACACCGTTGAGACGGGGTCACTCCCAACTTACACTTCTACCACGTCGACAAACCCATCACCCATGGGACCACCACGGTTCGCACGTCCCTGTACCTGACGGAGTCGGTGTCCTCAATAACCGGGATAGTCTCAGAAAAAGTTCTGGAACTATCGACCACTAGTCTTCCGGAAAATCGATCAGAAAGAGGTATCGAGGTGGACAAGTCCGTAAATGTCCCGAGGGAACGGACCCCAGGAAGAGACAACAACCCGTGTAGTCCGTGTATCTCCCCAGGGGGACCGACCCCAGGATCAGACATCAAACCGTGTAGTCAGTGAATTTCCTCGTGGCACCCACCCCAGGATGAGACATCAAGTCACACAGTCCGCAAACTACCCAAGTCGACGGTTACGATAGTACATCCCTCTGTCTCCGATACCACTACCGAGGTGGGGGATGTGTACTGAGTCGTCATAGTGGAACGAAGGTACCGACGGACCGAAAGGAGGTGTCCGTAAAGGGTGGTGTTAAAGGAGAGAGTATAGGGGAGCCAGGCAGAGAGACGTCAGTTGTCGTCGGGAGCGGGAACCTAACGAGGTGTTAGGATACGTGGTCGAGGGTCGGTGACACGGAAGTGGACACAGGGGCAGGTCCAATGTATACCGACACCGTTCCTGACAGACTAAGAGTAAGGTAAATTCGACGGTGTCTAGTCGATAAAGTGAGAGTCGGAATTTACAAAGAGGAGACTGGGTCTGTCAACGGGGTTACACCTCTAGCCTGGGGACGAAGTCAAGGGGCTGGGAGACTCCCGTCCAGGTCAGGATTATTATGTGGACAAAGAGGGGGATCAAGGAAGTAGGATACTTCAAAACACACCAAGAGATATAAGAAAGGGTCACCAGTCCATGACAGACGAGAGTCGACCACAAGACGTTCGTGAAGACACAGACTGTCACATAAGGACTACATAGACACCTTTCTCTACATGAGGTATAGATGGATGAGGAGGCGGTAGAACAAGGGATAACACAAAAGAAAAGGAGATGTAAATACATAAAATAGTGTACATAACACCAAATACAAAAAGAGATATAATTCAAAATAAGGACTTATGAAATACAGTTAAACACAACACCAAAAAGAATAATGTAAAGTTCAACCAATGACAACTACATAGTTTATCGGTAACGTACAACTAAAACAATTTTTTAACGACGGGACAACTATACAGAATAACTAAAAGTACAATACGGTCGACAAAGAGAATCCAAAAAATCAGTCTTTTAGTCTACAAAAATCTGTTACTCTCATCAAAAAGGAGGAACGAATCACAAATAGCGACCATAAAACAAAACAAGGGTGACATGGTCCAGAAGAACCTATCGTGATTGATCATCTCAACTATACTTTTAAAATTGAACAAAGACTTCTTGTTAAAGTTTAACAAGGACTAAAATCTCCCTTATGAAGATTACAAAGTGTGCTTCATACTATAAAAAATATCCGAATCCCTTTAATGAAAATGGACATTGTTTAACTTAAGACTAAAAACTTCCACAATTTAAATTAGTATCATGAAACGAAGAGATAACTCTAATAACAAGAGGCAATTACATGATTACAATGAATAAAGATACAATGTCAAAAAAAAAAAAAATTCAAACCTCACAGGAAATTAAAAAACCTTATTAAAGAAAGTATCTGATAACAAATACGTGCATATCCTAAGTAAAATTACAAAAATAGATTTACAAACAATCATAAAAATAGATCCAAAAATTTTTTTATAAGTAAAATGAACTGACGTGACCGCGAGTCTGTCACAGTACACACCCTTGACAAGAGACTTCGGGACGTGGTCACCCTAGGTCAAAGGACTTGTCCTCAACTTGGTTCCGGGGGACGTAACCCTCACGTTAGAATTGGTGATCTAGTGGTCCCTTCAGGGGTAATCCAAAACCCCCAAATAAAATCCTAAATAAATAAGTAAATAAAAACCGACACGATCCAGAAGTAACGGTGAGAACCCGAAAGAGATCAACAACATTAACCCCCGATAAAAGATCAACGTCACGAACCCGAAGAGGGACTCCACCGAAGAGAACAACGTCTCGTGTCCGACATCTCACACCCAAGCCATCAACACCGAGTACCCGAATCAACGAGATACCGTACAGTCAGAAGGGTCTGGTCCCTAACTTGAACCCAGATGACGTAACCGTCCGTCTCAGAATTGGTGACCTGGGGATTCCTTCGGGATCCATAAAAATTGTTTACTTTAACACGTTCAACCCGACAGAACGGAAGAGACACTCTAATATGTTTAAACATATTACTCAAATGGTAGTAAAGGACCGAGATGTAGATTACCCTCTTTAAAAGACAAAGAACCTATAACTATTTTGAATGAAAATATCTGTCACACCCCGATAAATGAAATACCTCTCCCATATGAAGACTAATGATAAAGTCACATACAATACTAGTACCTGATTAGTCACACCAGAAGGATTAAGAAAGACCCTTTTAAAACCGATGAAAGTAAAAGGATCCTTTCAAAAACAGAGAAGATTCAAAAACATAAATAACCTTGTTTAAATATTTATGTCAGTTAAGACGACAGTACAAACGAAATTTTTACATTTAAACAAAGTTATACAATCCCTTACGACACTCGAAAGACTAAAGTCCGTTCGGAGAAAAGTGGTAAAATATTATTTGATGTCACGAAGAATGTGTTTGTAGCCCAGAAAATATTCCATGTCACGGTATAAGTACCACCATAAATATATAAAGAATTGGTAATTTGTACATATTTTGAGATGATAAAAATAATTCTAAAAAATAACTGAAAAAAAGTATACACCACTATTTCCACAATGTGGGGTCGGGACAAGAAGGGTATTCGGACTCTGAAAAGTATCACCACTAAAAAAACACACACACTTATGTATAGTGTAATATCGTCTTGACGGAAACATATCACTAGTGAATGTTTAAAATTTTAGCGAAGATATAGGATCTCATTATGTGTCAGAACCAGTATTATCAAAAGAAAAGGAATAAAGAACTAATACGAACAGGTCAATTTTTTAAAATCATCAAGAAAACATAAAATAAAAACAAGAATAGTTCGAATTTTATCATTTTCCGAATTTTATCCCGAGGACCAACTGACGAAGGGGGTGGGGACGGGGTCGGGGTCGTATCTGCAAACAAAGGGAGATGTTCTGATTTTGGAAGAACTCCGGTCTTACCCAAAGTGAGTAGGACTTTAGAAGTCTTGGGTTTTCCAAGACTTCCACCATGTACCTCCGAGTTAATAATCATCGTAAAAATTAAGGGAGAGTTTTCTTCACCACCGGACCCGTATCCTCCGTCTGACACCTCCTATCAGAGGAAAGGACCCAGGAGATGTAGAAAGAGTACAGAGGTTGACATTAACGTCGGATAACTCATTACACACACAACAATGTCCCCAACAACAGTAAGTGGCTATATAGATACCTCAAGTCGACCCTTCTCACCGTCGACGAACTAAGACACGTCTTTGTGGACATGGCCCTACACTGAGACCTTTTGATATCATTGGACCACAGACATCCATTCATGTCGAAGTACTCGGACATGTTCGGGTCTAGTACTCAGTATTCAGTGGTAACGGAAAAGAAAACAACTAGATGGGACTTCGGAGACCTCCAGTGTACAAGAATCGGGGATGACTTGGGAGTCGAGGAGTGACAGTAGAAGGGGTTCACGTTTGTTCGACGAAAGAAAGGAGGGAGGACTGGAGAATCAAGAGTCGTCAGACTGATGTAAGAGACATTGAAAGGGAATTGTCCCATAGTACCATGGTTTGGACTAAATTAGAAGTTCAACCTCGTTCCTCTTCTCGGTACCTAGTATTTGAACCTTCAAAGGGTAGTCTCGACAGGTCCACCCACTCGTCTATGGTACTTCTACCCTCTACCCCTCATTTGACACGACTGTAAGTCCGTCACAGTACACACCCTTGACAAGAGATTGGGGAACATGGTAACCTCGTCGAGTCCTACTCGGGTTCTCAGGAGTCCACTCCCGACAGTGAAAGGAGGGTACTGAGGTTCTCCGACCACTCGACAAGAGACGTGTGACGAGTTTCCAACGAAAGATCCAATCAAAGGAAGGGAGCTCGTGTAAGGATTGACACCAGTATCCGGAATAAAAGGGAAAACGGAGACGTCAATTAAGGGAGTTGAAATGGACGTCAGAAAAGGAAGAGAGGAGAACTGGTAGAATCCTCCAAAGTAACGAAGGAAGTGAGAAGAGTGTGATCAGTAAACCTTTAGTGTTGAGAATGGAAGAACCCTTGAAAAGAAAGAGAAAAAAACGGTGTGGAGTACCGAACGTCCTAGAATCAAGGAGTTGGTCCCTTTCTTGGGTATGGGGGACGTCACCTTTGTACCTCAGAATTCGTGGTCTGTGACCCCTTCAGGGAACCCGTGAAAAGACTTTTCTTAAGACTTTGGATCGGAATTCACCAAAAATAGTGGAATACAAATAAAGGGACTGAAGAAAGAGAAGGGAAAGTTCAACAGGTTCAAACCTGAAGAGGAGATATAACATTGAGACCTTCCTGAATGGTAGAACTTTTGACTTCGAAAAAGGAGGGTCACAACATTGTCGTCTCGACGGTTAGGGGAGGAGAGAAGAAGGACGTCAGACCAAGGTCGAAATATACGAAGTCCTGTCTCGAGAACTAGAGGGTGAGACGTAAGAGTCACCGTCTTTAACCTTCCGTGAAGACTTTAACGAGAAGGAGAAGTCAAAAGGGTGGTAAAAGAAGAAACCCCTTCTTTTACAAATCGTTCGTCAGGACTCCTTTGTCCTGTCGAAGACTTCAGGGGTCATGTCGTCAATACAGGATCCCACTGATCCGAACACAGACTACCCACGACAGTTCTGGAACGGGACGACAACGACGAAAGGAAATTGGAACGGAAAGACAGTGAGAGTAGTAGTGTCACAAGTCCGAAGTGTCTACCTGAAAGGGTAAGAGAGATGTAGAGAACAGGTTAGAATTTACACTGGAAGAGGTCCCGAGAAAACCGTAGGGAAAATTAAACGTGTACACGGGATCTTCTGGAGTAGGGAGTACAGTAAGTTATGGAACATACACAACAACTACGGACGAAAAATGACTCGTGACTTGAATCCACATTGACGGATGGACGAAGAGACAAACTTATAAATTACTTCTAGAGGTCATATTATTCTAGGTTTTGTTTCAGGAGACAGAAAGAGGTTTGTACAGAGAGAGGGTCACTAAAGTCAGAGTTTCTCGTCATGGAGGACGAACAGTTCAGAGTTTAGATCCTCAAAGGGAACGAAGACAGATTTTACAAAAACGGAATTAAAAGAATACCGAGTTAGGGACAAAATTATAGAGTAACATGGTAGGATTTGCAATATGGATCGATAATGCACGGGACAATTAAGTGGCAAAATCATTTGAGGACTTTACTATTTTAACCGTATTTATCAACCGTTAATAAAATAATCATTCACGTCCGATTTAAAAAATTTGAAGATAATTTTTTGTTAAGAGTAGTGACGATTAGTCGATGGGTAAAGACATCTCCCTAAATAACACCAAATAAAGTAAATGGAAACGGGGGTGTGAACCAATATACCACACACACACGTGAACCGGTAATAAAGAAAAGTTGGTCACAGTCTCCGGACCTGGTCTTCTTTTTCTGAGTAATTTATCGTCAAGATTTCGTGAAATTAAGATATAGTCCAAATAAATACTAAAAATTTAATGTCACAACAACAAAAAAAAGAATCTGCCAACCCTTCTTACCACGGTCTTTTTAGTACTACTTAAACTTTCACAAGTCTCTTCGGTACGAACATTACGTAAGCCTTTTGAAGTAGACTCGTTTTGGGTGTAAAGAAGTTCTGTTTCTGAGGAATTTATATTTTGTGTACCTTTTTCAAACTGTGTTTTGAATCGAAGTCGGTGTTCGACAGATTCTTTCTTATGACTAGTTAAAGTACCCATATTTCTTAGTACAAAATAATTCGTAGTTTCTTGAGTATCATATCTTTTTTTGACACATACATTACTTACACCCTTTCGAAAAGCAACATTTAGTGTCGAGTAACATGTAGAGTCTTAAGTATGTCCTCTCTCTGGTATACTCACGTGATTTACACTTTCTCGGAAATCACGGTTCAGTTTGGAGTTACGAGTAGTCTCTCAGGTGTGTCCTCTTTTCGGGATGAGGACATAGCTGACACCCTTTCAGAAGAGAAAGTCCAGTGTTGAGTAACAGGTGGTCCTTTAAGTGTGTCCTCCCTTTGGAATACCAACGTCACTTACACCCTTTCGGATGTCGACCTTTAGTGTTGACTATAATGTGGTCTCTTCGGTATGTCCTCACTTTGGTATACTTACGTCACTTACACCCTTTCGGAAATCAAACTTCAGTGGTAAGCAACACGTGGTCTCTTGAGTATGCCCTCACTTTGGGGTATTTACGTCACTTACACCCTTTCGGAAATCCTCATTCAGTATGGAGGAACAAGTGTAATCCTACGTGTGTCCTCTTTTTGGGATAGTTACGTCACTGACACCGTTTCGGAAGTTATACTTCTGTGTTGAACAACACGTAGTCCCTTAAGTATGTCCTTTATTAGGAATGGTTACGTCACTTACACCCTTTCGGAAACCGTCCTTCCTTGTCGAGTGACGTGTAGACTCTCGAGTACGTCCTCTCTTTGGAATGCCTACGTCACTCACACCCTTCCGAAAGTCGTCGTTTAGTATGGAGCAATATGTGTCCGCTTGTGTGTGTCCTCTCTCTGGGATACTTACATCAAAGACACTCTCTCGGAAAACACCCTTCAGTGTCGATTAATATGTAGTTTCTTGAGTAAGTTGTCTCTTCGGGATACTTACGTCGCTTACACTTTTTCGGATAGGGGCCTTCCGTAGTGAAGTCTATGTGGTCTTTTGAGTAAGTCCTCTTTTTGGTAAATTTACGTCACTCACACCCTTTCGTAAATGAGTCTTCAGTAGAGAGTCACTTGTGGTTTCTCAAGTATGTCCTCTCTTTGGTACCTTTACGAGACTCACACCCTTTAGGAAGACAACCTTAAGTCCCGAAGCATATGTAGCTTTTTGAGTGTTCACTCTTTAGTCTTATCTAAACCTACATGAGTGTCTTCAACTAGGAGTTCTCTTAAGTCTACTACTATCTTCGTCCTATATATTCGTCCTTGCGGATTTTTATGTAAGATTATTTTAATCAACACCCCCTCCCTGGTTAGTATAAACCTTACTTGTACGTTTTCGAAAGTCTTTATTCAGTACGTTTAGAAATATGTGTCCTCTTACTAGCTTCCTCATTTCTCGTCATTACCATAGTATATGTCATCGTATTAATACTTCCAAATTAAACCCCTTACGTATAATTCAAGTATACTTAAATTATTTAGTCCTTTCGTGAAAAGGTATCTTCTACACAATGTTCCCCTCAGTACAAGGTCTAAACTACGACAAAACCTCACTTCTTTCAGGAAGAACCACCTCCTATTTCATCAAAACAAAACAAAAAATGATACATTGATTATCCTTTTATCGTTTCTTGTATAAGATTTCCAAGTCCCCGTACCTCACACTGAAAGGACTCATTATGATGTATCGTAAAAATTTTTAAAACCATAAAATAAAAATTTACATTGAACAATATAAAATATTAAACACCTTATTGCAAGAGGTTATAAGAAATATAATTTACGATTCATAGTCATAACAGAGAAATAAAGAATCGTTATATTGATTTTATTACACTTAAAATTATTTACTTTCCTAAAATAGAATTAGGTTTACTAAAATGAATAAGTTATTCACCCGGACAGGTAATAATGTCCCGACGAAAGGTTCTCGTGAGTACCATCACTTCTAACTAATATAAATCGTTAAGTCACAGACGAGGGATAACTAACTATTCTGACCGAATCTTAAGAGACCTCTTTATGAGGAGGATACAACACGTGTAGGAACACCACATAGAGAGTCCCACAGGAAGGGTGGTCGGTATCCACTCGTAAGACGGTGCCAACTCAGTACCATTAGAGAAAAGGTCTTCAAACTAAAAGATTAAGTCAGAGTGTACTTGGTCTTCCCTTCATAGTCTTAAGTAAGAACAGGGTGTCAAAATGATTCTGGTAGTTAATCAAGGACGATAAAGTCAAAGAGTCCTATTGAAACCTATAAGACTTGGATCAAAAGACCACAAGACACACGAAGGAGTATAAACGTTATTTTTATAATAAAAGACGATTACAATTCTTCTTACTCAAGATAAAGAACATTGATTTTCTGAAATTGACCATTCATCAAAGTGACCTTATTTGACAATCATTTGACAATTTCTTTTCACCCCACACACCAAATCGAAATAAGGATTCTGTTCTTATTTTAGAAAGTCTAAGGATGAATATAAGGTTTCACCTATAAAAATCGAGTATCATACTTTATCACACCAACGAATACATATGGTTCTTGGAACACCTGAGACAACCATTCTAAGACCGTTGTGAGTCCTCGATAACAGGATCTTTTGAGAATTTAAATACTCCTTTAGATCCTGTAGTCTACTTTACCGATTAAGACCAAGGTAGTCGAGAATTTGTATTCCGGTCTGAACTACCGGACTTAGAGTAGAGTTCCGTCTCACAACAGTCGTCGAGAGACTATAACACCATTATTAACGAATGAGTTCTCAACATCCCAACTCTACTACCTTTAGTTTCTGTGTCAACGACTTTATGTCTCAGTAGATGGAATTCACACGTGGTTAGGGAATACATTTTTACAATCTTTTTCACAGAGAACTATTAATTAGTAAACTCATCTCCTAGGACACTTCTTAGACTCCTGAGTTGGATCGTTTGAGTACTATGTGAAACATACGAACAGTGAGCCCCTATGTCGGATCTTCAAACGTTTGACGTCAGGTGTCCGGTTTATGTCTACCAACTATGAAAATACCTACCGTTCGATTCTTCGAAAATGTAAAAATTTACCAAATTTTAAAAAGGTTTGATACTTTACTGTATTAATAAATTAATTTTAAAGTCACAGGTAGTCAGTTCAAAGTAACCTTGTGTCGGTCGGTATTAGACCGACATCTAACGAATATGGATGTCACCATCTCAACTCACCAACACCGTCTATGTCATAACGGGGGCTTTGGACGATTGAGGACTATATCTCCGGGAAGGAAGGGACTTTTTCACCTGGTAAGGAACCTCCTCCTTCGAATAAGAAGGTCATGGGGTACAAAGTCAATGGTCGACACAGGTTTACATGAGAAAAATATTCCTGTGACTAGTATAACTGAATCTAGAGTAACATATCTGGATTAAAATTAAATTAATAGAGACATCTCCGGGACAGAGATTAGGTGTAAGACTCTATGACCCAAATCCTTAAGTTACATAAAAACTGTCCTACGTTAAGTTAGGTATTGTCAGCCGGGAGGACGGGCGGTTGGGGTGGTTTAAGTACAGAAAGAGTGTACGTTTCATGTAAGTGGGGACGGGTTGTAAAGGAGGGGTGGGTTTACAATTAGGTGAGGTCGCAGTTGAGATTTAGGTCTTAGAATAGGTTTAGTCTATACCCACTCTAAACCCTATACTAAGTAGGACCCCGTTATAAGGAGAGGTAAACGCTTGGATACTTTGGTTTTCTCAATAAACGATGGTTTTATGTTATTAGTCTATCCGTACCCTATCTGTAAGGGTAAAGTTTTCCTTCTTTAACAGTCCCATTCCCCACAATACTAGGGTCTCTTCGGGGTTTTGATCGTCCCATTTAAGGTAATCTACAATTCCAAACTCTTATTAGCGGACACCGATTTACGAGACAAGAGATTCGGGTCATTCCACCACCGAGACGTAGAAGTTAAGACTTATCACCCCGTCGAGAGACCTTAACTTTTCCTCCGAAGTGGGAGACCTTGGTTCTTTCACCGGGGTGGGAGTCAGACACAGGTGTCGATCTATCGAGACAGTTGGACAAAGGTCGGATATCTTAGAGTCTTCAAAGTGTTTCAAGGAAGTAAAATTAAAAAGAGACAAGAGAACTCAGGTTCAACCATCGTAAAGACGGCTTTACTAACTAACCTAAGTATTCGGTGTATGGGTATTAGGGAACTCGTTTGTCACAGACCGGTGTACGAACCACAAGAGAGGTCTCGAACGAAAGAACGAAAAACGTTATACTCATTCGACTCTCAGAAGGTTTGGAAACGTTAGATCAAGGAAATACGAATTGTTACGTCAGAGTCAAATAGAGACAGGAGGGTACAAAATGGTAGTGGTAGTTCCTTTTCAATTCAGTACGGAAGTTGTGAATCGAATCTTTAGAGACGTCGATTTATAGGGTTAAGTAGTGAGTGTTCAAGACAGGAGACCATTTGTGACTCTGTGCAGTCAGTTCAATAGACGGTGAAAAGAGGTTAAAGGTTATTGTACAGGAAGTAAAAATAGACTGTAGAGTGGTCATCATGGAATTGTAAGAGCATAAAGATGGTTATTGAGGGAGTTTCATTAGACCCGAAAAAGATAGTTCATGGAGTTTTGAGAAGGTAGTCAACGGTTAAGGTTTCGGTGAAGGTTTTAAAATGCATAAACGATTTCGTTGTAGGATAAAAGATCGGTTTTAGAAATATGTAAACGATCAGACGACATTGTTCCATGACGTTTTGTTCACCAAATTCGTTGTTTTTAAATAAAAAGTATATAAAGTATCAAGAACCCCGGTCTTTATACTTCAGTTCCACGGTTGTCTCAACCGTCTAAGACTCCCTTCTTAGACGAGGTCCGGAGACAAACTGAAGACCTATAACTAGAAGAGGTAAACAGAGAGGTGTAGTGAAAGAGGATACATACAGATTAAACACAAGTTTAAAAAAGAAAAATATTCCTATGGTCAGTATAATCTCTTCCTTTACCGTTGGGTGAGGTCAAGGACGGACCTTTTAAGGTACTTGTCTCCTCGGACCACTCGATGTCGGGTGCCCCAACGTTTCTCAACCTGTGTTGCTTTGTGCGTGTATGTACGTGGT
The DNA here is from genome assembly GCA_006410555.1 of Capra ibex. Lineage (NCBI taxonomy): Eukaryota > Metazoa > Chordata > Mammalia > Artiodactyla > Bovidae > Capra > Capra ibex. The sequence continues at coordinate 23,969,057 of SJYO01018169.1, read as the reverse complement.
CAAAATAACCAAATCCCGGGTGGGATTACTGGTAAACTTGAACTAATAGGGATATTTCTGGGACAGAGATTCCAGTGTAAGACTCCACCCCCCACTTCTGAGGTTGTATAGAGAACACCACTTTTGTTGACTGGGGTATTGTGAACTGTTCCTTTGTCCGTCGAACTTGTTGTGAGATTTGGTTGACCTGGATTGTCTGTACACTTGGTGAGACGAGGTGACGTCGTCTTACGTATGAGAGGTTCATGACACTTTGTAACACGTCGTGTCTAGTGTGGAATCCGGTGTCTTGTTCGGGGTTTCCCGTAGTGTTTGTCGAGATTCCGAAACCAGTTTTGACCCTGGTTTATTGTCCAATGTTGAGTTTTCTTATTTTATTTTTAAGTATATAGACATAACTATATATTAACATACACATATTTGTTGATCCCGCCTCTTCCGTTACCGTGGGGTGAGATCATGGGAAAACGGACCTTTTAGGGTACCTACCTCCTCGGACCACCCGACGTCAGGTACCCCAGCGATGTTCAGTCTGTGTTGACTTGTTGAAGTGAAAGTGAAAAGTGAAAGTACGTAACCTCTTCCTTTACCGTTGGGTGAGGTCACAAGAACGGTCCTCTTAGGGTCCCTGTCCCCTCGGACCATCCGACAGCAGATACCCCAGCGTGTCTCAACCTGTCCTGACTTCGCTGAATCGTCATCGTCGTCGTTGTTTGTTGATCCCTTCTTCCCCTTTGAAAAAAATTTTCAACTGATAGTTATTTATGTTTTCCTTTACTGTCTAATCTTTGAGTGTCGGTCGTCTCACTAAGAAATTCCGTTGTCAGTAGGTACTTACGATTTTGATCCACTGTCAAAGTAATCAAAGTCTCGTAGAAAGGTGTTTTACCAATGACAAATATCAACCTTTTGTTCTTTAGACCGTAAATGGTGGAATTAATATGTTTCGATTATAATGTTGATAACCATGTTAGTTTGTAGTCCATTGACCAACGAGACTAAGAGTCTCCTCCCGTTTTGTAGTAAATATGTCATAAGGTCGGGTTTTACGTATTGACTTAGCTTTAATACTACGTCATCGATGGTTTGTGGTTCAAACCCGGTAAATGGTACTGTTACTGTACGTTAAAAAATTTATAACTCCTACATTTTCTGTCTCTGACTTTCCGACGAGGTCAAATTTGTGAATTTCCCTGTCCCGCGACGTGTGACTTGGGTGTAACAAAGAACCTGTAAAAGACCCGTTAACTACCTTAGACCTATTCAAAACATACGATTTATTATCATAACACAAACGTAATTAAAGGAGTTAAAATATTAAATTGACAGTAATCTATTATCTTGCTGGAACAACCTCTTTGAGTGACTTCGAAACCCCTCACATCTCCTGAGTGTGGACGTTGAGTACGAGTATGGAAAGTTCTTTTTATACAAGAAAATATCTCTTTCGTCTACACCAGTTTACATTCACAACATATTTATATCTATTTTCCATAAATCCTTAAGAAGTGTTAAAAAATTTAAGACACAAAGGCATCATAAATAAGTTGAAAAATTATCGTACTTTAAGAAACATTTACTATGTCAATCCTTCTCCTTTTACTTAAATCGTTCCAGAAACCTACAGTGTAGTCTAATAGGTGCAGTTAAGATAATTATGAAGATGTGTGGTGTTTTAAAAGTGTTTTATCCTAAATTATGTGACTTAAGTAAAAGTTTTCATAGTTTTATGTTTTATTCAAAACATCACAACCTTGACGCGACATAGAATTGACATCAGTAATTATGTATTTGTAAAGGAAGTGCCCTAAAAGGGTTGAGTCGCTAGTTTGGACGGAGAGGACGTAGAACGTCCACCCAAGAAAATAGTGAGTACGGTGGACACTTTGGGACGTATTTGTGTGTCCACTATTTTATCTTGAATTGTGTGTGTGTTTACTCACAGTTCATTTTGCCCTTTTGTCAATTTAGAACACCTAACATAGTGACAGTTGTGAGACCGACACTATAATATGATATCAAAACGTTTTACAATTGTAACCCCATTTGAATCGGAGGATCCGGAAGGGGTTCAAGGTTTCTTGTTTAAATCAGTCTCTTCATTCTTTTACGTCTTACTTTCCTTTTGTCAGTTCGTTCTGTTTTATTATTATCAAATCGACGATTTCAGTTTCTGGAAATCAAGGAGGAGTCCCCGAAGGGAACATCGAGTCTGTCATTTCTTAGACGGACGTTACGACCTCTGGGTCCAAGCTAGGGACCCAGTCCTTCTATTGAACCTCTTCCTTTACCGTTCGGTGAGGTCATGAGAACGGATCTCTTAAGGTACCTGTCTCCTCGGGTCGTCCGATGTCGGGTACCCCAGTGGTTCTCAGTCCTTGCTGACTCGCTGATGTGAAAGAAAGAAAGAAAGAAAGAAAGAAAGTCCCCGACATCTATTACAAGACTCGATATAGGAAACTTTACAAAACGTCTATGACTTTGGACGTCGTCTACCTTTTTAATTCATATACGACTTGTGGTCGTACATCCGGGGTCTCTCTAACCTTGGTCTTCTAACTACTGCAACTGGGGACTAATGGAGTGGTGGTTGGTTAGTCTTCTTACAGGTGTCCGACTAGTGTGTGGAACATTAGGGAGAGGAAGTGGGATAGAAATTTTTGAAAGGGACTTTCGGTAGTTCGTTATCGGTTGGTACGTGGAACGAACCAGGGTGTAACCCGTGGACGACATTTGTGACGTGAATGGAAGTGGTGTTGGATCACAGTCATCTAACCACAACGACCCACCCCCGTTCACCTGGGTGCAAACCAAGTTATTGTATTACTGGAGATTACCATCTCGACTCTCAAAAGATCCCTGTCACAATGACACGATGGACGGAATAAGAGTACGATGAAGAGACCACCGAGTCTGTCGTTTCTCACGACAGACGTTACGTCCATCTGGACCCAAGTTAGGGACCCAGTCCTTCTAGGGGACCTCTTCCCTTACCGATGGACTAGGTCATAAGAACGGACTTCTTAAGGTGTCTTCTTGAACCGTCCGATGTCAGGTACCCCAGTGTTTCTCAGTCTGTGTTGACTTGCTGATTTATGAAAGTGAAAAGTATTATTATACTCTCTTCTCTCTCCTTGACTTGTTGCTTGGTGAGGTACTCCTTAATAGTCACCGAATCATGTCAGAAAATAAGGTCCTTTCGTAAGAGTTTCGTTCTTTCCAGGAGTCCCTGGTTTTCTAGGAATCCCTTCTAAAGTCCTTTTAGAGTCTCCCATGGAGTACATGGGGAAGTCTCCCCTTTTCTTTCTAGAATGTTCTTTCGGAGACACTTTGAAGAGTATTTTTTTGTTTGGAAGGGACTGTTTCTTTCCCTATTGTTTCTGAATAGGGATTCTGTTTCAGAATAGGGATTTTTTTATAAAACTATATACGTACGGACGAGTCAGTGAGTCAGTATAGACTGAGAAAGCACTGGGTCACCTGACATCGGGTGTTCAAAGGAGACCTTAAAGGGTCCGTTCTTATGACTTTACCCAACATTAAAGGAACAGGTCCCCTTAGAAGAGTTGGGTCCGTAGGTTGGACACAGAGGACGTAACCGTCCACCTAAGAAAAGGTCACTCGGTGGACCCTTCGGGATGTTAATCGGTATGAATACATTAAAACAGGACATAAAAAGAAAGATGAGTTTGTTCAAGGTTAAAGTGGTAAAAAGAAATAATCTGTGAGCAAAATAGGGAAATCAATCGTACGGAGGTTGGCGTTCATTACTTTTAGGGTACCTGTCTCTTAGACCACCCGATGTCAGGTACCCCATCGTTTCTCAGTCTGTACTGAATCTCTGATTTGGTGTTACTGATTAACATCCCAAGGGTCGTTCTTCTCCTTGTTCACTTTCGATTAACATTTGTCTTTCTATTATATTTATATATGTATACGTGGTGTTTCATAATTTTTTGTCGGTATGACCCCGAAGGGACCACTGAGTCACCATTTTTTAGTCGGACGGTTACGTCCTCTGTGTACAAACTAGGGACTAGACCCTTCGAAAGTGTACGACACCTCCTTGATTCGGGATCACTGTGTTGATAACTCGGACACAGGATCTCGGGTCCTCGGTGTTAATTACTTCGGGGGTCTGGGATCTCGGGTACGAGACGTCGTTCTCTTCGGTGACGTTACTCTTTGTACACGTGGCGTTGATCTCTCATCAGGGGTAAGTGGTGTTGATCTCTTTTCGGGTGTGTTGTTGCTTCTGGGTCGTCTCGGTTTTGTTATTGATTGATTTATTTTCAAAATTTTACTTTTAATTTATTTTTGAGGGTATAATGGAACTTGACTTTTTCTGTTTACGACCTGTTTTATTTTTTCTCTAGAGACCCGAGAGTTAGTAAAAACCTGTCCTTCCTCCGACCTTTTCTATGAGTTACCGTTTGTACCTAGTGTAAAATACTTATTCCTTCCTACTGAGTCGTCTTAGTTCTAGATTCCACGACGATTCTCCATACCTCTTGACATGCACTCGTCACTTGACCATTGTATATGGATCGTACTAAACCTTAAAGATACCTAGTCACCGACGAGACAGCGGTCGTTGACGACATACTCCTGAGGACAACAGGGGTCAAACCTTATCATCACAGATTGACAACGTAATGTACACACATTCTACTTCTATTGTCCATCAAACTAACTCTCTTTATCGTGCATTCTCGATATAGGTTCCCCCTTCAGGACTTCTCGGAGTGGGGTTCGTCCCGGACTAAAGATCGTACTCTAACTAGTTAGACTACGGTGTTACATTACTCTGTAAACCCCAGAACCTTGTCTTCTAGCAATATCAAACGTCTATAATTGACAGTTTGGGTCTCCTGACACCATTAACACATAAGGATTCTACTGATGTTCTCGTGGAGAATGTGTCGTGGGAGAAAGTTACACTGTTACACTAAAACAGTGAAAAAGGTACCCCTCCTCTCCAGACACAGGGACGGAGAACTTAGGCCTACCCGATCACTTAACAAGTATCTGTCGTCTAACGTCGTCTTTACTTCGACACTCTGAAGGTTCGGGTCCAGTATTTTCCTCTACGTCAAGGGTGGAACAAGTGTCTTCGAGAAAGACTACTTCTTAAAGTCGACGGTCCATTCGTCAGGTTGACGGGACTCCGACGACACGATACTTCTCCACGTTTGTCGAGTGTGTTTCTCTACTTGATTTCTCCGGACTCTGATGACCTTCTCACTCTCTACGGATGTGGTGGGGTTCACAATGTCGTGGACGACAAGATCGAGGTCGATAGCTGACTAACGTTAGTGTACTTTCTAGGGTTCTGTTTTTAACGGATCGACTCCAATAGAACTTAAAGACTGGGTCCTTTCACACTCTATATTATTCGGTGATTTAACACTGCACTAGATAATACATCTTCTCATTGACCTGGTCAAACTTAGTCTGTACCTTTTTGACTACGGTCAAACCCTTTCCTCGTACTGTTCCGACATATAACAGTGGTACGAACAAATTGAATCTCCGTCTCGTGAGTGACCTCTTCCTTTACCGTTGGGTTTGGTCATAAGAACGGACCTTTTAGGGTACCTGTCTCCTCAGACCATCCGATATCAAGTACCCCAGTGTTTCTCAACCTGTGTTGACTCGTTGACTCGTGTGTGTGTACTTCTCATGTAGTACGTTTTACGACCCGACTTACTTAGTGTTCGACCTTAGTTCTAACGACCTTCTTTACATCTGTCGGAGTCTACACGTCTACTATGGTGAGATTACCGTCTCTCACTTCTCTTTGAATTCTCGGAGAACCATTTTTTCCACCGAACTTTGAGTTGTAAGTTTTTTGATTCTAGTACCGTAGGTCAGGGTAGTGAAGTATCGTTTTTCTACCTCTTTTTCACCTTCGTCACTGTCTAAAATAAAAGAACCCGACGTTTTAGTCACACCTACCACTATCCACGGTACTTTAATTTTCTACAAACGAGGAACCTTCCTTTCGATACTCTTTGGATCTGTCGTATAATTTTTCGTTTATGTAGTGAAAGGACTGTTTCCAAGTAATCAGTTTCGATACCAAAAGGGTCAGTAGTACATGTTTACACTCTCAACCTGGTATTTCTTCCGACTTGTGACTTCTTGACTACGAAAGATTGACACCGTGACCTCTTCCGAGGACTCTCAGGGAACCCGAAGTTATTCTAGTTTGGTCAGTTAGGATTTCCTTTAGTTGGGACTTATAAGTAACCTTCCTGACTACGACTCAGACTTCGAGGTTATGAAACCGGTGGACTACACTTCTCGGTTAAGTGAACCCTTTTTTCGAGATTACTACCCTTTCTAAATTCTCCCACCGTCTCCTACTGTACAAACGTACCGTAGTGACTGAGTTACCTGTACTTAAACTCGTTCGACGTCCTCTATGACCTCCTGTCTCCTCGGACCATACGACGTTAGGTACCTCAGTGTTTCTCAACCTGTATTACTGACTTGTTGACCTGGTGTGTGTTTTCCTGTCATAACAAGTTGAAATATTCATTTATTATAAGTTCTATTAAATTATAAATTCAAATAATTGCATAAGTAGTATAATTAGAATTACGTCGTTATCCAATAATATTTTTATGTATAAATAAATGGATATATCGATTTCTTTTTATAAGTTATATAAGGTCGGTAAGAAGTCCTAATTCAGGAATTGTTTAAGTTTTACCTTTCATTGAAGGAAAATTCCACTATTTCCTATAGACGTTGGAAGATGACTTTAATATGACTTAAGTAAATAATCAAGCTTATCAAAAGAGAAGTCTTGTCGTACCATCCCCCATGTAGAGACTGACAGGTCACTAATTCTGAGACAACGAGGGTTACGTTCCCCGTGTCCATTCTAGGGCGTACGGCGTATCATGTCGGTTTTATCTTTTTTGTCGTACCCCCTCACCCTCCTATCTTTATCCACTGCCATTAATTCTCCATGTTTGCAATTCAATGTTCTATTTAGTCAATACCCATACTTTATATGTCACACATCATATAATAGTTATTAATACATTATAGGGTATACCGTCGTCATCGGTTTTAAAGACCGTAGTCCCTGACCAAAGTACCTTCTTGTTAAAAAGGAGTCTGTCCCCACACCCCCATCCCTTACCGAAACTCTACTAAGTTCACATGTTGTAAATAACATAATTACTATTAGACACAAACGTTGACGAAGGGTCGTGATTGTAGTGACGGAGTCGAAGTGAAGTTTAGTAGAAAACGTTCACGTCAAGTATCATCCCAAGCTCGAGGATACTCTTAGATTACGACGGTAACTAAACTATCCTCTACCTCGATTCCGTCATTAAGCTTGTTACCCCTCGTCGACATTGATGTCTACTTCAAAACGAGTAAACGACTGCGAGTGGTGGACGACACATCGGGTCAAGGATTATCTGGTGTTCGACTGTGACCAAACACTAGGTGCCCTACCCCTGGGGACAACATTCCATTGTTGTCTGTCGTTGATATGGATTGTACCACTAGTAAAACTTTACATATTTTTATAACTTAACTCTATCCGACCGTGGACCCTCCTAAACGTTTACCTGTTTGTAGAGGAACTTGTTACCTTTTGTTTCTTTGATATTTCCTGATTTTTTATTGACATGTATACACGTTAACCCTTTTTAATACTTATTATTCTGTATATTTCCGGTTTTTATTGACGATCAAGACTACACGTCACTCGTTTTCTTCCTATGACACGTACTAGGGACTTGTTTCACCCACCCATCTGGTGGGATTCGGTGGGGAAACCGGGTTGGGTGACTAGATGGGGATGGAAGTGGGGTAAATTCCCTGGTCGAATGGGATAGAGTCTTTCGTTCGTTCCCGTGAACAAAGAACAAGACGTCACACTCAGGGTTATTTCGGAGCAGACTTAAGGAATAGACCGGTGAATGGTTAAAGATAGGTAATTTCTCAGGTTCTTGGGTTCAACCATTGTAATACGACACATTGTCCTTCATTGAACGTTAATATTCTGTTTGTTCATGATCCTTACACAACTCCAGGAAATTACCTGGCCTTGCAGCACCAGACCTCAGATAGTATTCTTTCATTCTCTCTCTCTCTTTGTCCGACTATAAGGAACCAAATGCGTCTTTCGGTTATTTCGGAAACTGTGTTCCGAACGTGACGATGTACATCCGTGGTCCGCGGGAGAGCTCCTCCACTTCCGTGTCACGTGGAAGTGGTCTCCCAGAATCTTCGGGCCCGTTCTTTGACTCGAGTCACTCGAAGACACGAGGTCTCTTAATCGGACTCTCTCTTTCTCTTTCTTTCTGTGTCCCTGGGTTCGAGACTACCTCGTTTCCACAAATAAAGTTATATCACACCCATAAATAAAGTTGTATCACACCCATAAATATGACAGAAGTCAAGTCAAGTCAACGAGTCAGCACAGGCTAAGAAACGTTGGGGTACTTAGTGTGTCGTGCGGTCCGGAGGAACAGGTAGTGGTTGAGGACCTCAAGTGAGTCTGAGTGCAGGTGGCTTAGTCACTACGGTAGATCGGTAGAGTAGGAGTCAGCAGGGGAAGAGGAGGACGGGGGTTCGGGAGGGTCGTAGTCTCAGAAAAGGTTACTCAGTTGAGAAGCGTACTCCACCGGTTTCATGACCTCAAAGTCGAAATCGTAGTAAGGAAGGTTTCTTTAGGGTCCCGACTAGAGGAAGTCTTACCTGACCAACCTAGAGGAACGTCAGGTTCCTTGAGAGTTCTCAGAAGACGTTGTGGTGTGAAGTTTTCGTAGTTACGAAGCCGCGAGTCGGAAGAAGTGTCAGGTTGAGAGTGTAGGTATGTACTGGTGTCCTTTTTGGTATCGGAACTGATCTACCTGGAATCAGCCGTTTCATTACAGAGACGAAAACTTATACGATAGATCCAGCATTGAAAAGAAGGTTCCTCATTCGCAGAAAATTAAAGTACCGACGTCAGTGGTAGACGTCACTAAAACCTCGGGGGGTTTTATTTCAGACTGTGACAAAGGTGACAAAGGGGTAGATAAAGGGTACTTCACTATTCCATTGATAAAAGTCGTTTTTATTTTTAGTCTTCAGGTTTGAATGTTTAATAGTATTCCGTTAAGTATAGTTTCTGTCTCCCAATATTTATTAGTGAAAATGGTATACCAAGTATTTTTCCTTCTCCCAGTATTTATCAATGAATAGTGGCATACCTTTTTGATTACTTCCTTTACGTACGTAAGAAGTAAGGGACCCTCATCAAACGATGAGGTGAATTAAGGACTTATAACTTCTTAATTATTCCCTACCTCCTAAGTACTGTCTAGGTTTTGTCGTATGTCCTTCGAAGGACAATTTACGAAGGACTGTCCCTACATTACATGTTGTACTATTTATATTAGTTGTGACGACATACAATATATATTTTCAAAAATTCTCTCATTTAGATTCTTAAGAGTAGTGTTACTTTTTATAAAACAAAGAAATTTAAACATAGATATACTCCACTACTAGTGATTTGGACAGTATTAGTAAGATACTACATAAATTTAGTTTAGTAATACGATATGTGGGACACATAACGCTTCTTCACTTTCATAATCAACGAGTCAACACAGACTGAGAAACACTAGGGTACCTGATATCGGGCGGTCCGAGGAGACAGGTACCTTAAGAGGCCTGTTCTTATGACTTCACCCAACGGTAAGAGTAGAGGTCCTCTAGAAAGACTGGGTCTCTACCCAAGTTTTGGAGTAGAGGACGTAACGTCCGTCTAAGAAATGGGAGACTCGGTGGTCCTTTCGGGTTTACATATAACACGACATACAGTTAATATATAGTTATGTTGACCTCTTTTTTTCCTCTGATTCTGTTCCTATACGTGTCTACCTCCTGATACACTCCTGTACCCTTCTTCTGTCGGTGGACGTTCGGTTCGTCTCTTGAATCTTCTTTGGTTTCGATGTTTTAGTACTATAGGACAGAGGTCTTAACACTGTTTTAATTAAAGACTACAAATAGGGTGGGTAGACACTATAAAACAATACCGTCGAGATCGTTGGTTTGACCTCTACTCCTTTAACCGAAGGGTACACCTTTGTTTTACTTTGACCTTGTCATAGAGTATGAGACACGTGTGTATGTTGAGGTCTGTCTTATGTTCAATTTATACTTTCGTTTTGTGACTTTGATAATTTTCTATTATGTACCTTTAGGAAATACTATAGTCTTACCTCTTTCTAAAGAATTGTTTTGTGTATTCATTTGGTGTTTACTTTGCTATTTCCTTTTCGATCTATTTAAAATACAGTTTTTATTTCGGATACCCTAGTTGTTAAATATTTGTTTCATTTCGTATATAACTGTCTTTTTTAATTTTGTATATAACGTATAACTCCTAATCATTTGTTATATGTAAGTCGTGGTACTTGTCTATTGTGTTAACTTTTTACCGTTTCTATTAACTGATAAATACCTTATTTTCGGGGTTCACCACATTTTTACACATACGAAGTCGTCACTAACAACTGCGTGTAGGAACATTTTATCCCTTCTTGTTTAGACTGAGGTATAAACTAGACAAAGAAAATGAAATTAGAAACATAAGATAACGAAAACGATGTTATCACAACGGATATCAGATTTTAAATGCCCTATTGGGCAAGAGTTCAGAGACTGGAAATTTCCATATTGTGAAAAGATAAGTGTGTCTCTATTCTTCAACGTCTTCTTATTGTAAAGAGAATAACCTCCAAATTTACTTGTAAACTGGTCTGGATGTACTTGTCGAGACTCTTGTTTCCTAAGGTTGTGATTCTTCATACGTTTTTGGTTGGTGAGGGGAAGAGGAAAGTAATATTTTCTTCGGACTTAAGATTGAGTCCAGTCTACCAAGAATATTTTGAGTTATAAGTTTTTTGATTCTAGTACCTTAGACCATGGTAGTGAAGTACTGTTTATCTTCCCCCTTTTCATCTTGGTCATTGTCTGAAATAAAAGAACCTGAGGTTTAAGTGACACCTACCACTGACGTCGGTATTTTAATTTTCTATGAACGAGGAAACTTCCTTGCGATACTGTTTGGATCTGTAGTATAATTTTTCGTTTCTGTAGTGAAACGACTGTTTCCAGACAATCAGTTTCGATCCCAAAAGGGTCATCAGTACATTTCTACACTCTCAACCCGGTACTGAGACCAACTTGTGACCTCTTGACTACGAAAGCTGAACACGACGACCTCTTCTGAGAACTCTCAGGGAACTTGACGTTCCTCTAGTTTGGTCAGTTAGGATTTCCTTTAGTTGGGACTTATAAGTAACCTTCCTGACTACGACTTATGACTAGGTTATTAAACCAATGGACTATTCTTCTCGACTGAGTGACCTTTTTGTTTTTGTTTTGACTACGACCCTTTCTACCTTCCGTTTTCCTCTTCTCCTGCCGTGTCTTACTCTACCAATCTATCGTAGTGGTTGAGTTACCTGTACTCGAACTCGTTTAAGGCCCTCTATCACTTCCTATCCCTTCGGACCACACGAAATGTCAGGTACCCCCAGTGTCTCAGTCTGTAATAAATCGGTGACTTGTTGTTGTTGTTCTACCAAGAAACCCTGTGATCAGGTGGTAGAAGAGACAGACGACTGGAAGGTTTATTTCAGTGATAAGTAACGGGGTCGTTGAGTGGAGACCTAAATAACGGGACAGTACGTCGACGGTGGTACTTGAACCTGAGCGAACACAAGACGTAAAATTCATAAACAAATCAAAAAGGCACTTATTTTATTAATTTAATATCACTAAATTAATAAAAAGGTCCTTCACCCACGAAACAAAACCGGTACGGTGAGTCCGAACACCCTAGAACCAATCAAGGGGGTGGTCCATAGTTTGGGCTCGAGGGACGTCACCTTCGTTCCTTAAGATTAGTGACCTCGTGGACCTTTAATAGTCATAATCGGACCAATTTTTTTTAGACTTAGGACTCATACCTAGGGAACAAAGATTGAGGATTACTATAAGGTGGAAATTCGTCGTATCACCAAATTATCAACTTTACCTATAAAAAAGTTAGTCCGATTTAATCCTTTGTTGAAAAATTTAAATATAAAATTTTGGATATTACATAAAAAAGTCGATTTGTAAAAAAAGTAGAGTAGCTCCATTATAGTCAAAAAGGGAAATTGAATAAATGAATACAATTATATATGGGACTAATGGGAATATCAAGATCTTATCTTAGGTGAACCAAAGATCAGATGCTTTTATAAAGATAAAGATGTTTTATAATTGTTTTATAGGATGTTTTTTAATAGACAACTATTGAAGAATCATAAAAACGTACCCGTCGTTATTAGTTCAAGACAGACACGAAGGAAAATTTAGTATCAAACAGGTAAAACCATGGAAATACGATAATTTATTTATCTTTGAAAAGGAAGAAGATTAAGGAGATTTTGTTAAATTTATACTCAAAAGACTAGTGACCTACAAACTTTCTTAAGTAACCTTTGTGTTACTACCTAGGAAAAGCCGTGTCTAAGGCACTATGACAGAAGTAAAAATAAGTGCAGGTCCAAAAGAGCAAAGAGCCTAGTTTAGACTGTGAAGACGAGGAACTCTTGGTATTGCTTAAATCTTAAATAATTATGTCTCACCTAAGAGTTAGGGAATTCCCAGACACCGAGACGTGAAAGAAAAAAGTAGGATGGAAAGTGAGAGAAAAATTTTTTTATATCACTGAATTAATATTGGATGGGGTGACGTGAACTCAACATCTAATTGACGCGAAAAAAACATGAAATGATAGACAAAAGGTATTTACACAATCTTAATAAAAAGACAAAAGAGGTTCTGGCTGAGCGCAAGGTTGCTACGGGCTGCGACGCACAGGGTCCAGGAGGACCCTTCACATCAAGCCGTCCCGGAAAGGGCGCGCGTGCGCGTTGGGAGACGTCGGCCGAACCGGGGAGAGAAACAGAAAGCGGTGGTGCGCTCTCCGGTGACACGCTCACAGGCGCACGAGCACGCGCGACAAGGGGCCGATCCGAGGTCCGACAGCCCTTAGGGCGCCTAGACGGGCCCAGCGCGTTTCGGGCCCCCGCCCCGCCAGTGAACCCAGGGCCAGGGGCAGGCCGCGCAGGCACCAGGCTCCGCAAAAAACGTCCAAGGCCCCGACCTAGGGACACCTCGCCCGCCGCACCCGACTCTCCCGAGCGCCCCAGGCCCAACCCCCAGCACGGTCCCGACGTTCACCCGCAGGCGTAAAGCCGGACCCAGAGTCACCGACCCAACGCCACCCGTGGCCACCCGAGATCGCCACCCCCCTCCGGGAAGAGGCGACGCCGGTCACGAGTCTCGCGGACCTGCAAAGGAAGGTCTGGCCGAGCATGTCCACCACAGAGGATGCGCGCACGGGCCGGCGCGCGCTGGAATCCCTGTGTGCCGGTCAGCATCCCCGTGGGACCCTCACATGCGCCCCGCTGGGCTAATAAGCGGACGTAGGGCCGAGGTGGGTCGAACGGAGACGAAAATAGTCATCCTAAAAAAGGCTCCGCAGAGATGATTGTTTTTTCGGTTTGTTGAAACTGTCAACGATTACGCGACTCCTGTCGCAACCGGAGTTCGGAACAAAGACTGAAACTGGGTGTTGACGGTGAACTTAGTCAGTTGAGTGTTAAAGACTCAGAGTCCGAAAAGTAGACTTTGGCTCCCTCACCGTTCTTTACTGGAAAAGAAGGGATCGAACCTTCGAAAAACGTCAGTAATTTTGTGTTATAAAATAACCAATGAATAGCTAAGTAATGACAAACAAAGTCGGTGTACCACGACCTGACTTTGATGAAACGAACGGACAAAAGAACCCAATTCCTAAAATTTTATACAAGTGACAGCAGTCAAATCTCACATAACTATTTGTCCAAGTTTACTTTTAGTAAGTACTAGGTTAGTTGTCCTTTATCAGTGACGATCCGATTGTAAAACATGTAGAAAATCAGTTATTTACACACATATAACAATTATTGGATAAAACAAGGGAAATTCTTTTTTTTGTTGTTTTAACCTTTATACGATGTATAGGACGAATTTCGGGAATGTTAGATAGTGTTTATACAATTCAACTTTATAAAACAGGGTTCACCCCTCAAACTGGAAAGACCTCCTCAAGAAAGTTGAACGGGGACTCTAGAAAAGAAAGAGAAGAAAAAGAGGAATCAGACGGAACGACGGTAGCAGAGACCTATCCCCTGACATAGCACGCACATGACCCTTGTATTTGTCCCTGAGGGTCCTGTAAACGGGTAGGGAGAAAGATGTCGACAACGCCCAGAAACCAGTGTCCGGGACCCCATCTGACGTACCTTTGTCACCGGGGTTAGATGGTAAGCACGTATATAGTAGACAAACCCCGTGTACTTGAAAGCACGTCATAATGAAGACATTACTTACGACTTACGTAGTTTTTTCTGTCGTACTACATATCTTGTAGACCGTGTATCAACAACAAATCAACGACGTAACACAGACTGAGAAAACCCTGGTGTACCTGACGTCCTCCCGTTCCGAAGAGACAGGAGTTCTAAAGGATCCGTTCTAATGACCTCACCCAACGGTAAAGGAAGAGATCCCCTAGAAGGGTTGTGTCCCTAGGGTGGACACAGAGGACGTAACCGTCCGTTCAAGAAGTGGTGACTCGGTGGTCCCTTCGGACCGTGTACTATCCACACTCATTTACAGTGAAAAGCAACAAGAAAAAGGGAACATTAAGGTGTCCTGAACTACGACTCACCCTTGACACCCTACTACTACTTCCACGGGGAAGGAGGACGTCCACTTGCACACGTACAGTACCCCTCTTGACGTCAGGATACGTCCTTTGACGACTCCATTTCAGTTTGGGTGCTTCAATTTTCCCCAGTTTAAAATATCGTCTCCTCATCCGAAGGTAAACGATTTCCTTGTGTACCTTCAGTTCTCCTTCTCGTGAGTCCCTTTCGAGAGAATTCTCGGTTGGTCGTTTTTGTAAACAAATTTAATTTACTTTTATTCCAGCTTAGATAACACGACTCGTTAATTATAGTTTAAAAATTTTTGATGGTGTGACTACCGAATAGTGTGAAAAAGGTGGAGTCTAAGAATATGGAGTAAAGTTGTGAAGAGAGATGAGAACTATTTAAAAACGACTTTGGGTTGATTTGAAACGGTTCATCAAAGACTGTTTCCTTTAAATTTCTAGTGTAACACTTAAACCGACAGACGAATTAAAAATAAGGTACTTTATTTCACTTTCGCATTGTGCTTCCTTTACTGGATAAAAAAAATGATCTCCACATAGAAGGAACAGACCCCATACACACATACAAACATAATACTAACTGAAGAACTTGGTGTGTCTCCAATAATGTAAAAAATTACCAATTTAGATAACCGAAAATTCATTTTAAAAAAATGAAAACGGAAACATCGTACATATCCCTGTAAAAGAGGGTTTAATGTGATAGTACCAAAAGTAATAAAATTCAAGACTAAGGAGACTATCAACTGGGAACTTTTTATCCCCATACTTTACGTACCCAGGTGAATATACGTCACAAAAACACCAAAAAAAAAAAAAAAAGGGTTATTTATGGTGTCATGACATACTAGTCTCCAACCAACTTAGACGTCTATACTTGGAACCTATATCTCCCGACTGATATTTTAATTAATACACTCCTAAAAACTTACGTACCCACCATGCCACCTAATCACAGGGATTGGGAGTTTAACAAGTTCCCAGTTGACATCAAACAACATTATATACTCTATCTGTAGACCGAAAAAAAAGAAAGTTCACAATTAGTGAAGAGGATAAGTAATTCATTAGTCCAAAATGAAACCCACACTTCACGGTGTAAATAACGTACTCTCTAAATGTATAAACCCGACAATACGAAATAAATCGACATTTAGAAAAGACCTCTGTCATACTTTATGAAAAAAATTTATATTAACATGTTATATACAATTATAATGTACCTGGATAAATGTGAGTAATAGAACACAAAGGGTTTTACAGGTTTCGACAAGGACATGGAAAAAAAGAGGGTCCACTTGAAATCTTAACGAACAATTTTTTTTAAAAAAACTCTAACACTAACCTTAACTGATTTTTATATTTAGTAAGTCCCGACTTAATACTTCAGAAAGACAGGATCTTTCTGGTTAAACACACACTCCTTCAGATAAAAATATCAGGGGTAACCACCGAAATCAAACGAAATCGGACACTTGACACATGTAAAGAACAGTGCATATAAGATACAAAATACATAAAAAAAGACTATACACATCTAAAAAAAAGATGTAAAAATAAACAAATTTATTCTTCCGACAACTATAATGTCATGATACAGACAACTAGACCTTTCTACCAAACGTATCACCCTTCTTTCGTTTTTGTCAAAAATTTACACTGGAATATAAAAACAATTTTTATAGGTCTAACAAATATGGTGGAGAATTCTCACCAATACAAACCAGTGTTCTTTCTTTAAAAAGAATAAATCAAATATATGTAAATATTCAAAACAGTAGTATAAAATGAAGACATTATTATTAATACAGAGAAAAACAGAATACACACGGTCAAGGTCAAGATTTTACTTATATAAAAGTGTTAAATCCCATATATTTCCTTAGTAAAGAACACATTGACCTTTCTTGAAGTTATATATAAAGACTCAACTATGGTTCCCGACTTAGTGTCCTTCTGTACTTTCCCTTCTCCAACCACAAACTTCACGACGAAATCACACTGTATCCCTACTCGTCCGACAAGAAGTAAACACGAAGACACCTTGATTCCACTGTCTTACACATGTACCTTTATTCTCGATTAAGACCCTACATACCACTCACACACTTGTATACACATGTACTTATGTGTGTTTATTGAAATACTAAAACCTTCATTTATAGAACTTACATCCCGAAGGGTACCAAGTCAGTATTTTCTTAGGTGGACGGTTAACTCTACGTCCAAACTGGGGACCCAGTCCTTCTAGGGACCTCTTCCTTTACCGTTGGATGAGATCATGAGAGCGGACCCTTTAGGTTGCCTGTCTCCTCGGACCTCCCGATATCAGGTACCTCAAACTTTTTCTCAGTCTGTGTTGATTCGTTGATTTACTGTTGTTGGGAGTTGTATCGTTTTTTCTCTTTATCGTAAGTAAAGACTATGAATTATCAACATGTCAGTAACGGTGTGAGATTCAAAGTAAAAAACAAGATATTTTACCTCTAAAATTACGAAAAAACAGTTTACGGAAAACCCAACAGACACTCCCAACAATATTTCACGAATCATAAAACAGAATATATAACTTTCGTGAGTCTACACTCTCGATAACAATAACGGTCCTTGATCAGGGAAAGGGAAATTATAGAGTAAATAAGGAGTCTTAGGGGTACCGTAATGTATCACTGATTTCTCATTAAGACGTCTTTATATATGAGAGATACGTAGTTTGTTGTATTGAAATTCGTATATTAGGTTTGTAGTTGTCTTCATGTTCCTTTTTGACTGGTTAGACATTATAATCCTCTTAAATTGTATGAAGAAAATCTTTAACTATACTAACCGTCTGTATTTAATCCTTACAATATCTAAAATTAGGAATCAAAGGATAAACAAGAATGGGTTTCAGTGTTTCGGTCCTTTTCCTTTTTCAACTAATTTTGAGTCTAGACAAAATTATGTTTCGTGTATTCGAAAGGTTTTCAGATAGACAGATTGTGTCTCGACGGAACAGGAAGGGTCGTGGACAAAGAGTTACAGGAGTCACCTGTAATTGACCTAAAATCCTAATGAAGACGACTCATTAGAAATAGACACACGTCTCTGTATCTGAAGACGGTAAGAAAACATAGTGTAAGATAAAGACAGGGACCATCAGGACACAGTCAATATGTCTTTTGTGTGAGACCGTAATCTACTAATACTTAAGGATAAAGGATCGTTCTTTCCTTCCATAAAATCCACGTGATACTTATATGGTTAACTTCACGTAACCAGGGGTCCAAGTGTCTAGGACCAAGGGGTGTTTATTCGGACGAGCACACTCTGTTCTTTCTGTAAGGGTCGTCTCTTTAAGTAAGGACCACAATCTCTGGAGTGAGGTCTCGAAGTCCCATCTTCGTCTCCGGTGTCCTGACTTGTTTGGAGTCTGAACGACTAGTAGAGTGTGTCCGACGTCTTTACTGGTACAATGCCCACTCAAACACAAATAAGGAGTAAAAAAAAGGTCCCCTAATCTTCTCCATACATTCTGAACTCACTTTTTCCTTTGTGTTCACTGTTGAACGCTGTTCACTGTTACTAGTGACGAACATAATGTAACAATTCTTCAGTCCCCTTCTATGGGAGGCTTACCTTCTAGGTTTGACCCTGTTTTAGTTTCGTCACTACGTTATTGATATCCTGGAACTCTTCAAGAATTTCAAAGCTAAAAACATTCGGAATCACAGGTTGTATTAATAAGTTACTCGATATTTGAAGAGTTTAAGAGTTGTTCACATTATTTATATACTTAACATAATAGGTTTCCTTTTTCGTTTCAAGAAGTGCCTTTCATTCATAAATAACCAGTAAGGAACCCCTTCGGAAATTTATTTACTATATCACCATTACAGGAGTCCCCTTTGTAACATTATTTATGTTCTCATAACATCGGTAAAAAGTACCAAAAGGTGTCTTACACTGGGTTTCCATCATACGGTTTCGGCTTGAATTAGTGACATTAATAAATAAATAAACGGAGAATTTAACACTTCGTCTTAAGTATACCTCTTTTTAAGTATTTTACAATTTCACGTCGAATTACACAATAGTTTACTTATGGGTACTTCGCTGGTAAAGTAACGTTCTTTAACTTGTAGGGGAGGGTTAGTGTCGAAGAAGGACTGTCTCCCTTAGTCCTGAAATCAAAGACATTGGTAAAGGAACGAACAGACAAATCAAAACGAGGATTCGGAAATAAGTGTTTGTGACGTCAACCAAAGCAGACGACAAAAGTACGAGTAAACACAAAACGAAGAATGTGACAGTGAAAGTAAACAAAGACTCTAAGTAACGTAAACGTTGGAGAAGTTACTTCCGTCGACGAAGAAAAAATTCTTTATATGTAAGGTAAAGGAGTCAAATAAAAAAAGTTTCGAAATTTTTTTTTCAAATAAATGAACCGACACAGCCCAAAATCAACACCGTGTGTCCAAGAAGGACGTAGAAAAGTCCTAGAAAGTAACGTCACGTGTCTGAAAGACCAACACCGTGTACCCGAGTCATCAACGTCACATACCGGAATCAATGAGGTGTCGTACAGCTCAGAATCAAGAGTTTGGTCCTGAGTTTGGAACAGGGGACGTAACGTTTCGTCTAAGAATTAGTGACCTGGTAGTCCCTTCAGGGACTTCCGTCGAGAAATTATAGTAGTTTAGGTCGGTAATAGTTCAAAGGTAATCAGAGTATTTAAGTATTCAACAGTAAACAAACGTAGTCTGAGTTCACTTCAAGTATGTCACGTCAACTAGACAGAGAATTAAACCCGTGACGCATAAAAAAAGATAGGTTTAGTAAACAACTTCTCCGGTCCGGTAACTAGACATCAAAGAGTGATAGACTTCCGAGACTTATTCTCTACACCACCCATTACGTAGGGGTACCACAATGACCACACAACAGTGAACACAAAGGACATTTAACCATCTAAGTTTCTACACGACAGGTCATGACTTCGGTGACCGGTGTATGCTGACTTGAATTCAATTAAGTCAATTTAGGGAAACAGTGCCAACAAGGGAGAGTTCACGAATCATCGGTGTCTAACCTGTCGGTGCTTGACCCATCTTGTCCATTTCTTACAAAGGTAGTAGTATCGTTCAAGGTGTGACTCCAAACTAGTCCAAGTTCACACTGAAGAACCGTTCTTACGAAGTCTTCAACAACACCATGAAGAAAGTCCTCCACGTGCTACGGGTGTCCAGGGAGAAACAGAACGATACCGAAATTTACTAGTGACGAACATACCTAGTAAAGTAATCCTCGACGTCTTACTATTGTAGGAGGAACATTGTAAAAAAGAATAAATGATTGATCTTACGACAAGAGATCATGGTGTTTTATGGAGTTCCGAGTCAAACATGTAGACGGGATGTTAATCATCGAATTTTAAATCAGTAGCATTTTAAAACAATATTAAAATTTTCATACCGGTTTTGTACCTTTATATGATCTAAAGACGTAAAACCGAACCATAAGTCCTTGAAGTATTCGGGTAAATTTGATTGATTATTAAAAAGAAATCTAAACCAATCTAAAGGTACAAATATTTTTATGGTCGTTATGAAAAAAAATTATTTTTCTTTAAGGTGACTGAAGGATCAAACGATTCTGAAAGATATTGTTTATTTACAACTAATAAAAAGTTAAAAACCACACAACAAAGTAGACAAACAAGAAAAAGTATGAAAATATAAGAGGGAATACTTTAGATCAGGAAGAAAAACTTTTTGTATTTACACGAAAAAATTTCGACAATCTAAAAAGACAATAGACATCGAGAACACTACATGTAAGAAGGTGAATGTCTATACAAAATAGACATAGATGACTCCACTATTATACAAAAAGGAATTAGATAATTATATCATTTATAGTTACTAAAAAAAAATTTCATAATCTAGTTGGAACTTAAAACCCCTATTTGAGGTCGAATAAAAACTATATAAAAGAAGAAATATAAAATAAGTCATATCATCGAACCACTATAACGAATCCTAAAAATGTAGTCACAAGTACACATTGAACCGGAAACGAAAAGGGAAGAACGCCATAGGGATAACTCAAAACAATAGTTCTAGTACGTTCACAGTTTTTCAAATAGTTTTCAACGAAGGTGCAATATATTCTCAAATTATTTTAACTTTAATAAAGTCGTAATTTACAAATATTTTAATTGACCATTTCGGTAAAAAACACTCTAAATTTGAGTCCTCTGGTCAAAAGGTGTACCGGTTACGTACTAAACATTTTAGTAATTACTCATTTACTAGGTAAATTCTTCGTTCTATTTTGTTATCTAAAATTACACTGGTACACTCTTCAAGTACAGAAGTCACATCTTACTTCTAAGATGTAACGTCGAGTAAAAACACTCTGGTCAACTAATCAAAACTACACTATAGTTTCTTACAGGTGTTACTTGATTAAGATTAACAACATCTCAGAAAACCTAAAAGAAATACGTTAGTACTGTAGATACTGTCAAAATGTACAACAAAAGTTATAAATATGAACAAGGAGCGTAACATAACAAGACTGAAGGACGTCATGAAACACCTGATCTCCACCGTAATCCTTGTGGGAACAGAGTAATCCTTGTGGGTCCGGACGTGACATGTGATGTATCGTGTAGTGTCCACGAGTGGAGACTGTGGTCGGTGGACCTCAATCGTGTCTGAGACGTCCCACTCTCGTAGTAGGGGTTGTTCTCACGGAAGTGAAATCAACTATCGACATTCAAGCTCTCAGGAGTCCGGTGTGTGTTGTGAAGACAGGTTGACCGACGTTTAAACCCCCCAAGGATACTGGGGGAGTCCAAGTTACCTTGTCAAGTGTTTTGAATCCTTTCACGATATGGATTTTGATCAAAATAATGTTTCCTGTGTTCAATCCTGGTCGGTTTACTTCTCTGTGTCTCACTCCAGACCGTCACAGGGTTTGTGTCTCGACGACACGGGAGAGGGGTACCTTAGTCCTATGTAGTAGGAGGACCACACACAGACGAATGGTCGGTCTTTCGATTGGACTCCGTCTTTATAGGTCTCAAAAATAACCCACAGGTGATACATCCACACTAACTAATTTAGGGACCGGTAAACTACCTTGAGTCGGAGGTCAGGACAGACGAGGCACCTCCAACCTGACTATCGTAGAGAGACTTTCGGCGTTGGGAGGTTAGGTTACCAACCAAGAAGGTCGTACCGGTCACGAGTGGACCTCTGAGGTCGTCGGGTGGTACTCAATGGAACAAGGTATTTGAGTCCTCCCTGGGTGGTGATTGTCGTGTCTTTGGACGGTAAGGTTTTTTGCCGTGTTTTTGGTCAATATATTGGATATCGGTAATCGAAGTGTATGACAAATCAATTTTAATTCATTTTATCTTTTCAGTCTAAGATCAGTGGAAACTGTATAAGTCATCTGTGACCACTGACGGTCACTGATATAACCTACTATATCTATACTCGTAAAGTCAGCAGTGTTCCTTAAGATAACTTGTCACGACAAGATCAGGAGTCTCTGGTTTGTGAGTCACAACATGGTAATTCATACTTGGATCTATCGCATAACTTTTCGTCTCTGTAATGAAACGGTTGTTTCCAGGCAGATCAGTTCCGATACCAAAAAGGACACCAGTACATACCTACACTCTTAACCTGACACTTCTTTCGACTCACGGTTTCTTAACTACGAAAACTTGACACCACAACCTCTTCTGAGAACTCTCAGGGAACCTGACATTCCTCTAGGTTGATCAGGTAAGACTTCTAGTCGGGACCCTAAAGAAACCTTCCTTACTACGACTTCGACTTTGAGGTCATGAAACCGGTGGAGTACGCTTCTCAACTGAGTAACCTTTTCAGAGATTACCCCCGTCCTCCTCTTCCCCTGCTGTCTCCTACTCTACCGATCTACCGTAGTGACTGAGCTACCTGCACTCAGACTCACTTAAGGCCCTCAACCACTACCTGTTCCTCCGGACCGCACGACGCTAGTACCCCAGCGTTTTTCAGTCTGTGCTGACTCGCTGACTTGACTTGACTTGACTACTACGATCGACATGTATAAAATATCTAATACTAATAGTCTAATTTAAAGGAAGATAAAGATCAAACAACTATCATAAAATGTTACTTGTCTAAAAGTGTTATACGGAAAAGACGTAAAACTTTACTATTACCGAAAAGAGGAAATAAGACAATTATATTATCACTAAAGTCTTAGTCATAGAATTTATTGACTTTCTTTGAAGTAAACCAGTCCGGTGTAATATGAAAAATACGTACACACACACAATTAACGAGTCAGCGTAGGTTGAGAAACGTTGGGGTACCTGTCATCGGGAGGTCCGAGGAGACAGGTACCCTAAGAAGTCCGTTCTTATGACTTCACCTATCGGTAAGGGAAGAGGTCCTCCAGAAGGGTTGGGTTCTTAGTCTGGGTCCAGAGATCGCAACGTCCGTCTAAAAAATGGTAGACTCGGTGGTCCCTTCGGGGAAAAGACGTACCGATTTAAGTCAAACGATTGTGAAACAATCCTTAAAACTAAGAGATTCTCGAACATTACAAGAAAACAACACAAGTACAGAGTAAACCCTAATCTCCAGAAGACCGGAATGTTTTACTTAACTCTTCAAACGTGACAAATAAGAGACTTTCTTAAATATACTCTAGTAAAATAAATAAGGAACTTACAACCCTTCCTAAGTGGAGACTTCGGTAGATTTTGAACGCCAAAAAAACTTCCTTCCAAAAATTAACACTCCCAGTTAAGGACATTATCAATTTCCTGATTAAGTCTGGAAGAAAGAAGACAGTGAAAACTCATGCAACAGAAGGTTCTTTATATAGATAAAATAGATTCAACGGTACATACAACCGTATTTAATTATAATAGAAAAATTGTGGTAATAACTTGATACAGTCATCCTAGGTGACTGTAGTGACTGTTCATATATTAAGTCATTAAAAAAAATCGTTGAAATATAATATATTGGTAGTAGTGTTAGGTCATAATCTTCCCAAGATAGTAGGGTTCTCTTAGAAACACTGTAAACGTCAGCCAAAGAGGAGGGTAGGAGCCGGACTTCGTTGGTGATTAAACGAACGACAGATATGTCCAAAAGGAAAACCTTTATATTATATTTAACTAAAAATATTTTCGTATTAGAAAACAAAGATCGAAGAAAGTTAATCGTATCATAAAAACTCCAGGTAGATACAAAATCATATACAGTCTTTGTAAGAATAACAACTTATCATAACGTAACATAACTTATATAGTAAAAAATAAATAGGTAAGTGGTGAACTACCTGTGAACCTTATAAATATGAAAAACCATATAAACAATATATTTATTTAAAAATATTCATCATGATTATACTTGTTAGTGAATATTCATAAAATAATTTCATATCCACTAAAATGTTACAACACAATGAAAGTCCAATATCGTAAATATACATATACGTATATATATATATATATATGTATATGTATATAAGAAAAAGTCTAAGAAAAAGTAATATCCCATAATATCTATGACTTATATCGAGGGACACGTCCAGGAACAACCAATAGTTACCCTAAAATATATATCATCACACATATGCAATTAGGGTTTGAAGATTAAATAGGGAAGTGTAAAGGGAGGAATGGGAAAATCATCGGTATTCAAACAAAAGATATAAACACTCAAACAAAGACAAATTATTTATTCAAGTAAACATAATGAAAAAATCTAAGGTGAATATTCACTATATATTATAAACAGGAAGAGATAGACTGAATGAAGAGTCGTACTATTAGAGATCCAGGTAGGTACAACGATGTTTACCGTACTAAAGTAAGAAAAAATACTGACCATAAGGAAACATATATATATGGTATAGAAATAGGTAAGTAAAAAGGCACCTGTAACTCTAGTGAAGATACGGAACCGATAACATTTATCACGACGACACTTGAATTCTCCGTGTACATAGAAACGTTTATTCTCAAAATTAGAAAAGACCTATATACGGGTCCTCACTCTAACGGTTCAGACACCACTGAGATAATAATCAAAGAATTCCTCGGAGGTATGACAAAAGGTCTCACCGATGTGTTTAAATGTAAGGTTGGTTGTCACATCCTCCCAAGGTAAACTAGGTACGGGAGAGGTCGTAAATAATAAAAATCTGAAAAACTACTACCGGTAAGACAGACGACACTCCACTACGGAATAACATCAAAACTAAACGTGAAAAATTTATTAATCACTACCACGTGTAGAAAAGTACACGAAAACCTGGTAGATATACAGAAGAAACCTTTTTACAGATGATTACAGAAGACGGGGTAAAAAACTAACTTAACAAACAAAAAAACTATAACTCGAAATACTCGACAAACATATAAAACCTTTGATTCTGGAACAGTCAGTGTAGTAAACGTTTATAAAAGAAGGTAAGACATCCAACAGAAATTTACAACAAAGACCAAAGGAAACGACACGTTTTCTAAAATACAAATTAATCTAGGTCAAACAAGTAAAAACGAAATAAAGGTAATGAGATCCTCTGTCTAGGTTTTTTAATAAAAACTCTAAGTATAGTTTTTCATAAGAGGGACACAAAAGGAGTTCCTCAAAATATCATAGGTCAGAGTGTAAATCCAGAAATTAGGTAAAACTCACATAAAAGTATACACCACAATCTCTTCCAAGATGAAAGTAAATACACATTGACGGGTCAAAAGAATCGTGACGTATAACTATTCTAATAGAAAAGAAACAACATACAAAAGGGGATGAAACAACATCTAATTAACTGGGATCACACACCCATACAAAGATCCGAAAGATAGATCAAAGTAACTACATATATAGACGAAAACACGGTCATGGTATTACAAAACTAATGACATGGAAACATCATATCAGACTTCAGCCTCCCACACTAAGTAGGTCGAGATAATTTCTAAGAAATGACTAATAAACCCTAGAAAATACAAAGATATGTATAAAATTATGATAAACAAGATAATTATCAAGACACTTTTTTTACGGGATTAAAGTATCCCCAATGTAACTTAGACATCTAACAGAACTCATAATACCAGTAAAATTGTCATAACTAAGAAGGTTACGTTCTTGTATCACATAGAAAGGTAGATAAACATAGTGGAAAAAAAAGTAGTCGTAGAACATCAAAAGTCTCGTGTCCAGAAAACGGAGGAATCTAGTCAAATAAAGATCTATAAAAGAAGAAAAACTACGTCACCATTTACCCTAACAAAGGAATTAAAGAGAAAGACTATAAAGTAATAAGTCAAGTCAAGTCAAGTCAGCGAGTCAGCACAGGCTGAGAAACATTGGGGTACTTAGCGTCGTCCGGTCCGGAGGGACAGGTAGTGGTAGAGGGTCTCAAGTGAGTCTGAGTGTAGGTAGTTCAGGCACTACGGTAGGTCGGTAGAGTAGGAGTCAGCAGGGAAGAAGAGAACGGGGGTCAGGGAGGGTCGTAGTCTCAGAAAAGGTTACTCAGTTGAGAAGTGTACTCCACCAGTTTCATGACCTCGAAGTCGAAATCGTAGTAAGGAAGGTTTCTTTAGGGTCCCGACTAGAGGAAGTCTTACCTGACCAACCTAGAGGAACGTCAGGTTCCCTGGGAGTTCTCAGAAGAGGTTGTGGTGTGAAGTTTTCGTAGTTAAGAAACCGCGAGTCGGAAGAAGTGTCAGGTTGAGAGTGTAGGTATGTCCTGGTGACCTTTTTGGTATCGGAACTGATCTGCCTGGAAACAACCGTTTCATTACAGAGACGAAAACTTATATGATAGATCCAACCAGTATTGAAAAGAAGGTTCCTCATTC
>SJYO01018169.1:23715954-23942367 GCA_006410555.1 Capra ibex | reverse complement strand
TCGACAAAGGTGACAAAGGGGTAGATAAAGGGTACTTCACTACCCTGACCTACGGTACTAGAAGCAAAAGACTTACAACTCGAAATTCGGTTGAAAAAGTGAGAGGAGAAAGTGAAAGTAGTTCTCCGAAAAATCCAGGAGAAGTGAAAGACGGTATTCCTACCACAGTAGACGTATAGACTCCAATAACTATAAAGAGGGTTGTTAGAACTAAGGTCGAACACGAAGAAGGTCAGGTCGTAAAGAGTACTACATGAGACGTATATTCAATTTATTCGTCCCACGGTTATATGTCGGAACTGCTTGAGGAAAAGGATAAACCTTGGTCAGACAACAAGGTACAGGTCAAGATTGACAACGAAGGACTGGACGTATGTCTAAAGAGTTCTNAGAGAAAGTCTTAAAAGGTGTCAAATAACACTAGGTGTGTCAGTTTCCGAAACCGTATCAGTTATTTCGTCTTTATCTACAAAAAGACCTTGAGAGAACGAAAAAGGTACTAGGTCACCTACAATCGTTAAACTAGAGACCAAGGAGACGGAAAAGATTTTGGTCGAACTTGTAGTCCCTCAAGTGCCAAGTGTATAACGACTTCGGACCGAACCTCTTAAAACTCGTAATGAAGTGATCGTACACTCTACTTACGTTAACACACCATCAAACTCGTATGAAACCGTAACGGAAAGAAACCGTAACCTTACTTTTGACTGGAAAAGGTCAGGACACCGGTGACGACTCAAAAGGTTTAAACGACCGTATAACTCACGTCGTGAAAGTGTCGTAGTAGAAAATCCTAAACTTTGTCGAGTTGACCTTAAGGTAGTGGAGGTGATCGAAACAAGCATCACTACGAAAGATTCCGGGTGAACTGAAGTGTAAGGTTCTACAGACCGAGATCTAATCACTAGTGTAGTAGTACTAATAGACCCAGTACTTCTAGAAAAAACATGTCAAGAAGACACATAAGAACGCATATATCTTTACGTTACCTAAAACCACATAAATAAAACATAGGACTTTGAGATGGTTTAAATAACTACTCAAGATCATCAAAAGACCACCGTAGAAATCCTGAGAGACACATATCATAGTCCCTGAAGGGGTCACCGAGGCGTCACTTCTTAGACGGACGTGACGTCCTCTGAACCGTCATCTGTTCCCAAGTCAGGGACCCAACCCTTCTGTGGGACCTCTTCCTTTACCGTTGGGTGAGGTCATAAGAACGGACCCTTTAGGGTCCCCCAGGGTCTGTCTCCTCGAATCACCCGATATCAGGTACCCCAACGTTTGCTCAGTCTATACTGACTTGTTGATTTGTTGTTACATATCATAATATAGAAGACTTTTGACTATTAAAATGAAGAAGAAAAGTCTAAACCTAAGGAAAATAAAGAAAAAGAAGAGACTAACGGTACCGATCCTGAAGGTTTTGACAACTTATTTTCACCGTTCTCACCCGTAGAAACAGAACAAGGACTAGAATCTTCCCTATGAAAGTCGAAAAGTGGTACCTTATACTACCATCGACACCCAAACAGTATATACCGGAAATAACACAACTCCATACAAAGGGGATACGAATGAAAAACCTCAAAAATAGTATTTACCCACAATTTAAAACAGTTTTCGGAAAAAATGTAGATAACTCTACTAATATACCAAAAATAAGATAACAAACAATTACACCATATAGTACAACTAACTAAACGTCTATGACTTTTGAGGAAGAGAGGGACTCAATTTGAGGAAAACTAGTACCACATACTAGGTAGGAAAATGATATAACAACCTAAGTGTAACGATCATAAAAATACTCCTAAAAACGTAGATACAAATAGTCACTATAGTCGGACATTAAGAGAAATAAACACACACTATGGAAACAGACCAAATCCATAGTCCCACTACTACCGGAGTATCTTACTCAAACCTTCACAAGTAGACGTTCAAAACCTTATCAAAGGATTCCTATCCATAATTGAGAAATTTACAAACCATCTTAAGTGGACACTTCAGTAGACGAAGACCTGAAAATAACAACCATCAAAATTTTAATGATTAAGTTAGAGTAATGACCATTAACTAGACAAGTATAGAAGATAAAGAAAGACCAAGTCAGAATTCTCTAATATGAAACGATTCTTAAAAAGGTAAAGAAGGTCAAGTCAAGTCAGTGAGTCAGCACAGACTGAGAAACGTAGGGGTACCTGACACCGTGCGGTCCAAAGGGACAGGTAGTGGTTAAGGACGTTGAACGAGTTTGAGTTCAGGTAGTTCAACCATTACGGTAGGTTGGTAGTGTAGGAGACAACAGGGGAAAAGGTGGACGGAAGTTAGAAAGGTCGTAGTCCGAGAAACGATTACAGTCAAGAAACGTAGTCCACCGGTTTCATGACTCGAAGTCGAAGTCGTAGTCAGGAAGGTTACTTATAAGCCCTGACTGAAGGAAATCCTAACTGACCGAACTAAAGGAACGTCAGGTTCCCTGTGAGTACTCAGAAGAGGTTGTAGTGTCAAGTTTTCGTAGTTAAGAAACCACGAGTCGAAAGAAATATCAGGTTGAGAGTGTAGATATCTACTAATGACCTTTTTGGCATCGAAACTGATCTACCTGGAAACAACCTTTTCATTACAGAGACGAAAAATTACACGACAGACCGAACCAGTATCGAAAAGAACTTTTCTACGAAAAGTTCCTTGTTCGTAGAAAATTAAAGTACCGACGTCAGTGATAGACGTCACTAAAACCTCTGGGGGTTTTATTTCAGACAGTGAGAAAGGTAACAAAGGGGTAGATAAACGGTACTTCACTACCCTAGTCTACGGTACTAGGACCAAAAGACTTACAACTCAAAATTCGGTTGAACAAGTGAGAGGAACAAGTGAAAATAGTTCTCCGAGAAATCAAGGACAGTTGAAAGACGGTATTCCCACCATAGTAGACGTATGGACTCCAATAACTATAAAGAGGACCGTTAGAACTAAGGTCGAACACGAAGTAGGTCGGGTCGTAAAGTGTACTACACGAGACGTATATTCAATTTATTCGCCTCACTGTTATATGTCGGAACTGTATGAGGAAAGGGTTAAACCTTGGTCAGACAACAAGGTATAGGCCAAGATTGACAACCAAGAACTGGACGTATGTCTAAAGAGTCCTACGTCTATTCCACCAGACCATAAGGGTAGAGACCTTCTTAAAACGTGTCAAACAACACTAGATGTGTCAGTTTCCGAAACCGTATCAGTCATTTCGTTTTCATCTACAAAAAGACCTTGAGAACAAAAAAGGTACTAGGTCGTCTACAACCGTTAAACTAGAGACCGAGGAGGCGGAAAAGATTTAGGTCGAACTTGTAAAACTTAAAATGTCAAGTGCATGACAACTTCGGACCGAACCTCTTAAAACTGGTAATGAAACGATCGCACACTCTACTCACGTTAACACATCATCAAACCCGTAAGAAACCGTAACGAGAAAAACCCCTAACCTTACTTTTGACTGGAAAAGGTCAGGGGACCGGTGACGACTCAAAAGTTTTAAACGACCGTATAACTCACATCGTGAAAGTGTCGTAGTAGAAAGTCCTAAACTTTATGTAGTTGACCTTAAGGTAGTGGAGGGGATCGAAACAAGTATCTCTACGAAGGATTCCTGGCGAACTGAAGTGTAAAGTCCTACAGACCGAGAAACACTCACTAGTGTGGTAGTACCAATAGACCCAGTCCTTCTACAAAAAATATACCAAGAAGACATACAAGAACGGTGGAGAAGAATTATAGAAGACAAAGATAATCCAGGTATGGTAAAGACAGGAAATAACTCGGGTAGAAACGTACTTTACAAGGGAACCATAGAGATTAAAAGAACTTTTCTAGAGGTCAGAAAGGGTAAGGTAGCAAAAGGAGATAAAGAAACGTGACTAGTGACTCCTTCCGAAAGAATAGAGAGGAACGATAAGAAATCTTGAGACGTAAGTATACCCATATAGAAAGGAAAAGAGGAAACGGAAAGTGAAGAGAAGAAAAGAGTCGATAAACATTCCGAAAGAGTCTGTTGGTAAAACGGAAAAATACAGAAAAAGAACGTAAAGAAGGTTCAACTGGTAAAATAACCATATATCAATGAACATCACCAGAGAATACTCGGAAAGATAAAGACATCACAACCAACATTGAAGTAAAGACTCAAATAACTAAACCCGGGAGAGGGAAAAAAGGACTACTCAGACCGATTTCCAAACAGTCAAAACAGAGAAGTTTTTTGGTTAAAAATCAAAGTAACTAGAAAAGGAAAAAACAAAAAAGAAGGGAATAGAGATAAAGTCCATAAAGAGAAGACTAGACATACTAAAGAAAGATGATTGAAACCTAAAACAAAAAGAAAGAAATCAACGAAGTGTACATTCCAACCGAACAAATAAACTCTAAAAAGAACAAAAGACTTCATTCGAACATAGTGACATTTGAAGAGAGAATCTTGACAAAAACGACGTAGGGCATCCAAACCCCAGTAGTACAAAAATAAAAGTAAACAGAGATCCAAAAAAAAAAGGAGGAACTAAACAAGTCACCAGGTAACTTAGTGACCGTATAATGTCGAAGGTACACGAACACAAAAAACGTCCAAAAAAAAAAAAGGAACGTCAACTAAAGATTGCAGTTGGTACAACACCAACGTTTTCTACGAACTATACTAAAGTCAAAAGAATTTTAATACGTCCGAACAAAACGTCACTAGACCTCTTACAAGGTATACGAAAACTTTTCTAACATATAAGACGACCAGAACTCACATTACAAGAGATACAAATATAATTGATCAAATCAATCACAGGAGAAAACAGAACATTGTCTCTTCAAGACCTAAACAAAGACATCCAGAGGAAAAAGGACAGAAAACAAGAGAAGAGAACACTAATCTACTGAGAGAAATTACAATCCGAACATAGGGAAAAAGAAAAGATCATACATATAGATAATAATGTCTACAAAACTAAACACCAATGGTACTCCAGAAACATATCGTTAGACATATATATTCACTAATGAAATTCAACGAGTAGAAAATTAAAGTTTACGTAAAAATTTTCGGACGTAAATACAAGAGGAGGGGAGTGTTAATGACAACAATGGTATAAAATGTAGATAAAATACTAGGGAATTGACGAATAACTATTTACTAAAATGGTCGAAACAGAAAATTGGAAGAGTGGTCGAAACACACACCTAATGGTCGAAATGACACACAAACGGAAATGACCACCTGAAAGAGCAAAGAATTAAAAGAAAAAGTGGAACTCTGTAAGGAAACAGTAAACAACATTTCGACCAAACCACGACGACTTAAGAAAATCCAAAAGAAATCAGACATTTCACAAACTAAAGACAGTTTAGACTTGTTCTAACGAACCATCCGTCTTATAAGAACTAACATCCAAAAAGGGAAAGTAGTGAGAGTTTCACACACTACACGACAAATGTCAGTCCAAAGAATAAAAGACCACCATAAAACTTAAAAACTTTCTCATACAAACACGAAAGAACAGTAGAATCCTCTGAAACCCTGTCTTTAGGTGGAACTAAATTTTAGGTCTATGGTGCTGAAGGGATCACCAGGTAACCAATTCTTAGACGGACGATTACATCCTCTACCCCCAAGCTAGGGGCCAGACCCTTCTACGGAGTACGGTGCCCCATTGACTCGGGTACGTGGTGTTGATGTCTCGGATGTGAGGTCTCGGACACTCGACGTTGATGAATTCGGACGAACGAGATCTCAGACGTACGCTGTTGATGGTTTTCGGGTACACGGGATCTCGGACACGAAACGTTGTCCTCTTCGGTGGTGTGACTCGTCGGACACGTGACATCGTTCTCTTTCCGGTGTGTGTCGTTGTTTCTAGATCTCGTCAGTTTTTATTTTTATTTATTTATTTTAATTAAAAAAATTATAGACTTATAGAAAGACGTTACATTTAATCCAATATAGTGAAGGTAGGACATTTTAGAGATTACCGATTAACAGTCGTCACTCTTCCACACCATTGGTGTAGACGGAACGAGGGTGACACCGGACGTCAGGTCAGTGATGTCCATGGGACCCTGGAACAGAACTGACTTGACCAATATGACACAATGGGATCGTCAAACCCAGGGGTAAAACCTGGACTACAGTGAGTCTTACGAAAACGTAGGAGAAAAGATACCTTTGGTGATGATTAAAGGATTTTGTAATAAAGTACATAGTGTAGAAGTCATCTCTGACTATACTGGTATCTACCTCACGACCCGAGGGAGAGACTGGGTACAGTACGGGAGTGACCTGAAAGACGGAGTTGAGAATTTCGTTGAACGAAATAAATATTCACATGTGTAAACATATACAGATGTTGGATTCTTCAAAAACTCCTATAACAAAATAATAGAAAGAAAACAACGACGGAGAAGACCACGGTTTAAACTGTAAGTCACTTTTGAAACAATCACCAAACCTTTTAAATTTGAGTACATAAAGTCAAGAGTACATTTACTCTCCTACTTTCTTACGTATTAACGGAAAATAGGGTGTTTTATCTCACGTTTTCAACCCTGGGTTATCTGTAAGACATTGAACGGTACTATTTTTACTACACAAATTCGAGACTATGAACAAAGGATATAGTGGATCACTAAAGACGAAGACTAAGTGATCCTGACACGAGAATGTCCCCAGTAAGAGTAAGCTTCTAAATAGACACCTGAAGTGGGTCTTCCTTACCGTCGATGACCTGGGGGTAGTCTTCCTGAATATGTTCCTACAGTACAACCTCTTAATATCGTCAGAGCACAGGGATCCATTCTTTTCGATGGGTCCTGAAGGGACTGTCAGGTCGTCAATCTTGAGACACGAAGATGAAGTCCCCCCGGACCCAAGTTAGGGACCAGTCCCTTGATACTAGAACTCTCGAAACACCGTACCCTTTTTTTTCTTTTTGAAGGGTCTTCTAGAGTATAACACAGATCATG
Organism: Capra ibex; assembly: GCA_006410555.1. NCBI lineage: Eukaryota > Metazoa > Chordata > Mammalia > Artiodactyla > Bovidae > Capra > Capra ibex. The sequence goes on along the minus strand of SJYO01018169.1, from coordinate 23,935,359 downwards.
GAACGAACAAGAAAAAATCAAAGACTCTCAAGACCCTGAACGTTTAAAAAATTACTAAAACCTGGATTGAAAATCTTTAGTTTCAAGAACCTGATACTGTCAGGGTCCCTTTCATAAACTTGGAGTGGAAGGTTATTACTTCAGAATTAAAGTAACACGGCGGAGACTTCAATTATCGTTATCACCATCACTCCGAGGACTCCGAAACGGTTGTTTCCAGGTATAACAGTTTCGATACCAAAAAGATCAACAGTATATACCTACACTCACTCTCAACCTGGTATTTCTTCCGACTCACAACTTCTTAACTACGAAAACTTGACACCATAACCTCTTCTGAGAACTCTCAGTGAACTTGACGTTCTCCTAGTTTGATCAGTTAGGATTTCCTTTAGTTAGGACTTATAAGTAACCTTCCTGACTACGACTTTGACTTCGAGGTTATGAAACCGGTGGATTATACTTCTCGGTTGAGTAATCTTTTCTGGGACTACGACCCTTTCTAACTTATACCAACCTACCGTAGTGACTAAGTCACCTGTACTCAAACTCGTTCGAGACTCTCTACCGTTTCCTGTCCCTTCGGACCGTATGACGTCAGGTACCCCAGTGTTTATCAGCCTGTGCTGACTCACTGACTTGTTGTTGTTTCGAGGACTCCGTACATTAAATGGCTTAAAGTGTATAACAAGAATATAACTGAGTTAACATTCTCATTAGGACACACCGTCCACACAACGTGACAAAAAAAAAAGAAGATTACTCCTTTAACTTTGTTTCTTTTCTCAATTCATTAAAAGGGTTCCGGACTGTCGATCCTTTACTTTCTCGGACTTAAACTTGGTCCCGTCTGGTTGATGTCTCGGAGACTTTCCAAATACCAAAACCTGAACTCAATATCTTCAGTTTCTAAGAATCTGGTATAATAGGTGACCCCTCTGACAATGGTAAGGAGACTCCTAACAAATGAAACAACCATAAGTACACCCACCGAAGTGACCCAGTCGATTAAGGTTTGGAACGAAGAAGAAGTCTCCGGAGTTTCCGGTACGTCATCCCCGGTTCCAAAAACACTAAAAGGGACTTGTCCAATACTTCAATACTTTGGACCACAGTAGGAATTCAACCTCGTTCCTCTTCTTGGTACCTGTCCTCTACCTCTTTAAGGTTCAAGTCTGAGCAATCCACTCACATACTTCTGGTCTGTCTCCTCTCTTCCACCTTCAGTAAGAGTCCACCACCACGAACCGTAGGAACTTTACACGGAATCTCCCGAGAAAAGTTTTAGAGTTTGGAAATTACCACTAAGTCTTGTCAATTGTACTCGATGACTTCACTTAGTGTAATGTACACCGAAGAAACGAGTATCGAACTTCATGTACACCGAAGAAACGAGCATCGAACTTCACTTTACAAAGGTCGACCAAACCGGGTACTACAATAAGGGTCAGAAAGTGTAGACCCTGAAACTGAAGAACAATCCATAAGACAGGGGACTACACCAATTAGAGGAAGACAGGAGGGAAGAGAGACACCAGTTTCTGTGGACGCGAACTGGTAGTCCCGAAATAAAAAGGGTGAAACCCACAGAGACTACACTTTGGGAGAGACAAGTCGGAATAATATAGTCTTTCACCTAATAATAAGGAGGGTTTGACAACCAGGTGAAGAGGGGAATCAACCAGTTCAAGACAACACGAAAAAGACATCGAATCTGTACCTCATATACCTTAATGGAGAAAAGATGGAAAAAAAAAAAATTAAAATAAATAAAAAAATAAAAAATTTAAAATTTTAGAAATTAAGAATGTACGCAAGGGTTTGTACTTGGGGGGAGGGTGGAGGGAGGGGTATTGTAGAGATGGAAAAAAAAAAAATTGATTCAAAAAATGGAAACCTTTTGTAGAAAACTTTCTGAAGAGATAAGGGTGAAATTTGATTCGGATCAGACTTGAAGGGTTTAATGATCGATCACATCTAGGGTCAAGAGTAGAAGAAAACACTCAATGCACCGTGGTGGTTCGTAGGTCGTGACGAGACTTCTCGACCCGGGAGGAGGAGCAAAGGACAACACACTGTGACTGAATTAAGTTCCAGGGAGTTTTCGTCTGGGACTCTATGAATCACCCTGACACTAGAGATGTCACAATCACCCTCTTCTCCTTCACTCTACCCCACTCTCTCCTTACGTACTTGTCACACGAAGACCCTTGGGAGACTCCTTGGTCTTTCGATCATGGTGGGAGACAGAGGACAAAGAGTCACTGACTCATAACGGGGTCCCTTATAATTCCGAGGTCTCATAGACCGTAGGGACGTGTACCGGGTTCTTACGTGAACGTCGGGTAGAGAGGCAAAGAACCACCTCTCTACACCCGTACGACCAACGCAGGGTGTTAACTGGACTCGACGTCACAGGAGACTCACACCGACTTCCCCCGGTCCACTGTGACTCCTGGACACCTCACTCGGGTACATCGGACAAGTCACTAATGAGGGAAACGGGGTTCAACCACCAGTCAAAGTAAATTTGAATTAGATGACAGACGAAAGACAAGAACAAATGTCACAAATTTCACAAAAAGTTATGGATCTCCAATCTATAACGTCAGTATGATCCTTTGATTTGTAATTTTCCGGAATTAAGGTAGTTTATCGTAAAGATCCAAAAATAAGTTATTTGTGTTGATACTTTCCTGAATATCCTGAAAAAAAAAGGAAGTATCTAGTTCAGAAAGTTCATTTGCCAGTGTACTGAACCGTGTTCCTATTGTTCTTCAAGTTTTTATACTTTGTTCTAGTACTTACACTACGTGAACCTTTTTTCAAATTAGACTCGTGCTTGAAATAAGGAAATTCCTTTAGTTTGTTTCTTCCACTGTATCTACCTAATTAAAATTTTGTAGTAAATCTAAAAGAATAAGGTTTTCGTTTGATACCTTCTTACCTTGGTCGATTGAATTTGTATAAACTATTTAATAAAGAGGTATGGTTCTGACTCCTTTGACTATGAACCAATTTTATGATACGTACACTATTTTAATCGATATTCTTCAGTGTCTAGTAGTATATAGTGTCTTCAGCAAGTCCCCTCTTCGAGATACTTACGTCACTTACATCCTTTGCGAAGTCATTCTTTAGTTCAGAGTAATTTGTAGTCTCGTCTGTATATTCTCTTTATCGGATACCGACACCATTTACACCGTTTTGAAAAGGGGTCTTCAGTGTCAAATAATGTGTAGTATCTTGAGTATGTCCTCTCTTTGGAATGTTAACATCGGTCACACCCTTTCGGAAGAGGGTTTTCAGTGTCGACTGTAGGGTAGTCTCCTGTGTATGTCCTCTCTTTGGTATACTTACACCACTCACACCCTTTCGGAAGAGGGCCTTCAGTGTAGAGTATAGTGTAACCTCCTGTGTGTGTCCTCTCTTTGGGATACCTACGTGACTTACACCCTCCCGAAAATCACTTTTCAGTTTAGAGTAGTTAGTAGTTTCCTAAGTATGTCCTCTCTTTGGAAAACTTACATCTCTTACACCTTTTCGGAAGTCGTCCTTCAGTGTCGAACAGTGTGTAGTGTCCTGGGTGTGTCCTTGTTTTGGGATACCTACATCGCTAACATCTTTTCGGAAGAAACTCTTTAGTCTCGATTAATCTGTAGTTTGTTAAGTATGACCTCTCTTTGGGATACTCACGTCACTTACACCCTTTCGGAAGTCTCTCTCCAGATCAGAATAATTGGTAGTCTCTTGGGTATGTCCTCTCTTCGGAGTACCTACGTAGGTCACACCCTTTCGGAAAAGGGTCTTTAGAGTGGAGAATAGTGTAGTCTACTGTGTGTGTCCTCTCTTTGGCAAACATACGTGATTCACACCCTTCCGAAAGTCATCCTTTAGGGTCGAACAGTCTGTAGTCTCTTGAGTATGTCCACTTTTTGGGATGCTCACACCACTCACACCCTTTCGAAAGTCACTTTTTAATTCGGAGTGATTAGTGGTCTCTTAAGTATGTCCTCTTTTTGGCATACACACGTCACTCACACCTTTTCGGAAAACAGTCTTCAGTGTAGAATATAGTGTAGTCTCCTGTGTGTGTCCTCTCTTTGGGATACTTACGTCACTTACACCCTTTCGGAAACCACTTTTCAGTTCGGAACGTTGTGTAGTCTCTTGGGTATGTCCTCTTTTTGGAATACGTACGTCCCTGACACTTTTTCGGAAGAGGGTCTTCAGTGTCGAGTTATGAGTGGTCTCTTAAGTGTGTCCTCTCTTTGGTATACCTACGTCAGAAACAGTTTTTCGAAAGAAACTTTTTAGTCTCGATTAATCTGTAGTCTCTTGAGTATGTCCTCTTTTCGGAATACTTACGTCACTTACATCCTTTCGGAAGTCCCTCTCCAGTTCAGAGTATTTAGTAGTCTCCTGTGTATGTCCTCTCTTTGGGAAACTTACGTCGCTGACACCGTTTCGGAAGAGAGCCTTCAGTGTAGAGTATGGTGTAGTCTCCTGTGTGTGTCCTCTCTCTGGGATGTCAACGTCACTTACATCTTTCCGGAAGAGAGTCTTCAGTGTCGAACAATTAGTAGTCTCTTAGGTATGTCCTCTCTTTGGAAAAGTTACGTCACTTACACCCTTTCGGAAGAGGGTTTTCAGTGTCGAGTAATTAGTATCCTCTTGAGTATGTCATTTCTTTAGGATTCTTACCATAATTACAATCAGAAACTTCTCTAGAATGGAGTAGTCAATACCATTTAGAAAGTCTATTATCAATGTAGTGTAATATACAGACTTATGTGAAAATTCAATCCTTGAGATTTATCCAATACAGCCCCTTCGAAAGTCGTCTGACTACGCAAAGAATGTAATCTTAGGTATCTCCCTCTTACTGGGATACTTAACGTCACCTAAAGTTTTTGTAAAGTTTGGCAACAGTTTGGAAAATGTCATCTTTTAATTGTCATGTCTTCTTATGACACTGATAGTCTTTCGAAAGGTCTCTAGTTTAAAGTAATCGGTAACCTTTTTAATGGTGACTTTTACTTGGGATAAGGTCACTCAATTCCTTTTGAAGTACTTATGTCGTTCACTCCACTATAAAAGCAGTTCTTTATTGTCGAGTAACATGTATTCTTCTACGGGAGTCCTTACTTAAGAAACTTTTATGATTTATACCCTGTTAGAAGACGTTCATTGGGGTGGTATAACATAGGACACCAAATCTCTGTAATCTTTATGTACGGGGATCTATATTACGATATTACCTTTCGGTACATGAGAAATATCTGTACCCATGGTTTTTATTGACCAAGATTTAATATAATTCCGAGTTCATACTTCAAAGATTTTTACACTTATTTAACTCAGAAACCTTATATTTTAAAGAGGTACCATATATTATTACCGAATAAAAGGACACAGTGTCCGACACAAAACATAAAACCTTAATGTATACCATTACATTAACCCTCGTACTCTACATGTACGGAACATCACGGAGACTACAGATACTTCTGTATGGTACACGGTGACCAAAAAGATAAAATTATTATGATATTTTTACCATTGAGTATCCTATACAGAATGACGAGTTATTCATCGTACATTATAGTTGTGTAAAGGAATATTAAAGAATCAATTATTTTCCGAGACAACAACAGTGACTGGAAAGAGAAATCATCGTTTTCCGTTGTAATATATTTCAGAAAACCTAGGATCTGAGACTCTTTGTCAAATATATATTGGACCAATTATTCATAAGATCACATCTTGACGTCTTACCGTGTTCACTTAACACTCCTCACCCGTGACACCGAGACGTAAGGACGAGTCACCGTAATTGAAACTCGTCTTACGGGAGGAACACATTGTTCCACGGAGGTACGTAGGTCACACACATAGAATTCACGATACAGTGGGTTCATGTTGAACATAAAATTAAATGACACTACTTAACAGTACTTATAACACACGACGATAATACAAAACCACAAAGCATTTTATAGGACATTTTTAATCTACTTCTTTGATCATGAACTCTCAGTGATACGTCTCTTATATTTTATATCTCCTAAAGCACCACTCTTGGTATAAAAAACACATAGGGTCCTTCGGATAAAACGGAAGGACGTCTAAAGACACTAATGGTCTGTCCATAGTCTTTTGTTCACAAATAATAAAGTAGTAACCTTTATAATCACAAAGTGAACGGAAAGTTGACAGTATAGTACGTGTTCTCTTTAAAGGATACACACGAATGGTAAAATATTCCCACCAAGGAAGACTTTTACGTACCGGGTACGGATCCAAATAAATCTGAAAACATCGTTAGAGAGATATTACAACAAACTGTTTTAGTTGATACAAAAAACATACTACCACTTTAAGTCTTTTCAGATCAGATCAAAGGTATGAACCTTTTTAGTCCGGAAGAGAGTACGTGTTCAGTAAAATTGTCACACCACAAACCATGGAAACTAAGATCGTCATAAAAAAAGAAATGCATGTCAAAATGTAGTAACAACCTTTTAACCTTATAATTTATTTACTCCCATTTAAGTACTTGACAACATGGTCTTAAAGTTGTTTCAGGATAAAGGGTTTAAAAATAAGTATGTATTTAAATACCTGAAGGATGAAAAGAGGGATTATGGAATTCCAGTAAAATGGTCCAACCACTTTGTCTGGAAACATTTTCTTGTTCATCAATGTCACACCACAAAATGAAACACCCAACAACAACAACAAAAGGTAAAAAAGAAAAGGTAGATAGGACCCAGAGAAAGGAGTCGGGTCACTAACCGAACAACCCAGAACCTAACCCGGGTCCTCAGACAACAGATTTTTGAAGGATCAAAACGAGTGAGGACAAGATCTAATAAAAACTTGATAATTCGTCAATTAGAATCTTGAAGGAAAAACTCTACTACTTTGAAGTGACCGGAAAACTAACTTAGGGTTCCCGCTTACACAAAGGATTCCCAGACTACAGTCAGTAGGACACGGTCCCGACTACGACCGTCGTCCCCAAAACAAATAGTTTTATGGACTACAAGGTGGAGGGTTCACACACCACATCTTGAGTGAACCGTAAGACAGAAGACTTCCCAGCGTTCTCCGGAGACTAAGACTTTAATCTCTAAGAATCACAATGTAAAAATTCTGTGGAACCATTTGGTGTTTTTATATAAAAGGGAGTGACTAAGGATGATGTTTACGACGCAGTTCTTTCGGTTAAAATTTCAATCCGACCTAAATGAATACCAAAACACTTCGAGTTATTTACTCTAAATCTACCTTATGAACTCCTCCTCGTAGCGGAAGGGAAAGGAGAAAGTGGAGGGTCCAAGGAGGTAACCACACCTTCGTTAGGACGTCTCGTATGAAAGATAATATAAGGAATGTAATTTATGACCTAGAAGACCTCCAGGATAGATACTTAAGACTCTGGATATAGTCCTAACGGAACACAAGTCGAAAACAAACACCCGAAACTATAAAAGTCTGTGGTAATAGACATACCTATATATACAAGGACTGTAAAAATAAAGTACACTGAAAAACTAGTGTACATCTTGGGACTCTACTTTCCTTGGGTTTCTTATGGTCTGTATAGATGGTTGTAGACGTAATGTATCGTTTCATATGTAGGTATCTGTAAACCTGAGATGTGAGCTCTAGAGTCAGTAAACCAGTAAATGAGGTCATACACGGGTCTAACAGTTAAAGTAACTCAAACAATCGGATGTTTGTACTATGGTTGTTCAAAAGTCTACGACTCGTGGATCACGACCGGACGTACGGTTAATTGATTAAGTCGATACTGAGTCGTCGACATACGTATAAAAAAAGGGAAAAGCAGGAAAGTCAAGTAAAAAACGTGAATATATGTATGATAAATAAAATTCTACGTTAAGACTAATATATGAGAAGATAACTTTATGGTACACCGATTAATATCTGAACCGAAGGGTCCACCGAGTCGTCATTTCTTAGACGGACGGTCACATCCTCTGTGTCCTCTGTACCGAAACCAGGGACCTAGTCCTTCTAGGTGGACCTCTTCCTTACCGTTGGGTGAGGTCATAAGAATGGACCTTTTAGGGTACCTGTCTCCTCGGACCACCCGATGTCAGGTACTCCAACGTTTCTCAACCTGTACTGACTCGTGTACACGCACGTGTGTGTGTGTGTGTGTATGTTAACACCTGACTTCGACATTACAGGAGTACCATATACTCATGAAAATATGTTTTGGTATGGACAAGTATTAAAGACTTATGAAATAGAAAGGAGAATGTCAGAACCAAAACAAAACAAAAACACAGGAATTGGATGAACTCTCAAGATGTTAGAGATGTTAGACAGAAATACGAAAACACACACACACGAAAAACAGTTAGATGACGGTGACTTTACGGGAACAAGGAACAATTATGGATAAGTTGGATACACTTGGACATGTACATAAAGTGACCACTATTTTAGCAACGTACAAAAGAGAAAGGGTAATCCTTCGAAGACCTTTCGATCCTGAGAGAATAAACAGATATACAATTGTTGACTTCGAAACCATGTATTTACACTCACCACAGTCACCGACACAAAAGATGGTGTACTCCTCCGTATCGACGTTACTCTCTTCACACTTCGGTGGTGCCTTCGGTTCAGTACTCGCAGGACCGACCCAAGGTCCTAGACCAAGAACAGAACTTCAGACCCAAATAGAGATGGTAAAAGAACGGAACTAATAACCTAAAAGACACTCTATAGGGTTTATAGGAATATTATTTAGGGGTACAAACAAAGTCGACCAAGTTCAACACAAGTAATAATGTTGGGTTCACGACGAGGAGTGACTGTCGTTCCAGTCTGATATAGTATTCAACGCCGGAGACCTTCGTCTATGACTCCACTTCAAACCCCACGTTCTACAAATAACTCTTAGTTGTACTTCATTACCCTCTTCTCTTCCCTTACCTAACCAGTTTCCTTTTCAGTTTTGACGTGACATCCAACACCTCTGTAACCGGTCTGGTCGTCTCCGAGACTTCTCTTAGTGAGTATTTTCATAGAGTATAAACCGTACTGTAAGTCCGGGAATGTTGGGACTCGACAGTCAGTCATCTCCGTCCGACGGGACTCCTCTCTCACTAGAGTCCACTTCGTCGGGAAAAGGGGACTCTGGTTGAGACCTGTTTGACTGTTCACCTCCCTCAGGGACGGAGACCCGTCGTCCAACAAGGACCTTCTCCCTAGACCCACCAAGTCGAGGTGTTGACGTGTCTCGTAGGGAACGTTCCAACCCAAACAGATCTCTCTCTGATTCTTCTCCCTTTAGTCCTTCTTGATGTCGGGAGAACAACGTTGACAAACGAGAGTGGACAATGCGTAAGGTCTAAGAGCGTCGACGGTGGTAACGATTGCAGTCACTCTCGTTCTAGGAGTAAGGATTCCCGGGACCAGTGGTACGGGAAGAGTGTGGGTTCGACGACACAAAGAGGTCAATGGTAGTGTTCACCCGTTCCTTTGCGGTTCCTCCTAGAGCCACCCAATGGACGTAGTTGAGTCTAAGAGACGGGGTACATACTACCGTCGGGTAAGAGGAGTACTACATAGTCTATTGGACGTATCTGTTGTCGAGGAGAAAGGACGACCAGGCTCCAATATTCCTCGTGTTAGGAGTTCAGAACAGACAGAAATAATTAATTCACCCTTTGCGAGACAGGGACCACTTTACATACAGAGGACACGTCTCTGGAGAATTGAGACGTCGGACCTCACCTCACAGGTCCTTCGTGTTGCCGGGGACCTCCCAGAAACCATCACCACCAACCACTCCGGATGGGAGTGACGACCCAAGAAGGTGAAACTCTTGTGTCGTGACGGAAACAGGTAAAGTATCTGACGTGAGACTTCCCTTCGTGAGACAGGACAATCTTATAACGAAGACTCGACCCCGAAGTTGACACGAAAGTGCTCCGACAAGGTTTCGAGAGAACGTCTTCGTCGATGACCATGTACGTCACCCAGGAAAACACGACCTGTATCAGAACGTGTAGGAAATTACGTTTCACCCAGGAGACCTGACTACGTCACATATACCCTATCGTATGACCGACTGGTCTGTAAAACATTCGGAAACCTATCACCACGGCCGACTCCGGGACCCCCGTCCTTTCTTTTGTGTACGGACCCTATAATCTAAAAGGACACTCCTGTTTGTAACCGGAAAACTCCCGGTTTTATCAGTTTACGATCAACCAGAGAGGATCATTACCACGATATGACCCCCGAGTCAAAAGCAGAGAATAAAATCTGTAAGTCATCACCGGTTTAGTCGGGACCACCTTCTCTGACGACAACCTGTCCTAACTGTAAGAGCCGGTAATCTCATTGGGGACGTAACCTTGGGACCAGAAACCAATTCCCGGTGGTACCACTCCTCCGGTCTACCTACCGAGACTTTGAATGAGGGGTCCATTCTATCATTTACTTTTTCTATATATATATATATATATATCGTAAGGTCCATTCCCCGAGTCGTCCCTCCCACCGTCTCTAATCACACAAGAATTTCTGACCGTTCCTCTTCCGTTACCGTGGGGTGAGGTCATGAGAACGGACCTTTTAGGGTACCTGTCTCCTCGGACAATCCGACGTCAGGTACCCTAGTGCTTCTCAGTCTGTACTGACTTGCTGAAGTGAAAGTGAAAAGCGAAAGTACGTAACCTCTTCCTTTACCGTTGGGTGAGGTCACAAGAACGGACCTCTTAGGGTCCCTGCCCCCTCGGACCACCCGACGGTAGATACCCCAGCGCGTCTCAGTCTGTGCTGACTTCGCTGAATCGTCGTCGTCGTTTCTGACCGTTCCACTGATAAGGATAGTATTAGACGTCCCCCACGAGGCGTCTTTCTCTCTCCGTCACCTTGAAGGGAGTCGTTTCGGTTCCCCAGGGCTCCTCTCCACTCGGACGACAGGCGGTTGGGTCGGGGAGAAGCTCGCCGTTCACTCTCTGTTAGTCTACGCTGTCCCCAAGGCAGATTCGTCAAGGCGAAATAACGGTGTTTGAGAACCAAATATATCCGTTCGTTCCCCCAAAACACTCCCTGAAAGATATCAACGTGGTTAGTGCAATTTCCAGTTCAGCAGTACACGGTATCAACGTGGTCAGTACAATTTCTAGTTTAACAGTACACGGAAGTAATATTGTCCTCAGATACCACTAGTGCGCGACAGGTGCACGTGTCTTTAGTTCTCTCGGTTAGTTTTTGACATTGTATCTGGTACGGGGATAGAGAAGGCGGTCCGCGGTAGAATCAAAGGCTGGCGTTTCGATCGGGTAGAAATTCCAAAGGGTAAATCCCGGGGTGTAGAGGGGGAAAAAATAAAATGAATTCGGGAGCTCTATAAATATAACTACAAGACATCTCGTTCCGCATTTCGACATCCGCCGGTTGGAGGTCGGAGTGGTCGGGGAGAGTGTCGACATGGACAGAATCCAACGGGAGGAGACTCCCAGAATGGGTAGTAACCGATAGGTCGGTGGAGAACCCCCGATCCGCCTTAGAGAGATCTACCCGTAGATCTTGAGAAATAGACAGAGCCAATTGGAGAGCTTCCCGATTTAATTAGGTCCCCAAAACACCCACGGATTACACCCCGAGGAAAAGGTACTGGACCCGTTCGTATTGATAAAAAACAACATTCGCGGATAACGCCCGACACTCTAAAAAATGGAATTTGTAATGTTGTTCGCCTTATTGTTTTTGTTCGCTTACTGTTTTTGTTCGTTTATCTTCCGTAAAAATTTGGTCCATTTACCTGAAACATGTCAGGGTATCTAGGAAACGAGGGAAAAAGTGGACAATCTCAGAGAAAATTGTGACCTTTTCGACAGTCTGTTTTCGACCCCATAGAGTGTAGCGTCAGACACGCGCGGTTCTGTGAGTTGCAGAGCTAGCGGGACCGCACCTCTAGTTCGACGACAACCTCAGGGTAATACCGCCTAGAGTCCACAAGCTCGACCAAACTTTAGGAACTCGTCTCCGTCACCTATACAAATGTTGGAGCTACCAGACTCGAACAACTTGAGCTACCTACGACTGTGACAAAATGGGAGTACCAACTACCGGAACACACAGTAATTTGGGTCCGAAGTTTCTAAGATTTTTGACAACGTGTCGGTACCGTTACTACTTCCAGTCGTTCCTCTCCTATCCATTAGGTTGCTAGTGGTCCTCGTCACAGGTGGTCCCAGTGACGTAGCTACTAGACTTTCCCTTCTTTTCCAGCGGAGTTCTTGAAAAACAAGAACCCGAGTTATACACTCACAGAGAAATTAGACACAGTCTAAAACTAAACTGGAGAGAGAACACCACATTTAAAATTCTAAGGAACGACCGTGGGTATATCCCGACCCCAGGGAACCTACACCAGGGGGGTCTCCAGTAGTATCGCCTCTCCCGGAACCAGTAGCGGAGTCATTCCCGAAGTCAAACTCGGACTTCCCGTCAGCTTTATCTCGCCCAGACTACCGAGACATAGGGGTACAGAAACCACCGATATTAGGTAGCGAGGTATCTCGCCAGAAAGACGGGACGCGTTCGGTTGAATACCAGACTCAAGTAGGGAAGGGTCTGATTATCGGATTGTTTAACTAGAGAGTCTCCGGGACCTCCCTTAAAAGAGACATATGAGAAAAGGTGGGCTAGATACTTCCACCTCTCCAGAAGCAATAAAAAAACTCACTACGGGTTATATCCCCCGAGTGACCCTGGGAGGCGTTCGAAAAAGGTCCGTCGGTCCGTATACCTGGCATGGATTCGACATATTCCTCGTCCTTACCACCGGACAATTCCAGGGCATGAGGTAACTAGACGGCAGGGACTGTTGTAGGGCTTTCAGTGGCCCTATTGTCCCAACCGTCGAACTAAAGAAAGACGGACTCGTACTGTGAGAAGGAATTCTTTCCGTGTGGTAAACTATATCCACAATGACCCCTCGTGACGGAATGTATCGTAGAAGGTCAGAACCCAGCATGTTCCAACTACTCGGTCCGGGACCTCTCATCAAAGACGGGTGTCCCTCAAGCCCGGTAGGAGACGGTGACGGAAAAACTCGAGAAAATTTAGTGACCGGAGGGTCCCCATGGTCCGACGACCGGATAAGGGGGGGGGGCCCAATTGTAAATGTCCTTTCCGAACTCAGCCCGGCCATTTCCCGTCGCTCCTAGAGGTTCACAGGGGCCCTATCCAAGAGGAAAGGGTTCCACTGGAGTAACAGAAAGGGTGGGTTCCACGAGGGTTTTGAAGGAGTTTAGCCCCTCAGTCCCTCCCCGTGTCCAGAGAGGGGACCCGAGGGCCAGAGTCCCGTAGTCTCCCCAGAGATAAGAGAAAGTGGGGAAATAGTAGGGGTTTTCCGAGGGTACCGGGTGATAAGTGAGATCTCAGAAATAAGGGATGTCAGAGAAAACGATATAAAACCAGGCTGTACTCAGTAAGGAGCAGTTTGAAAAGGGTAACAAAAAGACTAAAACTTAACACCCATGGGCATAGTCACTGTACGAGGAGCGAGGCACTTTTCGTCTCGAACTCCCGGTTTTACCAGTCTGTCTTGGGATTCCCCCCCGGGAGTGGCACAACTTGGAGAGCGACGGATCGTTCCCAAACATGAGCTAGGGTTCACAGGGTTCTCTTGTCTAACCGGCTTCGTTGGGTCCCCCGATTGGCATGTTACCAGGGGGTCTGGATTTACCGGACTCGCAGTCTTTAGAGTTCAGGGGACGAATACTCGTATATAGAGTCACGGGACTTACACCCGAGTAGTCTAAAGGGTTACAATAAAGGGTACGACGACTCTCTCTTATCTTTCTTTTCAGTGACTCCTGTTGGTGGTTTTTAGGATGGTCCTCACCACCGCCGGTCTTTCAACCCGAACACCATACGAAAACTTTGAAAAATACACGGACGTAACAACGTGCCTTCAAAAGAACGACCCCCGCCCGTGGGATCTCCAAAGAACGGGCCAGGCACTGGGGGAATAGGACAGTGCCCTCAGAAGTTCACCGTCTGCGGGATTACCGGAAAGTCACGGACTGGGTACGGGTGTCCCTTCTAAGATCCGGTGCAGGAGTCAATTGTTACTAATTTCCCCTCAAAGTGGGCCAGCCCGAGATCAATGACTCCGAGTGAACAACGCCTCGGAAGTTTCAGGCGGTCTCTCACCGGGATCGGTCCTGAATAGTTAACGGAGGTGTTGGCAAGAGGACAAGTGACTTTGAGGGCTTTTTCCTCAGTTCCCGTCTAGTCTTTTCTTCTCCTCTTACTTTTCAGTCCTCTCAAAAAACGGTGAAGGGAGTTTTGTCTCCCCCCGGGTGGAACTTTAGGCCTAATGGAGCCCGCTATGAGGAGATTTCCCCTCGCGGTACTACACTGGTCGGATCTCAGGAAGCAGCGAGGAAGAAAGTCTCGGTGTGCCACAGTGGTGGAGACAGGTAGGCGAAGCGCGGGGTGCAACCTGTGGTCAAAGACGACCCCCCCACGAGGCGTCTTTCTCTCTCCGTCACCTTGAAGGGAGTCGTTTCGGTTCCCCAGGGCTCCTCTCCACTCGGACGACAGGCGGTTGGGTCGGGGAGAAGCTCGCCGTTCACTCTCTGTTAGTCTACGCTGTCCCCAAGGCAGATTCGTCAAGGCGAAATAACGGTGTTTGAGAACCAAATATATCCGTTCGTTCCCCCAAAACACTCCCTGAAAGATATCAACGTGGTTAGTGCAATTTCCAGTTCAGCAGTACACGGTATCAACGTGGTCAGTACAATTTCTAGTTTAGCAGTACACGGAAGTAATATTGTCCTCAGATACCACTAGTGCGCGACAGGTGCACGTGTCTTTAGTTCTCTCGGTTAGTTTTTGACATTGTATCTGGTACGGGGATAGAGAAGGTGGTCCGCGGTAGAATCAAAGGTTGACGTTTCGATCGGGTAGAAATTCCAAAGGGTAAATCCCGGGGTGTTATTAGGACAAATTAATCCATCGTATCTACCACATCTTCGGGTTCCATCGGATCTCTTACTGATATCTGACCTGTGTTCGAGTCAGTTCATCACTAGGTTAAACGTGTGCACCCTAACAAAGATTTCGTCTAAAAGTACGGGATTCTATGTATTATACGTCGGAAACTAAAGTGTTGAAGTAATAAACATAGGAAGAGTCCTTTTTCCTTTATAAAAGTAATGGTGCCTCGTCTGTCGTGATGTGTAAGTCAAAATGAGGACCTAACAACATTATATCGAACTTCTCTAGGTCTGATAGACTTGTACGTGTCTTGTAGTCGCACGAGGTGGTGTCGTCACTTTAGTCCGGTCAGTTTGTTCAACACGTCCTTCACCGGTCATCGAACCTCTGGACTACGTGGTGTAGGTAAGGTCTTCGATCCGCTGTGGGACTCTTCCTAATCGTTGAGTGTGGGGTGAGGTCATGAGAACGGACCTTTTAGGGTACCTACCTCCTCGGACCACGACGTCAGGTACCCCAGCGACACTCAGCCTGTGTTGACTCGTTGAAACTAAAGTGAAAAGTGAAAGTAGTGACCTCTTCCTTTACCGTTGGGTGAGGTCATAAGAACGGACCTCTTAAGGTCCCTACCTCCTCGGACCACCCGACGGTAGATACCCCAGCGTGTCTCAGCCTGTGTTGACTTCACTGAATCGTCGTCATCGTCGCGTCTTCTATGGTATCCTGAGTGTAAAGACGTGTGACTAAATATCTAAAAACAATTTAATTTTTTTACTATTAAAGTGAACAAAATAAAAACCGACACTACCCAGAAGTTACGACGTACCAGAAAGAGATCAACACCGTTAGTCCCCGATGAGATCAATGCCACGTGTTCGAAGAATAACTCCACCGGAGAGAGCACCATTTACCCTAGTTCCGTACACCGGAAGTCATCGGAGCCGATTATCCGAGTCTCAATGAGAATTCGTGTCCGAATCATCAACATCACATACCCGAATCAACGAGGTGTCGTATACCCTAGTCCCTAGCTTGGACATAGAGGAAGTAACCGTCCGTCTAAGAAATGGTGACTCGGTGTTCCCTTCGGGGACGAAGTATCTAATAAGTCCCGACCAAAAAATCATTAAATACACTACATAACTGCAGTTCAATATCCAAGAATGATTGACCTTAGAAGAGTCACGAATGCAACTTAAAAAGTAATTATTAAAGTTATTTAAGACAAAAGAATAAGGTAAAACCATCCTCACACAGATAATCGAAAATCACTCGTTCTAAAACTAAAACAACTAGACAGTCATGGAAACAAAGACAAATTAATTAATCGACTTTCGACTTGACCCGTCTCCGGTTATGATTCTATAGTCTTTACGGGACCGTATTATATTTATGACTTCCTTTATACCAACAACTACTTCTAAATAGTACTCATTAAATGAGTGGTTAAGGGGGTTAAAACTGGAGGTTCTCCCTGATCTTCTGTGAAGACGGTCCTGGGACTCTTTTACGACCCACTAACCTAGGGGTCGTAGGATCTTTTTATACTCAAGAACTCCAGTCCAGTACCAGTCCAGTACCAGTCCAGTGTCACTCGGATATTTGGAGATTGTTTTGTTTACAGTCCCGGAGGGACCACCAGATCACCAATTCTTAGAGGGAAAGTTACGTCCCCTGTGGTCAAGTTAGGGAACAGTCCCTTCTAAGGTGTACGAAACCCCGTTGATTCGGACTCGTGGTGTTAATGACTCGAACACGAAATCTGGGACACTCGACGTTGAGGACTCGGATACATAGTATCTTGGACACGAGGTGTTCTCTCCGGTGACTTGACCTTTCGGGTGTGTGATGTTCTCTCATCGGGGACTAAAGAAGTTGATCTGTTTCGGGTGTACATCATTGTTTCTACCTCGTCGGTTTTTGTTTATTTATTTACAAAAAATTACAATAAAAGACAATTCTTCTTTCTTTTCTCCTCCGTAAATTAAGACAGAGGTAAGGAGGAACGTCGAAAATTATGAATCGTTTGGGACATTCGTTTCGTCGTAATAATAGGGAGTGAAATAAACAAATTCCAGGACTCGGAACTGAAAGTGGGAGACTTCAGGTCCGGGACGAATTATTGCCCCCAAAGGACATACCTGACCAGTGGGACTAACTCTCAAAAACAGGTCCTGGATCAGACTCAGGAGGGTGGTCACGGGTGCGGACCGACTCCTCCGTCTAGAGTCGACCGTCCCGGGAGTCCCAGTCCAGGGGTCCGAAACAGGTCGTTAGTAGTGACTCCCTCGGTCCACAGGTCCTGGGTCAACCGGGGGTTGAACAGGGACCCGAGGGGTCAAGTGGGTAACAGGGTTCCGGTCTTTCAGACTTCCCGGGGTCCCTCTTCCGGTGGTCGGCAGAGAGTGGCTTGAGAGAGACTGGGTCCTGGGGACGTTCAGATTGATAACTGGATCATCCTGAAGATTGACGACCCAATTACCAGGGAGGAATTCCCGGAACACCATTACTAGTACAAGGTCACCGGTACGTGGATGGAGTAGGCAATGTTGATGTCACCCGAGTTCCAGTAACACCATTAGTCTTAACGAACTGGATGTCTTCAGAAACCTTCACCAATTAACTAGCACCCTAGAATTCCTAGTTTTATCTCCCTGTTGAATACTTCCTGAATAGAAACATTATAGTTTTTATATCAACCTACAGTAACTCCTGTCTGGGACAGTAACCCAGTGTTCATGTATGTCATTTTAAATCCTTGTCAGTTGTCCGGTGAAAGAACACACAGTCTGACTGACGAAGACCCGTCGTCTATTTACAATTATGATCACCTGAATGGGTACTAGTACTAAGGTAGTGATGTGAAAGAGACGGAATTTTCTATAACAACGTAAACGTGTTTTACTCGGAGAGACAGGACAAACGAAAGAGACAGAGAAAATCCGTAGTCACACTTTGTGTTTTGAGGTGTGCGAAATACAGGTACTGGTTTCATGGTTCAAGTTGGTGTAGCGGAAAGAAAGTGTGAAGGAACAGGGACCACAGGGTCAAAACACAGGACGACCCTAAGATTGTTGGTCTGTTCACTCAATGAAGACGGTTCTTTGACTAAGTATAGATACAAGGGTCCGTAGGGAGGAGGATGTATTTCGTCTAAAGGTTCATAGGACGAGTATCGAAACTGGTGATCCTTTAGAAGTGTTTTACCCCCGAGGCACATAGTCACCACGGGAAGTATACCACGACTACATAGACACTTAATCCGGACTCAACAGAGGAGGAGTCGGTCACCAGCATCCCTCCAGGGGTACTTTCTGTATCCCGAGACCTGAGGGGTGAATAAGTAAAATGAAATACCTGAAAGGTCCCGGGTTAAGGTTTATCTAGTAAAGGTGTTATACTACTCTACGTCGTCGTCAGTTGCTTGGACTATTAGGTAGTCTCCTACCGACAGTGACAAGTTCCTGGTGTACCATCACTGCTCTAACCAGAGATAATCTCACACAACGGTGTCTTAGATAAAGAGGTCACTATATCACTTTATCAAGAGACGGTGTCTTCAGTACCAGAAGGAGGGTTTAGACTCCGGAAACATTTAGATAATCTCTGACTTCAGGTGAGGTGTGTCGTAGGGTAGAGGGAGGACAGGATTGTGTCGTTCTCGACTTCGTAGAACGTCAAAGTAGACCTCCTTTAGAACGTTGACGCGACCCGGACGACGGTTCGAGAACTAGACTCGAAGTGAGTTTTAACCTTTGACAAGTGTCATCTTAAAGACTCACACAAGGTTTGACGGAAGGATTACGCCTCTCCAGGTGATTCACAATATGGAGAAACACCACAGTTCACATTTAAATTTATTGAAAAGGGAATGAAATGTCCCGACAGAGTCGTAAGGATCAAGTGATTTGTAGATTTTTGTAGTAACTATAGTCCGAAGATTTAGAAAGACCCCAAACGGAATGTGGAGACCCCGTATACACACAATGGTCACGTAGACATGAACGATGGGGAATTTTTTATCGTTATCTCGACAGGAGGTGTCCCGGGTCCGAGACTAGTTAACGACGAAAGATTGCCCCAATCTGGACGATAAAATTTTTGACAAGGAAATTCCCGAAGGGACCACCAAGTCACCATTTCTTAGACGGACGGTTACGTCCTCTGTGTCCAAGCTAGGGACTAAGTCCTTCTAGGGTGTATAGTACCTCGTCGATTCGGGGACTCGGTGTTGGTAACTCGGACACGAGATCTCGGGTCCTCGGGGTTCATGACTACCGACTCTCGGGATCTCGGAGATGAAACGTTGTTCTCCTTGGTGACGTTACTCTTCGTGTTCGTAACGTTGATCTCTCATCGGGGACGAGTGACATGGATCTCTTTTCGGACGTGTCGTTACTTTTGGGTCGTGTCGGTTTGTATTTAGCTTTAAAAATTTTGACAAGGAAATTGTTCAAAATCAGATGGATAGAAGTAAGAAAGAAGTCTTGGTGTAAATTTTTTATTTAAAATAACTATTTTATATAGATAAAATTGCATTTCCAGTTCAAGGTTCGGAAAAACCCCCCGCCCCTCCGAGGAACGGTGTATCGTACACCTTAGAATCAAGAGCTGGTCCTTAGTTTGGACACGGGGAACGTACCTCATCTTCGTGCCCTAGGATTGGTGACCTTGTGGTCTCTTCGGGACTCAAGGTACGTAAAACCATTTACGGACTCAGATATATTGGTGGTGACGATGGTTCTACATGTTGAAAGGTCGTGAGTTTTACAAAGGATACGGAGTAGGGTCAGTCTAGATGAGGATGACGATTGACGTTGGTAACTAGAGTGTAAGTTGGGATACCTAATAAAAATAGAAAAGATCTGAAAGTGTACTTACCTTAATATGTTATCCATTAGGAAACACAGTCGACTTACAAAAACTTTAAACACCCGTAGTCATCGGACAATAAAATAACGACTCATCAAGTAACATACCAATGTGGTCAATCAGGTAGGCAAGTGGATAACTACCTGTAAACCTGACAAAGTACAAAAGTTGAGAATTCTTAATTGGTTTCTACGTTGTACTATGAGTCTTACCGGTCTGCACTTTCTGAGGTTCTTTTCACAACGTTAGCACACTCTTTCGTTTTGGGAGTATGTGACGACCACCCCTATATTTTGTTGTACGTTGGTGAAACCTTTTGTCAAACCGTCAAAGAAGTTTTCTAATTGTACTTGACTGGTGTCCTAAGTCGTTAAGAGGAAAATCGATATACGGGTTCCTTTTACTTTTACAGGTATTTTCGAACATATGGATCGAGTATTCTAGTCAAATTACTTCCAAACTAAACAGAGACGAAGACCAGAGAACGACTTTGATACTAGACTCCCAGTTTCTTATTCTTTTTCAGTTATTTTCCTCTTTGGACTCCCCCACATGGATATGTAAGAATAAGAATTTTTAGACAAGTCCTTAAATGGAAGTACACTGTCTCAGACCCTCGGGTACACTTGTATTATGAAGACTAAACACGAATACATTAGAGACCCAGTGAATTTAAATTTAACATACCGTCTTTGGTTGTTTTGTAACATTTCGTTAAAAGAAGGTTGATTTTTCATTTAAATTTTTAATTCTCGTCCTACAAAGTAATTTATATACAACAACCCTGGAAGTTGGTTTGTAAAACCTGTTATATTATCGTAGCGTAAGGAACGACAACAATAGATCAGTGATCAAGTACAGGTTGGGAACGTAAGGTACCTGTCATCGGGTGGTCCGAGGAGACAGGTACCCTAAAGGGTCCGTTCTTATGACTTCACTCAACGATAAAGGAAGAGGTCCTCTAGAAGGATTGGGTCTCTATCTTGGGTTCAGAGGGTGTAACGTTCACCTAAGAGATGGTGACTCGGTGGACCCTTCGGGGTAAAGTGGGGATGCAATGTGATTTTTTGTGGTTAAGGTTTTCCCCATTAAACATTAACGTTATATTCTTTGTTGTTTTCATAGTATATGTTAGTATACCTATGAATATTATAATACCTACTTTTTCTAAAAATTCCGTATAACTCCTCTAGTTAATATTTCGTATCTAAAGTGGAATGTTTAAGTTACAATATTCGATATTTTAACAGAAGATAATGAACTGATACTAAAATAAAAATTGTAAATTTAGAAAATAGATAAACTGATTAAATGTCATTTAACTATGTAACTTCCTTACGTGTAAATGTTTTTGTATGAATAACTTATATAAGTTAATACGTTTTTTAAATACTCGGATATGTATGGTAAATGGTGTCAAGATCCGTTACTTCATTTCCAGGTTTATTCTGTTTTTTCAAAAGACGTGAGTCCTAGACTATAAGATTACTTCCTTGTGTCTGTTATTAGTAATTTAAAAATTTTTGTCTTCTTCAATAGATCATATTTGTTTACGATACTATTTTTGTTTTGTCCCGTTATACTACATCTTATTAAACTCACACTCTATTCGACGAGAACCTACCTCATCAAAATTTCTTGGAAAACTCTTCTATATAAACTCACCTCTGGTGTCTTACAACATCCGTCTCCTTTCTCTTTAGCCATTGTTAATAGAATCATACAAACTCTCTCTCTTCTTTTTATCGTTGTTTTTATGTCATAGTCAAATCAACTCAAGTCAGTGAGTCAGCACAGGCTGAGACGCTGGGGTACTTAACGTCGTGCGGTCCGGAGGGACAGGTAGTGGTAGAGGGCTTCAAGTGAGTCTGAGTGCAGGTAACTCAGTCACTACGGTAGGTCGGTAGAGTAGGAGACAGCAGGGGAAGAGGAGAACGGGGGTTAGGGAGGGTCGTAGTTTCAGAAAAGGTTACTCAGTTGAGAAGCGTACTCCACCGGTTTCCTGACCTGAAAGTCGAAATCGTAGTAAGGAAGGTTTCTTTAGGGTCCCGACTAGAGGAAGTCTTACCTGACCAACCTAGAGAAACGTCACGTTCCCTGAGAGTTCTCAGAAGAGGTTGTGGTGTCAAGTTTTCGTAGTTAAGAAGTCGCGAGTCGGAAGAAGTGTCAGGTTGAGAGTGTAGGTATGTACTGGTGTCCTTTTTGGTATCGGAACTGATCTACCTGGAATCAGCCGTTTCATTACAGAGACGAAAACTTATACGACAGATCCAACCAGTATTGAAAAGACGGTTCCTCATTCGCAGAAAATTAAAGTACCGACGTCAGTGGTAGACGTCACTAAAACCTCGAGTTTTTTATTTCAGACGGTGACAAAGGTGACAAAGGGGTAGATAAAGGGTACTTCACTACCCTGGCCTACGGTACTAGAAGCAAAAGACTTACAACTCGAAATTCGGTTGAAAAAGTGAGAGGTGAAAGTAAAAGTATCGATTCATACTCATACATGACCAAAACATGTATTCGTACTCAACCCTGAAAATGTAAAAAACGAGGAACAAATAGTATGGAGAAAAGGTTAAAAGAATGAAAAGACACCCAATGAACTTGTAAAAAATCTTAAGATAAGAATTAATAACTTTCATAAAAACTCACAGAGAAATGTCAAAAGAAAAAAGGAAAAATCACCAAAGCAATCTATAATGTGTAGGATGAATTGTATCAGATGACCAAAAACTGTAAAAGGGTAATCTCACTTCACGTTTTTGGAATGAAGGGAGGAGTGAGTGATTGTATTGATGGAATTCCCAAAGGAGTTGTATGTAACCTAAAGGTGTAGTCTACCACCACATTAAAAGACAAAGTTGGTAGTTTACACTAAAATTTTCGAGTACTCTTATCAGGTAATATAAATGGGAATGAAGATGGGTAAAGATGGGTAAAAATTTTTAAAATAAATATTATAAACATTTTTCTCAAAACCGATATTCTCAAACAAATCAAAATCGTTAGAAACACACTTCCGTTGTCATCTACTGTTTATATTAACAGTTCTGTTTGTGATTTTAATTCTGAACTACAACACTCATTACAAAACTTTGGTAGACACACCCAGATCGGGGCTATTAACTAGTCAATCAACAAATCAATCTCAAAGATTTAATCACCTTCTCCCGTCTAATAATCTTTTCCAAAATTTATAAAAAACATTATTAACATATAAATATCTCCGTGATAGTACATTCAAAACATTTACTTTAAACGAAACAAAAGTCAACATCCGTGATAATAACTTTACTTCTCCTCATTGTGTTTTAACTCATCTTAAAATTAGTGTAAAATCGTAGTGGACAAAAACATATAGACAATTAACTAATGATTGGGTAAACTACCGGTAAAAATCAAACCAAAAAAAAAAATTATAGAGATAAATAAACTCGGACTCACCGGGTGTATCAAACCCCTAGAAATCAGATTAAAACTTATTTTAATACACAAACTTAACTCCAAACATTTCGTTGTGGTCACTGTCGTCGTCACCACATTTATCGATAATTAAAGTTTTACAGTTTTTAGTCGGTAGATTACTTAACAAATCTAGTAGTCTCGTTAAATCATTCATTGACCCTTCGTTCAGATCGGTACCCTGGAAAAAAGTCCCGGTCCCCTCTAAATAACCATTGTTGTTGTTTCCAGGTAGATCAGTTCCGATACCAAAAAGGTCATCAGTACATACCTACACTTCTTTCGACTCGTGGCTTCTTAACTACGAAAACTTGACACCACAACCTCTTCTGAGAACTCTCAGGGAACCTGACGTTCCTCTAGGTTGGTCAGATAAGACTTCCTAAAGAAACCTTCCTTACTACGATTTCGACTTTGAGGTAATGAAACTGGTGGAGTACGTTTCTCAACTGAGTAACCTTTTCTGGGACTACGACCCTCCGTAACCCCCGTCCTCCTCTTCCCCTACTGTCTCCTACTCTACCGACCTACCGTAGTGGCTGAGTTACCTGCACTCAAACTCACTTGAGGTCACAACCACTACCTGTTCCCTCCGGACCGTAAGACTTTAAGTACCCCAGTGTTTCTCAGCCTGTGCTGACTCGTTGACTTGACTTGACTTGACTTGTCTAATACACCGCTAACTTCTTAGTTTTCCCTCAGTAAAAAATTCCTTTATCTCCTCAATTCTGTTCATATATTAAATGTTAAATACATTCAATGTCTTGCATTTCAGAATAACTTAACAGTTTAAAAATATCGATATTGTTTTCCTTCGCCTTGTGTCCGAACATATTTTATACTAACTAACATCACTTTCTTTATTAAGAATACCGATACTGATCAAAAACACTTTACAGACCAGATTCAGAGTT
The DNA here is from genome assembly GCA_006410555.1 of Capra ibex. Lineage (NCBI taxonomy): Eukaryota > Metazoa > Chordata > Mammalia > Artiodactyla > Bovidae > Capra > Capra ibex. Next base: position 23,911,096 of record SJYO01018169.1, on the reverse strand, counting down.
CAAAAAACCACAAACATCGTTTAAAAATCTACAGAGTAACAAGTCCGGGTTAGACAAATAGTTCTTACTAAACTCCTACTCCCCCCCGGTAAAATGGTAGTTTGGTAGATTCTTCAGAAAACAGTACCATTACAAAATAACATCATAATCACTGGAAAATATAACGAACTCATTGTATTAGTATATATCAAAACAATTATAGTAGACTCGTCAATCTATTGGTGTATGGTACCCCAGAGGTTAGCTGTTAACATATTAATCGGCGTTTGTAATTAACAAAACTAAACCGGACTGTAAACAGGGTTACTTGTCCTTATATGAATTTCAAAAATAATCATTTGAGAAACATATCACAATAAAAAAGATTGAAAAAAAGATTTCAAAATCATCATATTTGTACCAAATACCTGTTTCCCGTCATTTATTAGATTCATCACAGACTTTCAGAAAAAAACCTCCGTCCTGTTTTCGGGTTCAAACAGCCGATTACAAATACATATTAAAACAAACCGAGTATGTGTTTCCTTCCTGAAATATTGAATCTCTCTATAATTAATCCAAAAAAAAAAAAAATTCCCACACTCCCGGGAAATTCCGAGATTCCTCTTCCGTATACATATCTCAGTAACCAATTATACTAACCCAAAAAAAGATAAAATGTTGACCTTCATTTCCCCCCAACCCATACATTCAGGTCATTCACATTAATTAACCAAGTAAAACTCGTCTCCTCCACGTTCGTTTCACTCGTATCACTCCAAAAATCCTGAAAATCCGTAAAAAACAACTCTTTGGTCTAAAAATCAAACTAATCATTCCCAAAAATAAACAGAAGTTCTCCCCTCTAATATTCCAACTATAACGGCTCCCACTACAAAAAACCTCTATAAATCTCGGTGGTACCGGGTATAACCTTAAAAAAAAAAGCCCCCCCCCCCAACAACAAAGAAGAGAGAGAGCTTTCGACCCCCTGGGGAAACCAACCTAGAAAACTTTTCCTTCGGTACACTCAAACAACCTAGAGAGACCCCTTTATATCGTATGGTAAAAAAGATATTCTAATTAAAAAGTCTAAAAGTAACAAATAAATTGGGTAGAACCATAGTTTACCCGTCTCCTCCTTTTCTCAGAAAATTAAAAAACTTTAAAAAAAAAACAAGAACAGTTCTATAGAAGAACACCATTTAATTTTTTTATTTTGTTTATTTCGATATAATTTTTATCAATAATTACGTTTTGTTCACAATCACGTTTTTGTTCTGACCCTCGACTGACACCGAGTCTAGTACTTGAGGAATAACGGTTTAAGTCTGAATTTAACTTCTTTCACCCCTTTTGGTGATCTGGTAAGTCCATACTGGATTTAGTTTAAGGAATACTGATATGTCACCTTCACTCTTTATCTAAATTCCCTGATCTAGACTATCTGTCTCACGGACTACTTGATACCTGCCTCCAAGCACTGTAACATGTCCTCAAGTACTGTAACATGTCCTCTATCCCTAGTTCTGGTAGGGGTACCTTTTCTTTACGTTTTTTCGTTGTACCGACAGACTCCTCCGGAATGTTTATCGATACTTTTCTTCTGTTCGTTTTTCGTTTTCTCTTTTCCCTTCTATATTCGTAGACTTACGTCTCAAGGTTTCTTATCGTTCCTCTCTATTCTTGCGGAAGGAGTCGTTAGTTACGTTTCTTTATCTCCTTTTCTTGTCTTACCCTTTCTGATCTCTATAGAAGTTCTTTTAATCTCTATGGTTCCCTTGTAAAGTATGTTTCTACCTTAGCTATTTCCTGTCTTTACCATACCTGGATTGTCTTCGTCTTCTATAATTCTTCTCCACCGTTCTTATGTACCTTCTTGACATGTTTTTCTCGAAGTGCTGGTTCTATTAGTGCTACCACACTAGTGAGTGGATCTCGGTCTGTAGGACCTTACACTTCAGTTTATCCGGAATCTTTCGTAGTGATTCTTGTTTCGATCACCTCCACTATCTTAAGGTCAACTCGACAAAGTTTAAGACTTTCCACTACGACACTTTCACGACGTGAGTTATACGGTCGTTTAAACCTTTTGAATCGTCACCGATGTTCTGACCTTTTCCAGTCAAAAGTAAGGTTAAGGTTTCTTTCCGTTACGGTTTCTTACGAGTTTGATGACGTGTTAACGTGAGTAGAGTGTACGATCATTTCATTGCGAGTTATAAGAGGTTCGGTCCGAAGTCGTTATGCACTTGACGCTTGAAGGTCTACAAGTTCGGCCAAAATCTTTTCCGTCTCCTTGGTCTCTAGTTTCACGGTTGTAGGCGACCTAGTACCTTTTTCGTTCTCTCAAGGTCTTTGTGTAGATACAGACGAAATAACTGATACGGTTTCGGAAACTGACACACCTAGTGTTATTTGACCTTTTAAGACTTTCTCTACCCTTATGGTCTGGTGGACTGGACGGAGAACTCTTTGAATATACGTCCAGTCCTTCGTTGTCAATCTTGACCTGTACCTTGTTGTCTGACCAACATCCTTTTCCTCATGCAGTTCCGACATATAACAGTGGGACGAATAAATTGAAGATACGTCTCATGTAGTACTCTTTGCGACCTGACTTTCTTCGTGTTCGGCCTTAGTTCTAACGACCCTCTTTATAGTTATTGGAGTCTATACGTTTACTGTGGTGGGAAAACCGTCTTTCACTTCTCTTTGATTTCTCGGAGAACTACTTGCACTTTCTCCTCTCACTTTTTCAACCGAATTTCGAGTTGTAAGTCTTTTGCTTCTAGTACCGTAGACCAGGGTAGTGAAGTACCCTTTATCTACCCCTTTGTCACCTTTGTCACAGTCTGAAATAAAAACTCCCGAGGTTTTAGTGACGTCTACCACTGACGTCGGTACTTTAATTTTCTGCGAATGAGAAACCTTCCTTTCAATACTGGTTGGATCTATCGTATAAGTTTTCGTCTCAGTAATGAAACGATTGTTTCCAGGCAGATTAGTTCAGATACCAAAAAGGTCACCAGTACATACCTACACTCTCAACCTGAGATTTCTTTCGACTCACGACTTCTTAACTGCGAAAACTTGACACCACAACCTCTTCTGAGAACTCCCAGGGAACCTGACGTTCCTCTAGGTTTGTCAGGTAGGATTTCCTCTAGTCAAGACCCACAAGTAACCTTCCTTACTACGACTTCGACTTTGAGGTTATGAAACCGGTGGAGTACACTTCTCAACTGAGTAACCTTTTCTGAGACTACGACCCTCCCTAACCCCCGTCCTCCTCTTCCCCTGCTGTCTCCTACTCTACCGAGTTACCGTAGTGTCTGAGCTACCTGGACTCAAACTCACTTGAGGCTCACAACCACTACCTGTCCCTCCGGAACGCACGACACTAAGTACCCCAACGTTCCTCAGCCTGTACTGACTCGTTGACTTGACTTGACTTGTTATCAACATCCAAATCTTTTATAGAATACAACCTTAAATCATTTCAGACGAAATCTATTCCTTCTGTCGTCACAAAAACACATAAAAAAATTAAAAAAATAAACATTAAAATCACACAGGACACAAGCAAACTGATACAGAACACAGACACCAATATTCCTTACAGACATTATACAAATTATCTTTTCCTAACATCTTTAACAAACATAACTTCACATCCGTCCCGTTAACAGACAAAATTATCTTGATCCTCAAGAATGTCGTTTCGTCCGATTATCCACTCAATATTGCACTACACATCGAAATGGTACTTCTGCACACCGAGTATATTTTCTTAACCACAGCTGTGTCTGTACATCCTTCCTTCTACCTCTTTCAAATCTTGTTACTCAATGTAGGTAAACAGTACCAAATAATCCGACATTAGAAACTCCTAATTATAGAACACATTACCAACTTCTACATCCCCAAATGTTCATCTCGTTAATAATTACTGAAAAAATTGGACCACCATACCCTCAAAAATATCGACCACATCCCTCGGTCGTGACAACACATTGTCTCGTATAGCAAAAAAACCTCATCGTTTTCTTTGTTCAAATAGTCAGAAAAGTAATGGTATCAGTATCCTACTCCTTCCATCCTTACACAGACTCATACCCATTATATTAACCCTCTTCATGTCAAAAATTATTACCTAACATTAAAAAAATTTACAACAATTTATTATCCAACTAACCTCAAATATCATCTCCAAAAATATAAAAAATTATGTTTTTGACTTATATTCCTTAGTCTCTGATATAATTACCCCATTCCTACATCCGTTTATTGAACTTATTCTCATATATTAAATAAAACAACTCGTCTTATCTTAAATCACATTCTCTGAAATATAAAAAACTCTCTGGTCTTACTCCGAAACCGCAACAATCAGAGTAGATATATCTTTTGAAATCGAACACCATATCCGACACTCGACTGCTATACCCTTTATTATTTAAATCATAAAAACTTCTTTAAAGTATCGAACAATCTTACTTTAAAGAGGTTTTATAAAATCTTTCCGATAAACTTTTAGCCACCTTCAAACATTACACAAAAATTTAACTCTAAATAACTATCCATAATGTTAAAATACTTCTAGTTTCGGTTAATCTCAAAATCCCCAAAAAAAATTAACTATTACTACTCTCGTTAATTTAGTTCCACTCCACATTCACTGAAATAAAAAAAAATTCCCCATATCTAGATAAAATAACCCACAAAAACAACGCGTTCTTCAAAACACCCTCTTACTTCTCTTCCCTCATGTTTATTAAAATCTCCATTTAAATTAGAGTACACTCATTATTTGACAAAAACATTAAATAAAACATGATTTATTTCAAAAAGAGTATAAAAAACTCTTTCACTTGTTCCCGATAGATTTAATCCTAGAGAAAAATTTCATAATTTATCTAATCAGTCAACTATTAATCGTTACAGATTACTCCCACATTAGATTAAATATAGTAGGTTCTCAAAAACTTTTAGTAAATTTCAACTATTAAATAGTCATACTTAGACTCAATTAACTTCTTAATAAATAACAGATAGTTGTTATTTAGAATTCGTTACCATTCCACATCTCCAAACTTAAAAAAAATCCCCGTTTCTAATTGGTTCTCAAAAATTCGTAAGAAATCGATATAGTTTGTATACAACTCAAAAATTTTGTCTACCTCGACTTTTGTTATATAGTAGATATATTACTTGTTGTTCTTTCAGCCTTTTAACAAAAAAGTGTCCGAGTTCCCGAAATCGGTGCATCATAACTGTGTACCACCCTCTTAAATAGTAAAAAACTCCGTCGTGTTAGATAACTATAGTGAATACTCCGGGCTACACTAATCCTTTTCCCTCTCTCTTTTGTTTAGAGAGAGCCAGATTTCCCACATTTCCATATAAATTATTCTTCAGAACATTTAGTTATTATTGTTATACAGTTGAAACTCCTTATTATCATCCACTACCCTAAAAACCAACATTACAAGGGTATCCAAAATATCTACATAATTGAAAAAATTCCAGACAATTTTCCGCGGTGAACAATCTAAAAAAAAATATATTGTTTTTATCCTCTCAAAGTTCCTTTCGTTCTAAAAAGTTATACAAAATTAAAATTAACACACAGATATTCAAAAAACCGTCGGACATTAAAAAAAAAAACATTCCCCGGTGACGAGACAAATTTATCCGAGTAGTAAAAAAATTCAATAAAATTATTAACAAAACAAACAATTTACTCGTCACTGGGGATCCTTTTTTACACCTTACATATAGACTCAGACAGTAACATATTCATTCAGAGAAAAATAATCTAATTCCTCCGTAAATAGTGTATTCCAGAATTACAACATCCAACCGGAAAACCAGAGAGTGTACCCATATAGACTTGTGAAACTGTCTGAAAAACATAAAATCAAACTTTTTGAAAACGTTAAACCGTTTTCCGGAAAACATACCCGGTCCTAAATCCGGTATTCACAAACCTTTATTATCATTATAGTCTAGGTCACAGTTCCTCTGGTCTTTTAGAAAATGGTAATTAAAAATATAAATATAAACCAGTCCGTGTAAATCTATAGTTACTACAGGTATTCCTAACAAAAAATAAACATGACAGTTTAGACAGACAGATATGTAATAATCTCATCAATTATCTTTACATTCCGTTTTCTTCATTAACTCGTTAAAACAGAGAGAAAAACTTAACAGTATCTTAGACTCTACTGTAGTATTAAACTTAAAATAAAAATATTAGACTTAGTTAATAAAGTCCCACTTGTCATTAAAAAAATCTTCAGTTTGATGTAACCGGTTCGTTTTCTGGCTTCCAAACACCCCCGTCTCCAGGTTTTTCAGACCATCCATAAGATCTTCCCTGACAAACTCTCATTTCCTTTTTTAGTAAATCCCGACCATATAGCTGTCGTCGTGACAGTCTACAACCCCCAAACTCCCTTTTCTATCTTAAACAGAGACCAAAAACAACATCCCCTGGACCCCCGTCCCCCCAGGGGACAAACCTCAAAAACCTTATCCAAAAAGTAGTTATAGTTTAAATCTAAATATTAGAAACCGGGTTACATAAAAAAATACCGTCGCTCCCGTTCAAAAAGCTCCAAAAAATAATCGGAAAAATTCCGTCAGAGAAAAATTTACCAAAAATAAAGATGTACATTTTGTAGAAAATAAAAGAAAAAATTTCAGTCGTCGGTAACAGAGTTGATCGTAAACATAGAAAACTCAAAAACTAGAATCTAACACTGTTCGGAAGTTTATTAGTTATTATCAGAGTCAGAGTGCTTAACCTCGCTATCGAGAAACTGTAAAAAGTAAACATAAAAGTATTCGTTCATTAACAAAATCGACAAAAAACCGAAAAAAAATAATGTCATACCCTTTATCGTCAAAGATTAGATCGATTTTTTAGTCGTATTGAAAATAATCCAGAAACATTATAAAATCACATTGATGGACATCCAAGGGAAACTCCTCATTAAACTAGAGTTCGAAATTCCCGGTGGTAAAAATTGACAAATACATTGTTCCCTCCCGTAACATAAACCATAGAAAATACCATAGTTTAACAGACCTCGGTCAATTGTAAAATATTCATTAAACCAAAACCGTTGCACAGTCGAGTTCGTAAAAACAATCGTACTAGAAACCGATATAGTACTTTGGTGTGACAGATAACTTCTATAAAAAAGACAAATTCCTCTCAAAAATAATTTCAAACAGGTAGTATCTCTTATTTCAAAAATCATCTTCTACAGTGTTGTAAATCTTCGACAGATCATTTTCCGCTTACACCCGGTATGTATCAATGTCGAAAAAAATAAACAACATACACCTTTTCTAATTATGGCAGTATGACTCCATAATAGAAACTCACAGTCTTAAAAAAATTTTGACCTTTCTGCCTTTTTGGTAGTCGCAGTCTTTGAATATTAACATTTCGGTCACTAAATCTCTCGAAGACAACACCTCCTCTCACTTATTCACAACTCAAAAACATTTATACTCAGACACAGTTCCTGAATAGTATTAACGGATATTCTCGTAACAGTCAAAACCACAGTTTTTTGCAGAGTCCTCTCAGCAACAGTCTTAGTAATGCAAAATTGTTTCCTTTCTGAAAACCTAAGTACAGACAACCGTCTCCTCCTCCTTAACCTTGTCGACCCTGTCCCGATCATCCTTTAAAAACTTTATAAATACAACAAGATTGACCCGGAAAACAATTCAAAGTAGTAGATTAAGTATAAATACGTTATTCACAAGACAGACAGTAGTTTATAGCACTCCCGATCTTAATAGAACTTTACCGTTGTAATACCGAAATTACTCTCGGGTATCTCCGGTCTTTAGTTAACCTTATAAAAAAGGAACAGGTCACCGAGTAAGTTGTAAAAAAACTGGGTCACGGTTTAAAGATGTAGTTTTGACAGAAATAGTCCCTTGGTCCCTAACACAAACTGTTGACAAACTTCCGTTCGGAGATAAGCAACCGTACTTTGGTCTTTAGGGACTTGAAATTTGTTTACCACTTCATTTCATCTCTTTACTACCCCGAAAGGTCGGCAAACTGGGTACAGAATCATGAATGGTTGGAGTTATCCGGGACTGGAGGACCTCAGTGAGACAGACTTTACAGTACATATAGTCTCAGGGACAAACCCGCGGTGAACCAACCCAGGAAATTACCTGGTCTTGGACCACCAGACCTTAGTTGCTATTCTTTCACTTTCTCTCCTTCTCCGACTATAAAGAACCAAATACGTCTTTTGGTTATTTCGAGAGCCATGTCTCGAACACAGTGAGTGCTTCCGTGGTCCGCGGGAGAACTCCCCCACTTCCGTGTCTGACGGAAGTGTTCTCCCAGAATCTTCGGGTCTGTCCTTTCACTCGTGTTGCCCAGAGATTGCGAGGTCTCTTAATCGGTCTCTCTCTCTCCCCCGCCCCCCTCTCTTTCTTTGTTTTTACTGTGCCCCTGGACTCGGGACTACCTCGTTTCCACGAAATTACTAAAAAGACACTCATATATATCCGACACCATGTTCTTTAAAAAAAACTGTTACTATTTCTAGTCTTTTGGTTTACATGTCATTGGTAATGATTCCCTTTTTCCCTATTATTACCAGTGTTCCAGTTCTCTGTTAGATATAGAGTTCTTTTCCCCCCACTCTGATTCGTCAAAACAACATTTCTCTTACAAACCGACTCTCGATGGGGAACAGACTTCAGTGCCTATCGCCGGGTCTCACGGTTCGACGTTACCGCGTCCTTGTCGGCCCTCCTCGGCGACGCGCTGGCTCCAGTCCCCGCCGCCGACTCTCCTCGATGGGGCGTAGACTCCAGTCCCCGTCGACCCTCCTCTGTGGGGCGCAGCCTCCAGTCCCGCCGCCGGTCCTCCTCGATGGGTCGCAGGCTCCGGTCACCGTCGGCCCTCTTAGGTGGGGCGCGGCCTCCGGTCCCCGTCACTGGGACTCCTCGGTGGGGCTCGGGTTCCGGTCCCCGTCGTCGACCCTCCTCGGTGGGTACGGACTCCGGTCCCGGTCGCCGGCCCTCCTCGCTGGGCTCCTCCCCACCGACCCGCCCGTATCCTCCCGGATCTCCTCGATTAGGGTGCAACTTCCAGTTCTTCCCGGGCCATTCCTCTATGGGGAGCAGGTTCCATTCCTCGTCGCTCGCCGACACGAAACGACCTCGTCGGCACTTCTCTATGGGGTACGGGTTCCGTTCTCTTTGAGTTCATTCTACCATCCACGACGTTCTGCCGTAGTCTCCCGTCTGTGTGACTTTGGTATGAGTGTCTTTTGTTCAGTTGTGTGATCCTGGTGTCGGAACAGATTGAGTTACTTTGGTTCGGTACGGACGTTCCGTTGGGTTCTGCCCACCCAGTACCACCTCTCCAGACTGTCTTACACCAGGTGACCTCTTCCCTTACCGTTCGGTGAAATCATAAGAACGGAACTCTTGGGGCACTTGTCATACTTTTCCGTTTTACTATCCTATGGTTTTCTCCTTGAGGGGTCCAGTAATCCACGGGTTATACGATGACCTCTAGTCACCTCTTTATTGAGGTCTTTCTTACTTCCCTACCTCGGTTTCGTTTTTGTTATGGGTCAACACCTACACTGACCACTATCTTCGTTCTAGGCTACGACATTTCTCGTTATAACGTATCCTTGTACCTTACAGTCCAGGTACTTAGTTTCGTTTGACCTTCACCAGTTTGTTCTCTACCGTTCCCACTTGTAACTGTAAGATCCTTAGTCGCTTGATTTTACCTGACCTTACCCACTTAAATTGAGTCTACTGGTAATATAGATGATGACTCCCGTCCTTAGGGAGTCTTCTTTACCTCATCGGTAGGACCAGTTGTTTTCTCAGACTTTACGTCATGAACCTACGTTAGAGTTTATGCTGTCTTACTAGAGACAAGCGAGGTTCCGTTTAGTAAGTTATAGTGTCAATAGGTTCAGATACGAGGTTGGTCATTACGACTTCTTTGACTTCAACTTTCCAAAATACTTCTGGATGTTCTGGAAAATCTTGATTGTGGGTTTTTTCTACAGGAAAAGTAATATCCCCTGACCTTACGTTTTCGTCCTTCAGTTCTTTGTGGACCTCATCGTCCGTTTAAACCGGAACCTTACGCCTTACTTCGTCCCGTTCTCAAAACGGTTCTTTTACGTGATCAGTATCGTTTGTGGGAGAAGGTTGTTGTGTTCTCTTCTGAGATGTGTACCTGTAGTGGTCTACCAGTTGTCGCTATAGTCTGACTAATATAAGAAACGTCGGTTTCTACCTCTTCGAGATATGTCAGTTGTTTTTGTTCTGGTCCTCGACTGACACCGAGTCTAGTACTTGAGGAATAACGGTTTAAGTCTGAGTTTAACTTCTTTTATCTCTTTTGGTGATCTGGTAAGTCCATACTGGATTTAGTTTAGGGAATACTAATATGTCACCTTCACTCTTTATCTAAATTCCTGGATCTAGACTATCTATCTCACGAACTACTTGATACCTTACTCCAAGTACTGTAACATGTCCTCTGTCTCTAGTTCTGCTAGGGGTACCCTTTCTTTACGTTTTTTCGTTTTACCGACAGACCCCTCCGGAATGTTTATCGACACTTTCCTTCTCTCCACTTTAGTTTCCTCTTTTCCTTTCTATATTCGTAGACTTACGTCTCAAGGTTTCTTATCGTTCTTCTGTATTCTTTCGGAAGAAGTCGCTAGTTACCTTTCTTTATCTCCTTTTGTTGTCTTACCCTTTCTGATCTCTACAGAAATTCTTTTAATCTCTATGGTTCCCTTGTAAAGTACGTTTCTACGCGAGCTATTTCCTGTCTTTACCATACCTGGATTGTCTTCGTCTTCCATAATTCTTCTCCACTGTTCTTATGTACCTTCTTGACATGTTTTTTCTAGAAGTGCTGGGTCTATTAGTACTACTACACTAGTGATTAGATCTCGGTCTGTAAAACCTTACACTTCAGTTCACCCGGAATCTTTCGTAGTGATGCTTGTTTCGATCACCTCCACTACCTTAAGGTCAACTCGACAAAGTTTAGGACTTTCTACTACAACACTTTCACGACGTGAGTTATACGGTCGTTTAAACCTTTTGAGTCGTCACCGGTGTCCTGACCTTTCCCAGTCAAAAGTAAGGTTAGAGTTTGTTTCCGTTACGGTTTCTTACGAGTTTGATGGTGTGTTAACGTGAGTAGAGTGTACGATCATTTCATTACGAGTTTTAAGAGGTTTGGTCCGAAGTCGTTATGCACTTGGCACTTGAGGGACTACGAGTTCGACCAAAATCTTTTCCGCCTCCTTGGTCTCTAGTTTCACGGTTGTAGGCGACCTAGTACCTTTTTCGTTTTCTCAAGGTCTTTTTGTATATAAAGACGAAATAACTGATACGGTTTCGGAAACTGACACACCTAGTGTTATTTGACACCTTTTAAGACTTTCTCTACCCTTATGGTCTGGTGGACTGGACGGGGAACTCTTTAGACATACGTCCAGTCCTTCGTTGTCAATCTTGACCTGTACCTTGTTGTCTGACCAAGGTTTATCCTTTTCCTCACACAGTTCCGACAAATAACCGTGGGACGAATAAATTGAAAATACGTCTCATGTAGTACTCTTTGCGACCTGACCTTCTTTGCGTTCGACCTTAGTTCTAACGGTCCTCTTTATAGTTATTGGAGTCTATACGTCTACTGTGGTGGGAATACCGTCTNGAACTACTTTCACTTTCTCCTCTCACTTTTTCAACCGAATTTCGAGTTGTAAGTCTTTTGCTTCTAGTACCGTAGACCAGGGTAGTGAAGTACCCTTTATCTACCCCTTTGTCACCTTTGTCACAGTCTGAATTAAAACCCCCCGAGGTTTTAGTGACGTCTACCACTGACGTCGGTACTTTAATTTTCTGCGAATGAGGAACATTCTTTTCAATACTGGTCGCATCTGTCGTATAAGTTTTCGTCTCTGTAATGAAACGGCTGATTCCAGGCAGATCAGTTCCGATACCAAAAAGGACACCAGTACATACCTACACTCTCAACCTGACACTTCTTCCGACTCGCGGGTTCTTAACTACGAAAACACCACAACCTCTTCTGAGAACTCTCAGGGAACGTGACGTTCCTCTAGGGTGGTCAGGTAAGACTCCCTCTAGTTGGGACCCTAAAGAAACCTTCCATACTACGATTTCGACTTTGAGGTCAGGAAACCGGTGGAGTATGCTCCTCAACTGAGAAACCTTTTCTGAGATTACGACCCTCCCTAACCCCCGTCCTCCTCTTCCGCTGCTGGCTCCTACTCTACCGAACTACCGTAGTGCCTGAGCTGCCTGCACTCAGACTCACTTGAGACCCTCAACCACTACCTGTCCCTCCGGACCGTACGACGCTAAGTACCCCAGCGTATCTAGCATGAGCTGACTCGCTGACTTGACTTGACTTGACTGATTTTCTCTGGGTTCGGACAGAGTGTGTTACTGAAGTCAGGACTCTCGACGTCCGTCAAAATGAGCGGAGACCGTCTTCGACTATTCCTTATCTTCTAAATACTCTTTGTCGTACATTCTTAGGAGGCCAATTTGTAAGGGACTGTTGACAACAAAAAAGACAACTCCGAGATTGGGAGAAGAACAATGGTCAAGGAAATATTCGTATCTTGAATAAGATCGACCAGAAAAAGCAATCCGGAAGACCACTGTTTAAGAAGTAAAAGGAAGTAGACTTCCAGAAGTAATAGATCTCCAGAAATAAAGGGGAAATAAAGATTTCTCTTAAAAACGATCTACGTCTTAATCCTCAAATGTCAAACCCCAAAACAAAACAAAAAAGTCGTGAACTTTTAATGACACGGTAGAGGAAGACTAGAGACACCAAAGTCTACTCTTTAGGTACAAGAAATTAACAAGGGGATGTTCCTTATGTGAAAAAGAGAGAAGTTTAACTTATCAGTGTTGACTCAAGGATCACTTAATCATATCTCTTAATCCGGTCTAATAAGATTTCAAATAGGTCTCTATGTTTGAGTATTCTGATTGCATCTTTTTAGTCCTTTCTCTCATTCTCCCCTGTACGAGAGGGTTTCTCGATATCATTAATTTTGTCATACTATACATATTCTTATCTACTTATCTAGTCATCCTGTTTTGTCTCCTTTCTCTGTATCTATATTCCCCTAAATCATAATCTTCTTACATCCCGTATAAAAATTTAAACCACACGCCTTTGTGAAAGATTTACTCTTCTTAAGTTTCAGTCTTCCCTTTTCTGACTATTTTAGACTTACGTATTTCTAAAGGTTCATATCGTACGTACACACATGTGTGTGTGTGTGTTTTGGGGTTTCCCTTTTATGTTTATCACTAAATACGTTTATACGACATAGACTTTGTATGTATACTTTCAATATTATAGGTTGGTGGATTCTTGAGGATACACACACGAGTCAGTACAGACTGAGAAAAACCTGGGTACCTGACATAGGACGGTCCGAGGAGACGATACATTAAAAGGTCCGTTCTTATAACCTCACCCAACCGTTAAGGACAAGGTTCTCTAGACGACCTGAGTCCCTAACTCGGATGTAGAAAACACAAAGGACGTAACCGTTCACCTAGGAAATGGTGATCGTGATGGACCCCTTGGGGTTCTTGTCGACGTTTAGCTATTATTTTTATGTCCCTATGATTACCCTTTTGTCCGTTTCATGTACTACTAAATGATTTTCTGGACCCGTTCAACATATTCACCTTCAACTTTAGTATTTTCACCTATTGTCACCATCGGCTCCAAAATTTCTTACTTAAAGACCTTTGTAAAGTGGGTTCATTCTTTGGATGAAGGAGGTAGAGGGGTCAGACGGTACAGGTTAAGTAATGGTCCAGGAAATTCAAGAAGGAAATTTATAAAAGAACTGGGACAAATGGAATCAGGGGTCGAGGACCAGAGGTCCTATGTCTTAGTAACGGAAGTGACCACAAGGACTTGGTTCTATAAAAAGACAACTATGAGTCGTAGTGTGACATGTACCCTACGTTGTCGGAGAAGTCTTGAGAAGTAACAGAAGAGTAAGTGTCTTACGTACAAGAAAGTGTACAGGAACACTTCCTAATTGAAAAGGTCAGAGAAGAGAAAAGTATGGTAGAGAGGCAACGGGAGAAAATTTGTCCGGTCACTTAAAGAACCAAGGAAAAAAGAGAAGGTCAAAAATATGACCTGACATTGGTTCATCTTGGAATACCCTGGAGGGACCTATCAGGGCGATGGTACAAGAAGTGGACGGAGAACAAACATCTTTTTTTTAATCAGAGAATCCGGAAGGGTTTCAAGGTTTCTTGTTTAAATTAGTCTTTTCACTCTTTTACGTCTTTCCTTTTGTTTGTTCTTTTTTATTACCGAATAGGTAATCTGTTTCAGTTCCTGAGAATCCAGGAAGAGTTACGTTTCATCCTTCAGTTCTTTATAGACCTCATTGTCCGTTTAAACCGGAACCTCATGTTTTGCTTCGTTCAGTTTCCGATTATCTCAAAATGACAACCAATGATGCTCACTTTACTGTGTCTTGTATGTTCTGTGTGTTCTCTGTCTGTCCTGTGGTGAGACCGGTCTCCTTGTCTTGACCCGTTTGATTAACAGTAAATAATAATATTTCGGGAGGAATCTGTCTTAAGGTCTGACATTCTTATTCGGAAAAGTCATGTCACGTCCACGTAGTACAATAGCATGTCGTTTCCCCTCACTTTAGAGACAGATGACGTCTCAGACGTGTTTCGGGAGTAGAGGGAGAATAGAGTTCTTCCCTTACGAGGGAGCAAACGTTCCCTGGTAATTTGAGTTCCGACATAGGTCTGAGAAACCGTCTTACGGAGCATACGTTCCTGCAAGTCGGACTCGTCTCTCTGGACAAACGTCCGTGTAGAGACGATGGGATAATTGGGAAGTAAATGCTTCTCTTACGTGACCAGCATCGTTTGTGGAAGAAGGTTGTTGTACTCTCTTCTGAGATGTGTACCTGTAGTGGTCTACCAGTTATGGTTTTCGTCTAACTAATATAAGATATAGGAAACGTCGGTTTCTACCTCTTCGAGATATGTCAGTCGTTTTTGTTCTAGCCCTCGACTGACACCGAGTCTAGTACTTGTGGAATGACGGTTTAAGTCTGAATTTAACTTCTTTCATCCCTTCTGGTAAGTCCATACTGGATTCATTTTAGGGAATGATAATATGTCACCTCCACTGTTTATCTAAGTTCCCTAATCTAGACTATCTTATGGACTTCTTGATACCTACCTCCAAACACTGTAACATGTCCTCCGTCACTAGTTCTGGTAAGGGTTCTTTTTATTTACGTTTTTCTGTTTTACCGATAGACTCCTCCGGAATGTTTATCGACTCATTTCTTCTCTGCACTTCCTGTTTCCCCTTTTCCCTTCTACATGGGTAAACTTACGTCTCAAGGTTTCTTATCGTTCCTCTCTATTCTTTTGGATGGATTCACTAGTCACATTTCTTTGTCTCCTTTTGTTATCTTACCCTTTCTGATCTCTAGAGAAATTCTTTTAATCTCTGTGGTTCCCTTGTAAAGTACGTTTCTACCAGTGTTATTTCCTGTCTTTGTCATACCTGGATTGTTTTCGTCTTCTATAATTCTTCTCCACCATTTTTTATGTGTTTTCTTGATATGTTTTTTACAGAATTACTGGGTCTACTGGTGCTACCACACTAGTGAGTGCATCTCGGTCTGTAGGACCTTACGCTTCAGTTCACCCGGAATCCGTCGTAGTGATACTTGTTTCGATCACCTCCACTACCTTAAGGTCACCTCGATAAAGTTTAGGACTTTCTACTACGACACTTTCACACCGTGAGTTATACTGTCGTTCAAACCTTTTGAGTCGTCACTGATCTCCTGACCTTTTACAGTCAAAAGTAAGGTTAGGATTTCTTTCCGTTACGGTTTATTACAAGTTTGATGACGTGTTAACGTGAGTAGAGTGTGTGATCGTTTTAAGAGGTTCGGTCCGAAGTTCGCACACTTGACACTTGAAGGTCTACAAGTTCGACCAAAATCTTTGCCGTCTCCTTGGTCTCCAGTTTAACGGTTGTAGACGACCTAGTAGCTTTTTCGTTCTCTCAAGGTCTTTTTGTAGATGAAAACGAAATGACTGATGTGGTTTCGGAAACCGACACATTTAGTGTTGTTTGACACCTTTTAAGAAGTTCTCTCCCCTTATGGTCTGGTGGACTGGACGTAGGACTCTTTAGACACACGTCCAGTTCTTCGTTGTCAATCTTGACCTGTATCTTATTCTCTGACCAAGGTTTAGTCCTTTCCTCATACAGTTCCGACATATGACAGTGGGACGAATAAATTGAATATACGTCTCATGTAGTACGGTCTACGACCCGACCTACTTCGTGTTCGAACTTAGTTCTAACGACCCTCTTTATAGTTATTGGAGTCTATACGTCTACTGTGGTGGGAATACCGTCTTTCGTTTCTTGATTTCTTGGAGAACTACTTTCACTTTCTCCTCTCACTTTTTCATTCGAATTTTGAGTTGTAAGCCCTTTGATTCTAGTACCGTAGAACAGAGTAGTGAAGTACGGTTTGTCTACCCCTTTGTTACCTTTCACACTGTCTGAAATAAAAAAACCGAGGTTTTAGTGACGTCTACCACTGGCGTCGGTACTTTCATTTTCTACGAACAAGGAACCTTCCTTTCAATACTGGTTGGATCTATCGTATAAGTTTTCGTCTCTGTAATGAAACGGTTGTTTCCAGGCAGATCAGTTCCGATACCAAAAAGGTCACCAGTACATACATATACTCTCAACCTGACACTTCTTTCGACTCGTGGCTTCTTAACTACGAGAACTTGACACCACAACCCCTTCTGAGGGAACCTGACGTTCCTCTAGTTTGGTCGGTTAGGATTTCCTTTAGTTAGGACTTATAAGTGACCTTCCGGACTACGACTTCGACTTTGAGGTCATGAAACCGGTGGTCTACGTTTCTTGACTGAGTAACCTTTTCTAGGACTACGACCCTTTCTGACTTCCGTCCTCTTCCCCTGCTGTCTCCTACTCTACCAACCTACCGTAGTGACTAAGCTACCTGTACTCAAACTCATTCGAGACCCTTAACCACTACGTGTCTCTTCGGACCGCACGACGTCAGGTATCCCAACGTTTCGCAGTCTGTGTTGACTCGTTGACTTGACTTGGCTTGCTCCCAATATCTATGACAAGACTCGGTTCAGGATACTCGATAAAACGTCTATCACTTTCGGAGTGGTCCATCTTCTTAAATTGGGATACGACGGGTGGTCGTACAATTGGGGTTTTCCAATTACTACAACTGAGGTCTAATGGAGTGGTAGTTCGTTAGTCTTCTTACAAGTACACGACTAGTACACGGGGTAAATTGGAGAGGGAGTACGACAGAAAATTTTTAGAAAGGGATTTTAGGAAGTTCTTCGAGTCCGGAAAATTTGTGATCAACGTGACATGAGCAACGAACGGTGGACTTTAATTACGACATGAAAGGAAGTGGCGTTGGGTCACAGTTGTATAACCGAAATGACCAGTACCCGGTCGTCTGGGTCCAGACGAAGTCATTGTTAAAACCGTGGGTGTTACCCCGTCTTCAAGGTTCACTCGTAAAAGGGACACAGTGTAGTCAGGACCCGACTACCTCCGAGAACCTAGGGTCGACGGACTCGTGGAAACAGAGTCCGTGTCGGGGTTCACGGAGGGTGTCTGGTCCACAGTGACCGAGGGTCACGGAAGTTAAGACACTACTTCCTTTGTTCCGAAACCAAAACCAGAGAGACGATTAACTGTCAACTGTTAAACCGTCAACTGTCTGAACTACATCCTCCCATTCAGTGAAACCACGTATGTTGGTTTTTGACGGAAGGAGAGGTGGGACCCGAAAAGAAAGGGTCTTATTCGGGTAAACAAAACATGACCACACCATGGGACGACCTCAGTCCTTATCAAAAATCCGAAGATGGGATAAACACTTGGCCAAGAAACAAAGAAACTTACGTTCGTAAACCGAAACCTCCACTGTGAACACAAACCAAGAACAACAGAGCCATCTTACGGGAGACTTCATGTAAAACCCCTTTACTAAAATAATATCGATACTTGGATAAAATAATATCAATACCCCCGAAGGGAGTATCGAGTCGACCATTTCTTAGACGGACGTTACACCCTCTGGATCCAAGCTTGGGACCCAACCCTTCTAGGGGACCTCTTCCCTTTCCGATGGGTGAGGTCATAAGACCGGACCTCTTAAGGTACATGTCAGGTACCCCAACGTTTCTCAACCTGTACTGACTCACTGAAAGTGAAAGTGATACTTGGATACTGATTCCTTTTTCTACTGAGAGAAGTCTGAGGTCTCTTTTAACCAA
The DNA here is from genome assembly GCA_006410555.1 of Capra ibex. Lineage (NCBI taxonomy): Eukaryota > Metazoa > Chordata > Mammalia > Artiodactyla > Bovidae > Capra > Capra ibex. Next base: position 23,892,652 of record SJYO01018169.1, on the reverse strand, counting down.
TACTACTTTGATAAAACTTTAGGGGTTTAACCAAAAAACAAATATATATACTTCAATCTCTTTCGACTGAACTATTTTATGAAAAAAGTCTTAAGACCGAGATTTTCTTGTTTGTGTGAGGATCCTCTTTCAAACTCAATTGAGAAAGTATATGAACTTTATATTTTTGTCGGGTGAAATGAACTCTGAAGTCGGAACCCAATTAATTATCTTGAAGTTTGGTTTCCGCACCCCTCCCCACGCCCTACCTTTTTACCGAAAATTTTTAAGTTTATTCATTTAAATAAAAACCAAAATGTAAACGGTCCACTTAATGGTAATGTATGCTCCAGTACTAAGGAACAGAAAGACGAACGGACAACACAACAAATTTTCTCCCCAGGAGCACACCTTTTTAAATCCTTTTTTGACAACCTGAAGTGGGAAACCAAAAACAGGACGTCCTTACGTTAAAATAAGGAACACAGATACAAACGTAAACAGAACACACATTCACACGACCGATACCCTTTGAGTTTAAACAAAGGACTTACGTCGGAGAACTCCACGTAAGAGGTCTTGACTTTATGAAAATCAATGTTCGGTTACTTTATATTTTTCCACTAAAAGGAAACTATATGTCGAACCAGTTTTATGAGGGTTCTAAGTTTCACCAGGTAATTACCTAGGGATTTAATACGTAGGTACCACGTTAATCTCGACAAAATATTATCTCTCCCCTATTTTCTATTTTTAATATTTGATTAACCCTTGAAGGGACCACCAGGTCACGAATTCTTGTATGGAACGTTATGTTAGGGACCACCCCCTTAATTCTAGGGTGTACGGATCCCCGTTGATTTGGGTACGAGGTGTTGATGACTCGGGGTGGACACGACACTGATCGCAGGTACTCGGTTAGACACGTGACGTTACTTTCTAGGATGTACAACGTTATTTCTAAACTCACGGTGTTGATTCTGGGTTATGTCGGTTATTTATAAAAAAATTAATATTTTTTTATACAAAACATAAATTTATTGACTGAGTACTTATTCAAAATTTTATCCGATACTCCGGAGACACACAGACCTATATTCATACATACTACTAACACAGAAACAGAAACCTTTTATAAGACTCCAATAAAACATTTACTCGAGATAAATGGACCGAATTTCTTTTCATTTACAAATGTTTAGTTTGTAAAATTTTCCGTTATCTCTTATTGGGTTTACTTAAAGTACAAGTGAACTAGACCCTTTATAAGTCATAATTTAATTATTAGACTATAATGTCAATCAAATAAACAACTAATTATGTCTATACAGAAATCTTAGTAGTTTAAGATCCATGAAAATAACATGGATCTAAATGATTTTCAGTTATTTAAGTATGATATAGATAATGTTTAAACAGTTGTTCTTTTAATTGAACCATACTACTATGATAGTGTTCATTATGTTATCTTTACCATATCCTCGAAAGTCCACTTGAGACATCTTTATTAATATGAAATCAAAAAGGTCTAAGAATGATTTGAAGTTTACAATCTTAAAGTGATTTAATTGGATTTACTATTTTTAAGTAACCTCCAGATCCAGTATAAATTAATCTTATTTTATGATGTACTGACTAACGATATCTTCAGATTCAAATACATAAAAAAGGAAAAACATTCTCTTTTTTGATTCTACGAACCCGAATAATCAGTGTATAGAATATGGTGTAATTTTTCTCTTTAATACGATACTTTTTTATATACATAAATCTTCAATACATTATAAAAGAATTCAAAAGATTAGTCTTTTATGACCATACTATTTGTCATGTGTTAACAAACGAAGAACTAAAAGTAATCTCTAATTCCAAAAAATTCTCAATTTTTAACATTACATTGATTTCGATGATTTTATTATTCCCTTTGTAAAGTCACACATTTCTTTCGTCCTAAATACAACAACCACCATCTTCTATGCTTCTGACCTTTGTGTAAACAACCCGTTTGTTCTTATTAAAACAGGATCTCAACGAACAAATACTTTACCTTTTGATTCCCTGTTTGATTATACCTAGATCTTTTACTATTTACCAAACACCTTTTCCTAGGAACTCTTTTATTAAAACATGCAACAGTCGTAACTGTAATCTAATTTAAGGTAATTTATTTACTTAAAATAATAATTGTCATTCGACCTTAAACAAAAAGAGAGACACAATCCTCTCGTTTTAACAGGACTATATAAGACGACGGAAACTATTGTCTAACATTTGAAGAAAGAGATCGATTGAAAGTCATAAGGTTTCCCGGGGACTCCGTAGAGTCTTTTCTAAAATTCATCCTAATAAACCATCTAATTTAATGTCTTCACAATATTTTATTTTGTATTGTAACTTGGAAGAAATACAATATAGATAATTTTACATGTAAAATTCACAAGGTCTTTAGTATCCTTTAAGGACCTTTAGTATATATAGGACTGTATTTTACGATAGACAGTAGTTTTAACTCCGAGTGTTTCTGACTTGGACTCTTAATCCCTTTACGGGATTACCTAAAAGTGCATTTCCGTTTGTGTCTTAGATATTTCTGGCACCGTGTATATCTATTTCAGGTAAGACAAGGATGTTTTTTGATTGGGAAGAAACAGTCTTAAACGGTAGGACTACAGGATCATCGTACCGTTTTTAGACGAGTATTTAGTCTCTTTAATTCTAACAATTGTTATCAAAACTTAAATTTGTTGACCCGATACCCTTTGTGTTTCGACGAATTGAGAAGGACCGAGGGACCGTTTAGAGTAAAAAATAAACTACCCAATTTTAGAAGGGAACAACGTTCCGACTATGAGAGTTTTACTTTTTTCTTTACCAACATTTTAGGTAAAAAGTGAACCCCATATGAAAGATGTCAGAGATCACTAGTTCCATGGATGAAGTTGACCCGTTTGGTATACTCGGAATTGTTTTAGAGTGTGTGAAGAACTCTAATGGTGACAGTGATAATAGTAACCAGTAATCCATTTCGTGTGTTTTAAGTAGCCTTTTTTACTCGAGTTCGTCTCGTTTTTAATTAATGTACCCTAACTTACTTGACTATTTATATTACAATACGGAAAGAATACTGAAAAGATAAAAATACTAAAATAAAACAGACTGTGATAACCGAAAATTAGAAACAGAGACTCTATATTCCTTTGTAAAGGGAAATTCGACTAATATGAAATATTGTTGAACCATTTAATATGGTAACATTTACCTTAATTTTATATGTAGAAAATATAGATGGACTGTGGAGGTCTTTGATCTTAAAGAGTCCAAGGGTCTTCGAAATAGTTTACTTATTCCTTCCATTAGAGAATTGTTGACTTCTTAGAGTTTTATAAAACACCTGGAATTCTCTCTTCTTAAGTGGGTTTAGATGTCCACCTTAGACACTGTTTCGGAACGACACCGAAAGGACCGGAACTCTCCGGAAAATTTTCAAGTCAGACTCTAAAGACTTCTTTTCAATGTCGTACCAGTTAAATTTTTTCGGAAACACAAAACACATACACGAACTGACTCCTCGGTTCCCCTGCTTCGATGGTAGATTCCCTAATACTGGCTTCCGGAGATTCAGTCTTACGACAGGTTCACTTTGTTATACCGTCACGACTGCCTCGGAGGTAACCGGAGTCTATCGCCCAGAGGACGACAGGGGCGGCCGTCCGACGGTGGGTACAGGGAGGCTCGTACCGCGTGGTACGGAAAACAGCCCTGGTCCAGGTCACTCCTCTCGGGAAGCAGGACCCTTTTCCCCGCGTAGACCTTTCCACTGGCGGGGGAACGGGTAGTACGTGGTGTACAACCACTCCTTGGATCACGATTTGGAAAGGATCCTCTGGACGAAGACCCAACCCCAAAAGGATACATCGTCTCGTCGAGGGAACGACGTCAGATAACTTTCAGTCGAGAGTTTTGTTCCCAAACTTTTTTTTGTTTTTAACTACCGTTGTTGTTTTACTATTTCCTCTTCTTTTTTATTTCTTTTTTTTTACGAAACACTTATTAATTGGTCTGTAAAACGTTTGTTTAACTAGAATTAAACCGATATAAACGATTTTTACTTCCATTAAATCTTTCTTTTTATAATATAACATTATCTATGATTTAAGATCAAAACAATTAACTCCAGTTAAAAATGACAAATTTTGAATGAAGGGTTTTTCTTGAGACAACGATACGATGTAATAACTTTTCAGACTCAATGATTCTTCTATGAGATTTGAACAAAGACTTCTAGTGACATTAGATAGAAATCTACTTTTAGTCTACGAGGGACTGGATATTTGTCCCCTAATACGTATGATCTTTTTCGTAATAAATTTCCTGACAGAGGTTGGATCTACTTTCTTATGAGAACGGTCCATAAGAATTCATGGGGTACGTGTTTCTTTGACTTCCCTTAATTGAGTTTAAGAAAAAAGGTAAATTCTTCCCGGAGGCGTAACCTGATCAGATGTCTTTCCTGACGACTGAACGGCTGGAGTTTGTTGTAAGTATATTCCTATTCTTCTGTTGTCGTTACCATCCGTCGTCTGGGTTCTTAGGTTTAGTCCGGACATTCTGGTCAGTGTGATGAAATTAACTCGATAAATGAGTTACAAATAGAGGGATAGTTACCAATTTCAATAATAAAATGAAAATTGGTGTAACAACAGGAGGTACAAATCGTATCTTTTTCCTAAAGGATTACCTGAAAAGTGTCTCATATTGATGAGTACTACACATCGTGAGAAATTTCAGATGACTACTTTCTTGTACATGTTGCGAAGACACTGTTAACCCATACCTACTGTTTTACGGATCGGATACTTTACAAAGGGACAATCGTATTGAAGACTGGAATCAATGTTATAGACTAATCAAAGGAGGATTACACCTTTAATGACCTTTTTGGTATCGAAACTGATCTGTCTGGAAACAACCGTTTTATTACAGAGACGAAAAATTATACGACAGATCCAACCAGTGTTGAAAAGAAAGTTCCTCGTTCGTAGAAAATTAAAGTACCGACGTCGGTGGTAGACGTCACTAAAACCTCGGGTTTTTTTGTTTCAGACAGTGACAAAAGTAACAAAAGAGTTACATTTTGTAACAAATGGATATTTCTTTCGACAGGATGCTTCTTGACTACGAAAGCTTGACACCACGACCTCTTCTGAGAACTCTCAAGGAACCTGACGTTCCTCTAGGTTGGTCAGGTAGGATTTCCTTTAGTCAGGACTTATAAGTAACCTTCCTGACTACGACTTCGACTTTGAGGTTATGAAACCGGTGGACTAAACTTCTTGGCTGAGTGACCTTTTCTGGGACTACGACCCTTTCTAACTTCCACCCTCCTCTTCCCCTGCTGTCTCCTACTCTACCAACCTACCGTAGTGGCTGAACTACCTGTACTCAAACTCATTCGAGGTCCTCGACCACTACCTGTCCCTTGGTACCCCAGCGTTTCTCACTCTGTGCTGACTCGCTGATTGTGTGTTGTGGTTCCCTCTGTTAGACGTGGACCCTGTCCGTCGACTGGGTGGTACCGTATCTCACTATCTATACAACTAATATAGTTACGAAAGATAACTTTCTAAACGTTAGTTTTCCCCTTTTACTACCCCTTTAAAAAGTGTACAACTCCATACCCTTTCACTGAGACCGAATATGTACTAAATCAAACTTGAAATCCGATTTGTTTTGTCAGATAAACACCGGATTTGTACGTGACATATAGACGAAATCGGTCATTCCTTTTTATGTAAATTTTTAGTCTTACTTCATTGGTACCAAGTCTGTAGGTTTTACCTCGACCAACCGGTAACACTTACATTCAAGTCTGTGATAGGATATAATGACTCTTGGACTCAATCGATTTGAAATAGTCTGAATTCCTGTAGTAGTCGGTAAAATGGTTTTGTCGATAAAATAGACAATCGTCGACGGTTAGTCTTGGAGTACCAGAATTACAGAGGAGTGTTGATACTTTAGAAAGAGGATGAAATCTTTATCATCACCGTTTTCTCGAGTTCGATATCGGACGGTCGTTTTCCGTGATCAAAGAAATCTGTCTTAACATAAATAATTATTTTAACGAAATTTAATATAAAACCGTTTTTTATTTTTGTGAGGTTTTGAATAAAAGGGTCAACGGTATATTTTATCCTCCCGAGAAAAGTCCTTATGATGTTCCCACGTAAAATCAGTAATAGGAATTACATTGACAGATGATTAACAGTTTACAAACAGGTCCACGATATTGTTTTGTTTCTCTCTTCATTACATAAGTATTATGTTTTACAACTACGATTCGAACCCTTAATCTGGTAAAGGTTGAAACACAGGTTAAAGGGGTTTAACTCCGTCCTGATGTCCCGTGAAATTATCCTTCATCGGTGTCACCGACAAAGGGTAAACGAGTTTCTCAACCCCTTTTAATTTTGTCTTTACCTTTGATTTTGACTCGAGGAGACGGTTCAAAGTTTAATTGAAGAGTTAGGATTTGAAATAGGGGAGAGAATAAGGTATGGACAAGGGGGAGTTCTGACTCCTCATAGGTTCTTTTCGTCATTTGACAATTGTCTCGTCCTGGGATATCCCGGAAAGACCTTATTGAGGGGAGTAGTGGGGAGTAGGACAGGTACGTAAGTCTTTACATCCTTTTGAAATCGAAGGATCCGGAAGGAGTTCAAGGTTTCTTGTTTAAATTAGTCTCTTCACTCTTTTACGTCTTTCCTTTTGTCATTTCGTTCTTTTTTATTATCAAATCGGTAATTTGTTTCAGTTTCTGGAAATCAAAGAGGAGTTCCCGATATCTATACGATTATTCGGAGAAGGAAACTCGACAAAACGTCTATGGCTTTGGGAGTGGTCCAACTTCTCCAATTGACATTCCACGGGCGATCATGATCTGGGGTCTGGTCAATCTTTGTCTTCCAACCCCTACGACTGAGGGTTAATGGAGTGGCGGTCGTTTAGTCTTACAGGTGTTGGACTACGTGAGGTGTTTGGGACAGAGTAGTACAAAAATTTTTGAATAACTTTCGGGAGTCCCTCAAGCTCAGAAAATTCGTGGTGAAAGACAGTGGTCTTTGGACAAAGGCACCTAACTAACATGACACCTACCGACTCGGTTAGGTTCAAATCAAACGATTGTCTAGTAAAAAGAAAGAACAGAGAAAAAAGTATTTGACAAGTCGAGGTGGATCTTATTCCAAGGGACTAAGTCACCCGGATTAGAGAGGATTGGAAGGGTAGTGTTATGTTTCGAAGGGCGGGATGGAGGGTAAGGGAGTCGAGCCTCGAGACAGTCTCGAATCAGGAGACACACACGAGCCCTGGCTCGACAGTCGTGGCCCTCCTTGGCCGAAAGCTCCGAGGGAAACCTCGAAGTCCCACCTTCGGGCCGACGGCGGAGACGGAGACGCCTGTCGAGCGGTTAGGCCCGAGCCGAACCCCTGCTAGCGGCACCGGCGGGGCCGGCGCCACCAACTCGACGGTGTGGCCTGAGGTCCCAGACCCTCAGTCTCAGGGAGCCCATCCCGCCAGGACGGTGACAGCGGAAGACCCGACGTTCAGAACCTTCGTTTCCGTTCCCGACGTCAGCTAAGACCCTTGTCATCAGGTTCGCACCTACCGAACCTGAGTCCGACTTCGGCGTCACCTGGGACCCTTCACATCAACAAACTCCGGGGGCAAGTGGAACACCCGCGCCCCGCATGACCCTCAACAGCACACCCCCCGAGAGACGGGCGCTCCGCGACTCCGGCGCCACCCACGACCCTTCGTCTCGACAGACTCCGGGCGCCGGACCAGCGCCAACCACAGACTCCGAGGCCTTCCCCGTCAAACGCCCTGAGACCGAGCCCCAGGGGCAACGTTTCTGTTCTTGACAGGACATGACTGGCTCCATCCTCTTCCCGGGCGGGACGGGCTCGGCCCCAGGCGGCCCCGACTCCACTGGCTCCCGCCACCGGAGTAGGGCTCGAGACCTTCAGCACCGACGGGTCGGTCGTCGCGCCTCCTCTACGGGGTCGACGTCGGGGCAATTTCCGACGCCGCGACGCCGGCGCCCAGGCCGGGTCCGATCCACGGGGACGGCGCCGCCCTTCCCTCGACAGCACCTGCGGGGACTAGGACGCACTGCTCCCGCCACCAACGCCTCGCTGACCGGGGGTCGGGCCGGGCCAAGCGGGCGTGCCGGGGCGGCCGTCACGGAGTCGAAGAAAGAGAGGGGCGGTCGAGGCGGGAGGTGCGACGCAAGAGTCGGCCGGGACGGGACTCGGTACAGCGTCCATTTAACACGAAGGAAAGAAGACTTACGTCGACACAAATGTATCCGAAAGGAAGAGGACATTGAGGATGGGGACATGGACGGGACGGAGAGAGAGAGCACGAACTCTCCTGCACTCTCCCAAGTTACCCCCGCGCCGCGACCCCCGCGACAGGGCTACACCCGCCCCAGACTTGCATCTGGCCCGACAGGGCAAGAGGAAAACGGTTTGCTTAAGCTACCTTACTCCTCACGAAATCCGAAGAGAGAGGGCGACGGCAAGAAAGTGAATAAGCAGGACAAAAATAACTAATAAAATAATAATAATAAAATAACTAACAAAAGCAACTCCGATTTACGAACCGTCCGTCAACACGAAGTGTCTCCACCCCCTGTTCTTCCGGTCGGTCAGGTTTAATAAGGCAGACCTACGTCAAAGTAAAGAGACAGGACGAAAAAAAGTACGAACAGAGGTTTAGGTCTCCGAGAGGTTGAAAACGGAACTCAGGTCAAAGGAAGACATGGCGTCTAGGGTGACGTCATATAATATAATCCTTTGTCGAAGGAAATAATCGGTTATTAGATATTGTTCAATATCCCTGAACTTAAAACAAAAAAAAAAATGACATTTTATATTGAGACAGTGTGGAGACCTTGACAATGATCAAACCTTGAAAATTTTTAGGGCAAGTACGGACTACCGATACACCTAGTGAGCTCACGACGTTTCGTCCCCGAATAATAATGGGGTTGGGACTCCCTTTTTCGAAATCCAAGGTGGGACCTTACAGGAATATGAAATCAGAAATAAGAGAACAAGGGACTGAAACGACTTTGACAGAGGTTCAAAGTGTCGATAAAGAAGTCTTTACCCCTACGGACCCTATTTGGACCCACAGGGAATTTGTCTACGACGACGATATACGATGTTGGTCATCACTGATGTTTCTTTAAGAACAGTTTAGTAAAATTTTACAACAACCAAATCAGTGATTACGTACAGGTTGCGATACGTTGGGGTACCTGACATCGGGCGGTCCGAGGAGACAGGTACCCCAAAGGGGTCCGTTCCGATCACCTCATCTAACGGTAAAGGAAGAGGCCCCCTAAGAGGGTTGGATCCCTGACTTCGGTACACCGGACACAGAGGGTGTAACCGTCCGCCTAAGAAATGCCGACTTGGTAGTCCCTTCGGGGGCGATTTCATCCAACCATAATTCCTTTTATATGTAGGGGATAATTTGTATTTCCCTAACAGAAGTAATAAATATTTCACAACACTCTAGAATTCTTATAAATGTCGGTTTCGGTCTTTATGCACAACAAGTGTACATATCAGTGTTTTAATATTTAATAGAGTCCTGTTTCGTATAAAAAAAAGAAGTTGATGTGTTATTTTGTTTTGTCGATTCGAGAATGAATATAAGAATTATTATTGAGTCTTATGACTTTTGACAGTAACGTGATGAATGCATGTAACAGGTGGGAGGTGTCACCTGAGTAAAGTGAGGAACTAGTCCCGGAAACCCTCGTATCTACGACCAACATGTCGACATACACACAGTAAAGTCCCCAGTCACTGTAAGTGTCTACACAGGTATCTGAAGAGGGCCCTCCTCACCCTTACCGAGGTCGGACGAGTCTCTCTAAACATGTCTGTACATTACAACCTCTTGATACCGGTGGACCAGAGTGACCCATCCATAAAGGAGAGTAGAGGAGACTGGAAACTGGAAATCCTACTGTCAACACTTAGAACTAATAGACTGACTTATAAGGGTTCCTTCCTTTCAAAAACAGACAAACAAACAAAAGAAAGTTCTCCTCCCAATATTGAAGTTGATCAGAAAGTTGTAGAAAGTATGAATATAGACCGTAAAGATTATTACCGGAGAAAAAACCATTCCTAAGTTCCTGATTAAAACTTACATAAAGTAAAAGGTGTTCGTCCAGAATTGTAAAGATTCGGTCTACACCAAAGGAATAACCTCGTTCCCTTTCTCGGGACCGACCCCTTACCTCTACATTCGTCTCTCGACAAAGGTCCACTCACTCACTCTTCGACCATTACTTGAAAAAATTTTATTGTTGGGTTCGTCGGTCACTCTTTCGTCATGAAAAAAATATACAACCTATCTTTCAAAAGGAACTTTCCACGGTCTCTATGTCCTCCCCTGACACTCCAGAACGGGTATTCCTCGGTCACTCTTTCGTCATGAAAAAAATATACAACCTATCTTTCAAAAGGAACTTTCCACGGTCTCTATGTCCTCCCCTGACACTCCAGAACGGGTACGTTCCCCTAGTGAAGTGTGGATGAATGGACAGACGGAAGTCAAGAGAAGAGTAGGAAAAGGAGAAATAAAGAGAAGAGAAAGAAAAATTTTTAACTGTATACACGAAAATAACAGAATTCAATTTTCCACATATAAAAAAGGAAATATAACGACAAGATTGGGAGAACTCACTAAGTAATACGAAACCAATTAATTACCCAAATAAGGAAGTGATTATATAATTGTTATAAATAAAAAATTAGAGTAATTCTGAAAGAGAATCCATCATACGGAGTCTCATCTTCCGTACCGTATCACTCTATCATCCAGACATTTATTGAACCAATCTCCAGGAGTTCAACCGTCAAGTTGTCAATCTTCTTTCCTTAAAGGTCAACCACAATTTCGGGACCCATTAAGTTTATCCCTATCATCATTGTCTTTATTTTTTCTGTCTTTTTCCCAGTCAAAAACTCTTTTACATCACTTAATCGAACTCTATACGTACCGCACTCATCTCCTACCATAAAGGTTCATCTCTCCACGTGTTTGATGACCTTATACAGAATCTTTTATTAAGTTCAATCCTTACATCTTCACCCTTAGAACATAATTCTTCCTTTTTTATCTTCGTTACTCTAACTAACTCTTCTCGAAACTTTCGGAAGAAGTACAATCCAACTTTATTTTAACGACCACTTCGAGAAATTTTTTAGTTATACCGGTACGAAGTGGTAAATTCTAAGACTGTATCTTCTGGAAACCTCGGATTTAACATACATAAATACTGTTAAACGTATTCAAGACATCAACTAAGACTTCGGATGGAGATAACCTTTAGATGACCGGAAATCTCTCACCAGGAGACCTCTATTGTCCCCTTGTGAATGTAAATTTCTCTTCTTCGATTACCTTCCTGATCACTGTCCTGTCTTCTACGGAACTTTTGTCTCAAGACTGAAACTCTCGTTCTGAAAGTCCTCATTCCTGTACCTTTCTCTCAGGATATACCGACTTTCAGTGTTTCACCCTGTACACGGGTCTCTGAAGGAGTAGTTTCTTACTTGACTTCTTTTTCGGAGATTATGGTGATGCAATTATATTGAGAACGTTAAAAACATACAAGGAAGGTCATGGGGGAAAAAAACCACTCAATTTAAAATAACCCCCGTTTCACTCGTGACGTCGGGTCCTCTGTCGTGGAGTCTATCAAGACTCCTTGACAAGGGGGTATTCAAAAACTTTCCACTTTATCGAGTGTCTTTATTCCGTATTTTGTATTTGTACGTCGAATTTAATAATATTCTGTGGGTACATTGATGGTGAGTCCAGCCATTTGTGTCTTCAGGACCCAGGGATTCTCGAGAAACCCACGAGTAGGGTCAGTGAGGGGTGACGTTGGGGACGTTTCCATTAATTAAAAGAAATTACTATCATTGAAGGAACCAAAAGAAATATCGAAAAAGTTGACAAACACAGAGATCAGCGATCAAATGTAGACATACAAACACTTGAAAAAATGTCTATTAGTATTATACATACAAGATTAAATGAAGAGAGTTTTAATATTATAAGTCCATAAAACGTATAACTAGATCCTCAAACAAAGTAATATGTTCATCTATGTTGGGTCAAATAGGTAAGACAATAACTGTCGAAGAACCCAACAAACGTCAAATCCCGACAACGTTCATTGTAACGACAACAGGAACCCAGGACCGTGTAGGACCGTGTCCCAAGGACACCAAATATAGATCTTGACCTTAACGACTCGGTCTCCTACTACACGGAGAAAGTGTAGTAATCTACTACGGTTTTACAGAAGGTTTCATAAAAATGACTGAAAGTGAGGGTGTCTATGGTATTCACTCAAGGAGAACGAGGGGTACAAATAGTTGTGGTACATGATAATCTATAGTATTAGAAGTGTAGACAGTCCTCTATCGTGTGGACAATCCTCACACACGTCACGCTCGAATTAGATCAAATTTACACGTAAGATGTTAATGACTACTTCAAGTCGTGGAAAAGTATACAAATAACTCATAAATCTATGGGCGAAAATACTTCACGGAGAATCAAAAACGAGTAAATAACATAAGAAAAGAACAAAACATCCTCAATTTTTAAAACCTATGTTTAGGAAACGTTAAGATAAGTGAAGTTTATAGAAGAGAATGTACACTGAATGAAAAGGGGAATTTTGGAGAAATTTACTTGTCTTTAAGAATTAAGATCACGACAGTCTAAGTAGTCAGGAAGGGAAATACTCCAAAAAAAAAAAAACCTACACAAATTCTTTATAAAGGGATGGTGCTCCAGTACTACTACAAAAGGGTCTAAAAGAAAAAATTTTCGGATCAACAAAACGGTAAGTGTAAATTTAGGTACCAAGTGAAACCTAAATAAAAACATACAGTGTACTGAATCACCAGTCAAAACCACAGAAGAAACAACTGTAGGTAAAGAGTTCCATGGTAAATAACTATACAGACGGGAAAGGAAGTGACCAATGAGTATTTAATTCAACAATATAGGACCCATCCTTCTCAGTTATAACCCTTTTACTGATCTGATGGTCTACGTTAGATGTCTAAGTCACACGGGGATAGTTTAGTGGTTACCGTAAAAAGTCTCTTGATCTTGTTTTTTTAAGTGTTAAGTGTACCTTTGTGTTTTCTAGGGTTTATCGGTTTCGTTAGAGTCTTTCAATTCAAAAACACATACAAAGACCCAAGGGAAAAAAAAAAAGATAAAAAGATAGAAACGTATTTAGTTATGTCAGTCAATACCTAAATTATGACCTATTGTAAACTAACATAAACGGAGTGGAGTAAGGAAAAAAACGACTTATTATAGTAAATGTCTGTAGAACTGTAAAGTGATATATCATGAAGTAATAGTACATATTTCATATCCCTATAAAAGATATGTTAACCTTATAAAAGTGTAGTCTTATTGTCAAAAGGGATTAAAACAAAATTACGCCATAGGTATATATTTACTAAGTATTTACACAAATATTGACCTAACAGAAAAGGGACACCCTACTACTTTACAAGGAGATACAGGACATTGAAACTCAACATTGAAAAAAAATTTATAATTCTGAAACCCAGAATAAATTTAGGACAACTCTATAATTGAAATAAATTCATCCGACAGTTATACCTATTCAAGATTGGACAAAAGAGACATGTACCAAGGTTGCTGTCAGACCAAAAGTTTCGGAAACGTCCAGATAAAGTAAACAGGGGTTATTCGTGGAGAATCACCGGAAAGACCTTGAATCTGTCACCCAAGTCGAAATCCACACGATAAATCCCAGTCTAGGTACGTACGTATCGAGTTCCTACTCGGGTCTTAAAGTATGTGTTGAAATGCTCTAGTGAAAGAACTTGAGGAAAAAAGTGTTAGAGGGGAAAGGAAAAACTGAGGGTCCCGGGGGAGAAAGTCCAGAAGACCTATCTTTCCATCTGGAAATCCAAGGGGAGACGTGAAGACATTGAAACAGACGGAGACATCGGTACGTTGTTCCCCTGTCTCCTTTTTTTGTTCCACTCCCCATAATGGGGACACGAGTCCTGCTATCCAAAAAGACGACTCCCTCCTTTACAATGAGACGGAACCTCACAATTAACGGATATACCGGTAGTGACGACGTCGTACGAAACCCAAACTCGTCTTCTCTTACCCTTTACTTGTTTGTTATTCTAAAGAGACATACCGAGGGGAAAGGGTTAATATTCTGTCTTTATTTCCGAAGAGAACCTCGAGAAATGGACAACGGGTCAAGAACGAAAGTCCAACGTAAACTGAAATCCGGACCTCTCTCATCTCTACCCTTTTTTATGTTCTTTGAGTGGTGGTCAACACAATGAAACACAAGACTGAAGGAAGACGTCAGTCGAACGATGGTAAATGGAAAGTCTCATGAGTCGATCGAGGAAATACGTGACAAGTACCAAAAGTGAACATGAATCACCCTCTCGGTCAGTCTCACATGAATCAGGTAGACATGTGCGACCCTCGGTCAGTATAAAATATTCACTTCTTTTTTTTTTTGTCAATGTCGTACGCATTTCTAGTACGATTATTTCACTCTCCTACTCCGAGTCAAATCTAACTCGTTTTCATATTTCACATTCTCCTTTTACCACCCTTAATTCCTACCAAGACCTTTCGTGACCAGTCTAGTACGTCCATAAAATGTCCGACATAATTACTTGAATCTCAAGTAGGGATCCGATTATCCCTCAGTAGGTTTCTACAATCCGTTCGCTCGTGAAATCACTGTAGGAAGACCGACTTCAAACCCTTTGTCTAAATAACCTCCGTTCGGATCCTTTGTCCTATCGGTAAATTCTCAACAAAGGTATTGGATTAGATCTACATTAGTAATGGACTTGGTACCTCCACAGGTCCCTTACCTTCTTCCATATGTCTACCGTCGTTTCATTCCTTCACTTGAGTCTTTCTGGGTCACTAACTGATCTATTTACTGTACTGCTACTGACTCCTTAACACTAACTGTAGTGAAAAAACCGACCATAATAAAGAACCTTCTTTTTTTCCTACTCGTTCAAACTTTTTTCTTTCTAATATAGTTAAACATTGAACGATTTAAAACCTAGAAACCCAATGAGTTCATATATTTAAGTCATCCGTTGAGTCATAGTATCAGTTCTAGAATTCTCTCTCTAGTGTCATGAAGAGTTTAAAATCAGGAGACCTAACAAAATTTTGTATGAAGGTCCGGGGAGAGGTCTATAAAACTCAGTAATCCAAACCCTGTCTTGAGTTCTTAACTGTAAAAATTGTTCGGGGGCACTATGACTACGACTCAATTTCATGTGTAAATCCTCAATGGCCATGTCGAAGAGTTCTAAACTTAAAAGAAACATTTGAGAGGTATGGGGACAACAACTTAAATAAGAATTCGTTGAAAAATTTCAAAGAAAAGATTCTTCAATATAACGAAAAGATATTCTTACGATTACTGAAACATATAAATAGAGAGTCAGAAATGACATGGTAAAATTATTATAGAATTTGAAAGGGACGTTTATTATATTACTAAAAAGATAATTAATTATTTGAAATAAAAAGTTTTTTCGTCAGAATCCAAGTGTCGTTTTGACTCACCTTTCATGTCTCAAGGGGACGGGTAAGGGTGGGAACGGACCAGAAGGAGTGACTGTTGTAGGTGTCAAGTCAAGTCACCGAGTCAGCACAGGTTGAGAAACACTGGGGTACTTAGGGTCGTGCGGTCCGGAGGGACAAGTAGTGATAGAGGGTCTCAAGTGAGTCCGAGTACAGGTAGCTCAGGCACTACGGTAGGTCGGTAGAGTAGGAGCCAGTAGTGGAAGAGGAGGACGGGGGTTAGGGAGGGTCGTAGTCTCAGAAAAGGTTACTCAGTCGAGAAGAGTACTCCACCGGTTTCATGACCTCAAAGTCGAAATCGTAGTAAGGAAGGTTTCTTTAGGGTCCCGACTAGAGGAAGTCTTACCTGACCAACCTAGAGGAACGTCGCGTTCCCTGAGAGTTCTCAGAAGAGGTTGTGGTGTCAAGTTTTCGTAGTTAAGAACCCGCGAGTCGGAAGAAGTGTCAGGTTGAGAGTGTAGGTATGTACTGGTGTCCTTTTTGGTATCGGAACTGATCTGCCTGGAATCAGCCGTTTCATTACAGAGACGAAAACTTATATGATAGATCCAACCAGTATTGAAAAGAAGGTTCCTCATTCACAGAAAATTAAAGTACCGACGTCAGTGGTAGACGTCACTAAAACCTCGGGTTTTATTATTTCAGACTGTGGTAAAGATGACAAAGGGGTAGATAAAGGGTACTTCACTACCCTGGCCTACGGTACTAGAAGCAAAAGACGTACAACTTGAAATCCGGTTGAAAAAGTGAGAGGGGAAAGTGGAAGTAGTTCTCCGAAAAATCAAGGAGAAGTGAAAGACGGTATTCCCACCACAGTAGACGTATAGACTCCAATAACTATAAAGAGGGTCGTTAGAACTAAGGTCGAACACAAAGAAGGTCAGGTCGTAAAGAGTATTACATGAGACGTATCTTCAATTTATTCGTCCCACTGTTATATGTCGGAACTGCATGAGGAAAAGGATAAACCTTGGTCAGACAACAAGGTACAGGTCAAGATTGACAACGAAGGACTGGACGTATGTCTTAAGAGTTTTCCGTCCAGTCCACCAGACCATAAGGGTAGAGAAAGTCTTAAAAGGTGTCAAATAACACTAGGTGTGTCAGTTTCCGAAACCGTATCAGTTATTTCGTCTTTATCTACACAAAGACCTTGAGAGAACGAAAAAGGTACTAGGTCACCTACAACCGTTAAACTGGAGAACAAGGAGACGGAAAAGATTTTGTTCGAACTTGCAGTCCCTCAAGTGTCAAGTGCATAACGACTTCGGACCGAACCTCTTAAAACTCGTAGTGAAGTGATAGTACACTCTACTCACGTTAACACACCATCAAACTCGTAAGAAACCGTAACGGAAAGAAACCTTAACCTTACTTTTGACTGGAAAAGGTCAGGACACCGGTGACGACTCAAAAGGTTTAAACGACCGTATAACTCACGTCGTGAAAGTGTCGTAGTAGAAAGTCCTAAACTTTGTCGAGTTGACCTTAAGGTAGTGGAGGTGATCGAAACAAGCATCACTACGAAAGATTCCGGGTGAACTGAAGTGAAAGGTTCTACAAACCAAGATCTAATCACTAGTGTAGTAGTACTAATAGACCCAGCACTTCTAGAAAAAACATGTCAAGAAGACACATAAGAACGGTGGAGAAGAATTATNAAAGACAGGAAATAGCTCGGGTAGAAACGTACTTTACAAGGGAACCATAGAGATTAAAAGAACTTCTCTAGAGATCAGAAAGGGTGAGACAAAAGGAGATAAAGAAACGTAACTAGTGACCTCTTCCGAAAGAATAGAGAAGAACGATAAGAAACCTTGAGACGTAAATCTACGGATATAGAAAGGAAAAGAGGAAACGAAAAACGGAGAGAAAAGAAGTGTCGATAAATATTCCGGAGGGGTCTGTCGGTAAAACGAAAAACGTAAAGAAAAGGTACCCCTACCAGAACTAGGGACAGAGGACGTGTTACAGTGTTGTAGGTGTCATAATGTAAAAAGTGTTGACTACTTGTATGGAACTGTATAGTAATAGTGGGATTCAGGTATCAAATGGAATTTCCAAGAAAGAACCACAACATGTAAGACACGTAAAACTGTTTACACATTACTGTACATAGGTATACAATCATACTATGTCTTATCAAAATGACGGGATTTTTAAGAATAAGAGACGGATGAGTAGTGAGAGAAGGGGGTTGGGGACCGTTGGTACCTAGAAAAATGACAAAGGTATCAAAAAGGAAAAGGTCTCATAGTATATCAACTTAAGTATCATAAATCGAAAAAGTCTAACCGAAAAAAGTCAATTATAATACGTAAATTCCGAATAAGGAAATATGGAAAAGTACCAAACTATCGAGTAAAGAAAAATCACGACTCATTATAGGGTATCAGATCGACATAGTACCAAAAGGTAAGAGAATGACTTTCTGTAGGACAAAGATTCAAAACTGTCAATAATTATTTCGACGACATTTGAAGGTACACATTCAAAAACATACCTGTACAAAATTAATAAACACATTTATGGTTCCTTACACTAACGACTTAACATACCATTCTCCTACAAGGTAAAATATCTTTTGACTGTTTGACAAAAAGTTTCCCGGACATGATAAAAAGTAAGGGTGGTCGTTACTTTTTCTCAAGGACAACAAGGTGTAGGGACAGTCGTATACAACAATCTCTTAACTTAAAACCGATAAAACCATCCACACATCACCACATAGTAAAATTAAATGTTAAGGAATTACTGTATACTACAACTCATAGAAAAATATAAGGATGAACGGTGGATATATAGAAGAAACCACTTCACAGACAAGTACAGAAAACGGATAAAAATTTAACCCAACAAGTAAAAGAATAACAACTCAAAATTCTCAAGAAACATATAAAACCCATCATTGAGAACAGTCTATACATAAAAACGTTTATAAAAGAAAGTCAGAAAAGTAGGACAGAAGAATGAGGGAACTGTGACCGATAAAGTCTTGTCTCTAAAAATTAAAATCACTACAGGTGGAATAGTTAATGAAGAAAGTACCTAACGCGGAAACTACAATATAGGTTTTTCAGTAGTTATATTGATTGTAGCAGATCCAAAAGAGGAAACAATAGAAGATCTTCAAAATATCAAAACAAAATGTAAATCAAGACACTAGGTAAAACTCAATTAAAAACAATTGTTACATTAGACACAGATCCAAGCAAAAATACGTACACCTACAGATCAACAAGGTCATGGTAAAATACTCTTCCGACATAAACGAAGAACACAACAGGAACGATAAAACAGTTTCTAGTCGACTGATATTAGTACGTCTAGACAAGACGCGAGAGAGGAGACAAGGTAAATAGAGGAACAGAGCAGAAAGTGGTCAGGACGAGATAGAACTAATGACATCGTAATGTCTTCAGAACTTCAGTTCTCAGTCAGGAAACTGACAACAAGTCACAACACAATTCATAAGATCCAGTAAAAGAAAAAACATATTTGAAATCTCAGGTAAACAACTCTAGACACTTTATTGAACGACCCTAAAACTAACCTTAAAACAACTTAGACACATGGTTCAACCTTTATTAAAATTTGAAGGTCTCAACGTTTACGTTAACAGTAAAAGTTCTGTAAGACTGTCGTTTATTTCAAATTTATCTCCACTTCTACTAATTGGTGGATAGGAAATGTTAATAAATAGAAGGATTATCAAAACAAAAAGGGAGTGGAAGTTAATGAATAAAAATCAGAGGATTAAGTGGATGTAGAAAGAATAAATTACAGAAGACCTGTACTGTTGACATTTTCAGTACGTTACGATTCTAAAAAAAAAGTTATATTAAGAGTAAAATTTTACCTTCTTACCGAAAATACAATGAGTTATGTTTTTTAATTTTTTTATAAACGAAACAAAAAAGTCGAAGTTTCAGTTTATAACTCTAGGTTCTCAAAAGAGGTTTTTTACAGTATAATCTTCTACTAAGTAGGGTCATGAACTATTACCTTTCTAAAGATTCGGTTCCGAGACTCATAAGGTCAAAATTTCTTCCGACCTTTACACTCCCACTATGACTCTACGACGTCCCTTTAGTCCCTACGTAGTCCGTTCACTGTCAAGGGGTAGTTCTTCGGGACAGAGTCGTACACTTACAGTCATGACACCTCTCTGGGATACCTACGGTACTTACACCTTTTTGAAAGTCAGCCGCGAAAAGGGAACACAATGTAGTCTCTTGAGTATGACCTCTCTTTGGTATACATACATTCCTTACACCCTTTTGGAAATCGGTCTAGAGTTTGGAACATTTTGTAGTCTACTATGTATGTCCTTTCTTTGGGGTACTTACATTTCTGACATTATTTTGTAAGTCAATGGAAAGAAAGGAGTAACTTGTGGTCTCTTGTGTATGACCCCTTTTTGGGATACTCACATGACTTACACCTTTCCGGAAATCAGCACGGAGTTTGGAGTGAGCTGTAGTCTCTTAAGTGTATCCTTTCTTTGTCATACATACGTCCTTTACACCCTTCCGGAAATCGTCACCGAGACTTGAGTAAGCAGTGGTCTAATGTGTGTGACCTCTCTTTGGAATACTTACGTAACTCACACCCTTCCGTAAAGCGGCAAGAAGTGTAGAATGGGCAGTAGTCTCACAGGTATGGAGGTTTTGGGGGATACTTACATTACTTACGTCATTTCGAAAGGCAACGGTGAGGAAGGAATAGTTTGTAGTCTCTTAAGTACGACCTCTTTTCGAGATACTTACACTACTTACACCATTTCAAAAGTGCACCGTACGTAGAGAACGTGTTGTATACTTTTAAGTATGACCTCTTTTCGGGATGCGTACATGACTTACACTGTTTTGGAAATCATCCTCGAAAAGGGAGTAAGATGTAGTCTATTGAGTATGACCTCTCTTCGGGATACATACATTCCATACGTTATTTAGGAAGTCGACCTCGAGTTTGGAACGATTTGTACTCTCTTGTGTGTGAGATCTCTTGAGGATACTCATACTTTTAAGTAAATTAATGGTGAGTAAGGAATGACTTGTGGTCCCTTAAGTGTACTATCTGTTTTGGATTTTTACATATCTAAAAAAAATTTTTTTCATCAATTACGGAATGAAACTGAAGTCACTTGAGAACTTTTCTTCGGAATACACTTATACAACACTAATTTTACACCAGATACGACATCAGTCATAAGACCTCTTTTGGGGGTCCTTATAAACCCTTTCGGTAATTATCGACGAGTAAGAGAAAATATTGTTATCTTCTACTTTAGTTAGTCATAACTCTTCTAAGAAGTAGACCACCACCACCATCACCACCACCAAATCAGTGATTCAGCACAGGTTGAGCTGGGGTACCTGACATCGGACGGTCCGAGGAGACAGGTACTCTAAAGGGTCCGTTCTGGTGACCTCATGAAACGGTAAAGGAAGAGGTCCCCTAGAAGGACTGGGTCCCTAGTTGGGACGTAGAGGACGTAACGTCCATCTAAGAAATGGTGACTCAGTGGTCCCTTCGGACATGAAAAAGGACCTCTAGTCTTTTAAGTATTACTTCTTTTCAGTTTGTGTGTGTTATTCTTTAAAATTTTATGAGAAGGATTCCCCCCCTTTCGTTGGATATTTACTTGAATTGTATCCCACTGAAAGAAGTCATAAAGTTTGGATGTCTTAATAGGACCCCTTTTTGGTGGTAATATTACTCACGTCGTTTTAGAATCTCAAGATTCTTCAATATGACCTGTCTTAACTACACCCTCCAAAAAAAATTACCCTTACAAACAAAACCGAAAAAATTTTTCGTTTAAGTATTTTCGATACTTATTTAGAAAAATAAATATCATTTAATTTACACCATGACCGACTCAAACAAAGAAGTGTCGTTCACACTAATACTTTGACGTTGATAGTGTTATAACTGTAGTCGTTCTCATCGTACGAAAACATTTGTAATATTTCTGTATCTTCGTAAAAATCTATAAAATACCAAAATTGAAACTCAGTCTCAAACCTGGATTCTAATACTATTAAGTACAAATGGGAACTTAGACTGATCTACAGAATTAGTCAGACTTTATTGACATTTATTCCATGTAGTCTCCTTTTACGGTTCCAAAAGGAGAAAACGAGGTTAATCTCATTCTTGTAAAGAAAACATTAGTGTAAACAGTTTAGTCTAACAAAAGTAGAGGTGTATATGGACGGGTAAGAAATAAGAGGGTAAAATTTCTGACACAATAGAAACTCCGTAGACTGACGGAGGATTCTTGAAGAGAACGTAAATCATGTGCTTTATGCACTAATTGTGAGCCTATTCACGAAGTAAGTCTCTTCCACTACCGTGGGGTGAGGTCATGAGAACGGACCTTTTAGGGTACCTGCCTCCTCGGACCATCCGACATCAGGTACCCCAGCGCTTCTCAGTCTGTGCTGACTCGTTGAAGTGAAAGTGAAAAGTGAAAGTACGTAACCTCTTCCTTTACCGCTGGGTGAGGTTACAAGAACGGACCTCTTAGGGTCCCTGCCCCCTCGGACCACCCGACGGCAGAGCCCAGTGTGTCTCAGCCCGTGCTGACTTCACTGAATCGTCGACGATACAGACTGAGAAGCGCTGGGGTACCTGACGCCGGATGGTCCGAGGAGGCAGGTACCCTAAACGGTCCGTTCTCATGACCTCACCCAGCGGTAACGGAAGAGGTCCTGAATCGTCGTCGTTCACGAAGTAATCACGTATAAAAAAGTACAAGAAAGTGTTCTACTCTCGGTCTATAAAGAAAAGGTGAGTTACATTGTTGTTTTGTGTATCGACGACAGATTATAAATGAAAAGATCTTGGTGAGTTTTGGAGTTTGATAATCTTGTCGAGGTGAGATATTTGGGGGTAAAAGGATATCACCACCGGTTATACTAATTAAAGGGAACGTGGGACACCGTTAGAAACTACTTGTTCTTATATAAACAGTAGAGTTTATATAAACAATGTAAGTCTCCATACTGGTATTAGAAGAGGGTCCTCCTTACTCCCGACTAATTTGGGACGAGGTTTAAAAGCATACTCTTACGTTACTACCTCCTGATACCCTTAGACCAGATTCCACCCATGATAAGGAGGTTTAAGTCTTAGACTTAAATCCTTAGACGGAAGAGGTATCCTTTATAGTCCTGCATTCGAGGTTCAACGGACCGACTTAAACATCAGGTACAAGAACTCATTACAAAATTTAACCATGTTCAACGTTCACCGTACGCAAGACGAAACCAAGAAGATGACGAAGAGAAGGGATCCTAGATCCTTTTGGTATTATAAAGCTTAATAGACAAAAGAGGAATATTCGTCCTGAAAGATAAAGATTTGGTTTATACCAGAGGAATAACCTCGTTCCTTCTTACTTCTTACTACCTTTTTTACCCTTGTCCGGATACGAGTTCACTCCCTTCCCGTGAATCCTTGTCTCACAGAAACGTCCGGTGGTGTTTCAGTCAAGTGGTCTATACAATGAACTTATTAAAACATTTTTTATTCTTGAAAAGGGGGTTTTAAATGAAGTACGTCGTAGTAAGACTTGATGTATTAAGTGGGTTTCGAGGAGAACAAGAAACACCATTTTATGAAGTCTTTTATTCTTGATACGATAACAAAAAGTAAATTAATTTCATGTCTATTACGTAGTTTATGTAATTTTATATCAATTAAGGATTTAATATGTTATTTTCTATGCAGTTTTGTGACTTTTCTCGGAAAGACCGCCACTGCTGGAGGAGTGCTCTTCTACGGAGAGCGTTTCCTAGAAGAAGTAGGGAGAGGTCTTCTCCTCTTCTCCTTTGTGTTCTTCACGGACCACGTCTCGGGGTTAAGGATAAAGTACCTACATTTTACGGGTCCTACGATATTTTAGTGGTGGCAGAAGTCGGTACGTGTCTGTCATCAAAACACACAACCGACGAGATGACAGGAGACGGTCGGATGTCCTCCTTTTCGTTCCGAATGTCTTCCTACGAGAAAGTCTGTCTTCGTCGTAATTTTCATGGGACATAGTTCTACTTGCCCTTTGGTAGGGTTATTTGTGCAAAACCTATTTTTTTTTTTTTTTTTTTTTNTTTTTTTTTTTTTTTTTTGTGACTTTTCTCTTTCACTTTCAAATCTATAAAAGTGAATATATCATACGAAAGAAACAGTATCGTCACGTCACGACCGTTATAACGAAAGTGAGTTAAAGTCATGTCTTTAGACACAATGTGGAAAGGTACCAATTGTATTGTTAGAAAAAAAAATTATTCGATAACGTCTCCATCGTCTTCTGATTTTCTTTTCGAAGAACAAAAAGTTCTACTTTAAGTCATTGTTACCGGTCGGTTTGTGTTCTATCTTTTCTTTTACCGTCTTTATTTCATATACAACATGAAATTTAATGAGCATATAATAAAGTCAAGGTTAAACAAACTGTTTCTTTGTTATCACTGTATATCACACTGGTAGAGTTATGTACACTTTCCCATTTGTAGGTTTTACTTGTAAAATTAGATACATCATGTTCCTCAAACATAAAGTCCATGTGTTAATAGAATCCAAACGTATGAGTTTTCTACACTTTGTGGCCTTCCTTTGGTAACATCGAGACTTTCTCAATGTTATAAAAATAATGAGACAACAGTACTAATAGGTTAATAGGTATGATTTTGTCTCTGTCTCCTCTCTCTTTCCTTTTTTCTACTCACATTCCGTGTCTGTAAATCCTGTTTGAGTTTTCAAGATTGTACATCAATATCAGAAAATTCTTCTCTCTTACTGTCTTCTTTATCAACTCCTTAAGTGAGTTCTTAGAATCTTTACTACGTTCTATTAGATGTCTAAGTTCTTCGACTCGTTTAAGGTTCGTCCGTTGATACGTGTAACATTATTTTTCATTTTGGACCAATAGATTTTGACCATACCCCATCCTCTCTAATGGAAGTTTCCTCGTTGTTATTCTGACTTATGAAGGAGCAGTTTATTATACTACCTTTAGTCTACTATTACTTTGTTACGGAAATTTCACGACTTTTCCTTTTTTTGGTCTCCAGTTTAACGGTTGTAGGCAACCTAGTATCTTTTTCGTTCTCAAGGTCTTTTTGTAGACGAAATAACTGATACGGTTTCGGAAACTGACACACCTAGTGTTTGACACCTTTTAGGTTCTCTACCCTTATGGTCTGGTGGACTGGACGGAGGACTCTTTAGACATACGTCTAGTTCTTCGTTGTCAATCTTGACACGTACCTTGTTGTCTTTCCTGATACAGTTCCGACATATAACAGTGGGACGAATAAATTGAATATACGTTTCATGGAGTACGCTTTACGGTCCGAGTTACTTCGTGTTCGACCTTAGTTTTAACGGTCCTCTTTATAGTTATTGGAGTCTATGTGTCTACTATGGTGGGAATACCGTCCTTCGTTTCTTGATTTCTCGGAGAACTACTTTCACTTGTTCCTCTCACTTTTTCATCTGAATTTTGAGTTGTAAGTCTTTTGATTCTAGTACCGTAGGCCAGGGTAACGAAGTACCGTTTATCGACCCCTTTGTCACCTTTGCCACTCTCTGAAATAAACCAACCCGTCGCGCCCCCGAGGTTTTAGTGACGTCTACCACTGACGTCGGTACTTTAATTTTCTACGCACGAGAAACCTTCTTTTCGATACTGGTTGGATCTGTCGTATAATTTTTCGTCTCTGTAATGAAACGGTTGTTTCCAGGTAGATCAATTTCGATACCAAAAAGGTCATCAGTACATACCTACACTCTCAACCTGATATTTCTTTCGACTCACGGCTTCTTAACTACGAAAACTTGACACCACAACCTCTTCTGAGAACTTTACGACAACCTGACGTTCCTCTAGGTTGGTCAGTTAGGATTCCCTTCAGTCAAGACTTATAAGTAACCTTCCTGACTACGACTACGACTACGACTTCGAGGTTATGAAACCGGTGGACTACACTTCTCGACTGAGTGACCCTTTCTAACTCGTGTCCTCCTCTTCCCCTACTGTCTCCTACTCTACCAACCTACCGTAGTGGCTGAGATACCTGTACTCAAACTCATTCGAGGTCCTCAACCACTACCTGTCCCTTCGGACCGTACGTCGTAGGTACCCCAGTGTTTCTCAATCTGTGTTGACTCAATGACTTGACTATGACTATGGTTAGATCTAAAGATATGGTTGGTTTTTTAGGAAATTTCAACTTTATTCCTACAAAGTCTATTTGTTTTTGTCTCCCTTAAACACATCGTGTCGATACTGATTTTCTTTATTATGTTACTCGAGAAGTCCGTCATACTCGACTAGGATCTACCTTTGAACGTTATGTCTTCATAACCCTTTGATTCCGGATACCAGGTTTAGTTCCGGACACTCGATTATTATCTATTATAAAATTTACCAACGAAATTTTCTACTTATACGTTCTTTATATTTACTTAAACTGTGTCATCAAACATCAAATTTTATATGTACTTTGATCTCTTCGTACTATTAATTATGTACCATTCTTTTCAATACTGGTTGGATCTATCGTATAAATTTTCGTCTCTGTAATGAAACGGCTGATTCCAGGTAGATCAGTTCCGATACCGAAAAGGTCATCAGTACATACCTACACTCTCAACCTGACACTTCTTCCGACTCACGGCTTCTTAACTACGAAAACTTGACACCACAACCTCTTCTGAGAACTCTCAGGGAACGTGACGTTCCTCTAGGTTGGTCAGGTAAGACTTCCTCTAGTCGGGACCCTAAAGAAACCTTCCTTACTACGATTTCGACTTTGAGGTCAGGAAACCGGTGGAGTACGTTTCTCAACTGAGTAACCTTTTCTGAAACTACGACCCTCCCTAACCCCCGTTCTCCTCTTCCCCTGCTGTCTCCTACTCTACCGACCTACCGTAGTGACTGAGCTACCTGTACTTAGACTCACTTGAGGCCCTCAACCACTACCTGTCCCTCCGGACCACACGACGCTAAGTACCCCAGCGTTTCTCAGTCTGTGCTGACTCGTTGACTTGACTTGACTTGACTTGACTTCTCCCCTACCTACCTCACATTCTAAGATCGGTCGTGACCCTTTCACCATTTTCATGAACAAGCCGAGAGAGAAGTAGATCCCCGGTTAATTATTCATATAAGATGAACTCTTTTAAGTAATTCGATATGTGGAAAGAGATAATACAAAGTCATTTTTTATCAAAAATATTCAGAGGGTTTTCTAATAATTCGAAGTTGAAATTTTGTTCTTCAATGATGTTCTTAAGGTATAACAGAATCTTTCGTCGTTGGTTACGAAGTCCCGTGAATTCTATAGGTGTGTCTCAATTCCGACCCAGTTCAAAACAATGACTCTTTACTGAAGTTTCTCAAAAGATAACTTGTAATATGTCATACAGAGTCCTGTCCTTTGAACAATTTAGGAAGTTTCTTTAAAGTTTCGTTTTTCCGTCCTCTGGAACCTCTGACCCACAATTACTGAACCCTCTTTCTCTTGTGCAGAAGTCATTGTGAAAGTTTTTCAGATGGAAATTTCCCATCCTCTCTCCTTTCCATCATTTGTTTTTCCATTTGTTTAAACAATAAGAAAATTTTGATAAAAATTTTTAATTAAAAAATTCATAATGTAAGACATTGTGGTTATAAGAGTTATAGTGTCTCCTTTTGTAATACATATTTTTAACTTTAACTAGTCTTTTATCTTTAAAGTCTAAGTTACACTTTAAAACGACTGACCATTTTTTATATTAAAATGGACAAACGACACGGAAAGAATTTAATATCCCGTCAAATACAGTAATGTAATCAGACACTTAAGGGATGACTACAATTTATACAATTAATGATAGAATTATCTTGAGAAATACGATTCATTTACTGTTAAAAGACATTAAGTTTAAAGTGTGTACTTGACGATGTCATCTGAGGATCAAAGGGTCCTAAAAATGTTATCGGTCATATTAAAAAAAAATTTCGTTATTAAAGTTGGAGACTCCTTTCTAAAGATTTCTCGAAGACTATCGAGAAGTTTATTTTATATGTGAGTACGACTTCGACCATACACCGGATGTAAGGTTGGGTCAGAGTATATAAGAAGAGAAATGGGAGAACGGACAGGTACAAGGTCGGTGACTGGACACTAAATAAATTTATTTGTTTGCTCCTGAAAACAAAAACGACAAGATGAATGTTTCGATAAGACGGAGAGGTGGAGAGGTTAAGGGGTACCTACTGAGGAAAGGAAAGGAAGTCCAAAGTCGAACTTACAGTGATAGAGTACCTTCGGAAAGGACTGACGGAATAGATTGTATACAAAGGGATAATATTGTGGAGTAAACAAAGGGAATATAATACTTAAAACGGATCTCCAGTTAAATCTACTTCAGATTTTTCTCGGGTCCGGGAAATCGTTGTAAAAGTTTTGCACGGAAATTTTTTGACATCTGTCTTTTCGACCGAATTTTATACAAATTTTTTTTAATAGACTATAAAAATTTACCGATCTTAGATATATAAGTTGTTATCGGACTCTTTTATATAAACATTGAAACTTCTATAATTTTAGTATGAAAACTTTTATTAGATTCATCAAGTACTACCTTAACAAATGATAAAATTTTTTATGTGTTGAATGGATCTTTGAAATTGTTGTTTCTTCATTTTGTTTTTTTTAATACTGAGTCTTTATTGGTGACTATTATAAAACCTTATATAAGAAGATCCTATCAAGTTACGTGTATATATGTGTGTATAAATGTTATATATAAAATTGTTTTTCTACCAAGATGAGTTGAATTTACGTCTTATGTAGTACGTTTTACGATCCGACCTACTGAGTGTTCGACCTTAGTTCTAATGACAATCTTTATCGTTGTTGGAGTCTATGTGTCTTCTATGGTGAGACTACTGTCTCTCACTTTTGAAAAGTGGGATAATTACTCCCACTTTCTCCTCTTACTTTTTCGACCGAACTTTGAGTTGTAGTTTTTTTGATTCTAGTACCGTAGGTCAGGGCAGTGAAGTACCGTTTGTCTTACCCTTTTTCACCTTTGTCACTGTAAAATAAAAGAAGTGGAGGTTTTAGTAACTCTTACCACTGACGTCGGTACTTTAATTTTCTACGAACTTACGAGGGACTTTCCTTTCAATACCGTTTGGATCTGTCACACAATTTCTCGTCTCTGTAGTGAAACGACATATCAGTTTCGATGTCAAAAAGGTCATCGGTACATACCTACATTCTCAACCTGGTATTTCTTCCGACTCGTGACTTCTTGACGACGAAACACCACGACCTCTTCTGAGAACTCTCAGGGAACCTGACGTTCCTCTTGTTTGGTCAGTTAGGATTTCCTTTAGTTAGGACTTATAAGTAACCTTCCTGACTACGACTTCGACTTCGAGGTTATAAAACCGGGGGTTATGACCCTTTCTGACTTTCGTTTTCTTCTTCCCCCGTCGTCTCCTACTTTACCATCTATCGTCGTGAGTGTGTTGTCATTATTTAAACTCCTTTGAGACCCTCTCTCACCTCCTGTCTCCTTGGACCGTAGGACGTCAGGTATCCCAACGCTTCTTAACCTGTACTGAATCGTTGACTTGTTATCGTTGTTAAATTTTTAGTTTTATGTCATATAAGGGTCAATAGTTATTTGTGTCTTGTAAAATTACTGGTATAATATAAGGTAAAATACCTTTATGTATTAATTTTTTTTTGTTAATCGACAATCTCCCTTAAATCCTTAAAATCAAAAAGTGATGTCGTACTTTGAGTCCACTGACAACAATGAATATGTACAAACTTACTTCCTAAGAAGATATTTTCCATTCTTTTTTAACAATCCAATTTCCGATCCTTATAAGAGTGAGACGTTTATATGACGAATGGACAGGGGGTCTTTCCAAAATACTTAAAAACGAAGGTAGTCATCGGATTTCTTGTGTCGTGACAGTGTTCATAAACCCAGTAAAGTGAGGAAAAGATACTTGTCACTAGTTTCATATACTTAAACTCCTACCTCCTCCGTCGCCCTCCCTTGTACTTATTAATTTGATGTCAAGAGAATTCTCAGACAAAGACGTACGCACAGTTAACAACCTTATAGAACGATACGACTGACACTGAGAGCAGGAATTTTCTCTTTTCTTTAAAACTAAGGTTCGTTAAAAACGGAATATGTTAGTGAATTTAAAGAATAAAATTCAAATAGGAGGTAACTTTGTGATTCATTTGTTTTCTGTGTATTAAACCCCCCCCCGTCAATGTTTATAAATTTACTCATGGATAGTACCCGGTTCATGATCCTTATTTTGTTAATTGTTCAATCTCAAGGGTAGAATGGTTTCGAATTTCAAATCTACCATTCTATGTATTAATTTATCCTTTATGACACTTTCAAACTTTTCATAAAATCTCGTCTATATCTTATGTTATGGATTTCCTACTTGTCCGGTCCAATTCCAGGTCTCTCTCACTTCTCTACCTCATCGTTCCCTACACCGGACTTTTCTGTCCATTTTCAAACTCGTATTTTCCAGAACATTTTGTAAATTTTCCTCTCTTTTCTGTCACCTCCTAAATTTTCACTTTTCATTATGTTATTCTAATCATGGAATGTGATTAGTGGGACCCTCGTCACACCTTGTATCTACTTTCCTTTCGTTTTACATAATTGTTAGAATAAGTACGTCATAGCCAATAATGTTTTATAGACCTTCTCTTTTACCTAATTTACATGTAATATCATATAGGTGTATCAGTTTATGATTCGATAAACTTACTTTACTTACTTTCTTACTTTGTCGTACGTGAATCTTTCTATACGAAAAATAAAAAAAACTGTATTTAAATAAATAAAATTAACCTCCAATTAATGAAATGTTATAATCTAACCAAAACGGTATGTAGTTGTACTTAGGCGGTGTCCATATGTGCACAAGGGGTAGGACTTTGGGGAGGGAGGAGGGAGGGGTATGAGACACCCTCTCCCTCTTTCTATACGAAAAATTTTTCTATATCTTATTTTCGATACTGAGTTAAAAGTATTATTCTTTTTTAGGTTCCACTTTATACGACCCACTCTGACCCGGACTCAGGTGTCGACGACCACATGGTTCAATAATCACTCGGTTTTGATCATGTATTTAAGGTTGGGGGTAAATTCGTCTGGTATTGAGGAAACGACTTGTAGTAAATTCTACTAGAGGAGTACGTTCCTGGTGTACGTAAACCCTAGGAAAAGATTGACGACGGACGATGACGATATGGGCCTCTCGACGTTTGTGGATTACTTGTTTCCCTTATAACCCACGGTATCGTACCGACGTCCACGAGGAAAGGTCCTCGTGGATCTTTCCAATCCATCCTTCAATTCGTACTCGTTCGTTGTTCCTACGGGACCGGTTTTTCCTACGTTCGACTAAAGATTTGGGGTGGGGTCCGTACCGTTCCTCTTGAGTGTCTATACGATGTCTTTGTTTTGTATCGCTGTACACGGTCTCCGTGTGCCACCTATGTTTGATTGGTGTCCCCGAAGAGGTTGAGAACGTGTACCGTCGATACAGGAGTTCATTGGAATCCGTCGATTCTCGGGTAAGTCAAGTCAAGTCAAGTCAAGTCAGCGAGTCAGCACAGGTTGAGACACTGGGGTACTTAGCGTCTCCGGAGGGACAGGTAGTGGTAGAGGACCTCAAGTGAGTCTAAGTGCAGGTAGCTCAGTCACTACGGTAGGTCGGTAGAGTAGGACCCAACAGGGGAAGAGGAGGACGGGGGTTAGGGAGGGTCGTAGTTTCAGAAAAGGTTACTCAGTTGAGAAACGTACTCCACCGGTTTCCTGACCTGAAAGTCGAAATCGTAGTAAGGAAGGTTTCTTTAAGGTCCCGACTAGAGGAAGTCTTACCTGACCAACCTAGAGAAACGTCAGGTTCCCTAAGAGTTCTCAGAAGAGGTTGTGGTGTGAAGTTTTCGTAGTTAAGAAGCCGCGAGTCGGAAGAAGTGTCAGGTTGAGAGTGTAGGTATGTACTGGTGTCCTTTTTGGTATCGGAACTGATCTGCCTGGAATCAGTCGTTTCATTACAGAGACGAAAACTTATAATGATGGATCCAACCAGTATTGAAAAGAAGGTTCCTCATTCGTAGAAAATTAAAGTGCCGACGTCAGTGGCAGACGTCACTAAAACCTCGGGTTTTATTATTTCAGACTGTGGCAAAGGTGACAAAGGGGTAGATAAAGGGTACTTCACTACCCTGACCTACGGTACTAGAAGTAAAAGACTTACAACTCGAAATTCGGTTGAAAAAGTGAGAGGAGAAAGTGAAAGTAGTTCTCCGAAAAATCAAGGAGAAGTGAAAGACGGTATTCCCACCACAGTAGACGTATAGACTCCACTAACTATAAAGAGGGTCGTTAGAACTAAGGTCGAACACAAAGAAGGTCAGGTCGCAAAGAGTACTACATGAGACGTATCTTCAATTTATTCGTCCCACTGTTATATGCCGGAACTCCGTGAGGAAAAGGATAAACCTTGGTCAGACAACAAGGTACAGTTCAAGATTGACAACGAAGGACTGGACGTATGTCTTAAGAGTTTTCCGTCCAGTCCACCAGACCATAAGGGTAGAGAAAGTCTTAAAAGGTGTCAAATAACACTAGGTGTGTCAGTTTCCGA
The DNA here is from genome assembly GCA_006410555.1 of Capra ibex. Classification (NCBI taxonomy): domain Eukaryota; kingdom Metazoa; phylum Chordata; class Mammalia; order Artiodactyla; family Bovidae; genus Capra; species Capra ibex. Next base: position 23,860,224 of record SJYO01018169.1, on the reverse strand, counting down.
AACCGTGTCAGTTATTTCGTCTATATTTACCAAAAGACCTTGAGAGAACGAAAAAGGTACTAGGTCGCCTACAATCGTTAAACTAGAGACCAAGGAGACGGAAAAGATTTTGGTCGAACTTGTAGACCTTCAAGTGTCAAGTGCATAACGACTTCGGACCGAACCTCTTAAAACTCGTAATGAAATGATCGTACACTCTACTCACGTCAACATGTCATCAAACTCGTAAGAAACCGTAACGGAAAGAAAGCCGGGTAATTCCTAAGTATTTATAGGATTTATATGTATGTAGACTAATATCGTCTGACTCACACCCTTTCTGTCCGTGTTGTCTCAGACAACAATATATTAAACGTTGAAAGTTAACCGGAACTCACATACGGGTAAACGTTAGGGAAAGGACTGACCACCACCTATATTCGGGATAAAACGTGTCCCGTCTTAGTTCTCCTCTACCCCTCTTATTTTTCCCTTCAGTTCTCCCGAACACCGGTTAGGAAGCCCCGACGGGACAAAAGTGTAGATCCCTCACATGATAGGAGATAATTTATTTTCTAGACAGACGAACTCGACATTGGTCAGACAACAGAGTTTAGGAACGATACTACTCTATCCTCGGTTCTTTAGGATGGACTCGATATTAATCAGGTAGTAAGGTTTAGAAACAATACTACTCTGTTCTTGGTTTCCTTTCTTTATTTGGCTGGACTGTAAAGGTTCGATGTACACTTAGGATAATCTCATAGGGAGTAGAATCTTGGAAGACCCTAAATTAGATCCGGGGATATTTAAAACAAAAGAAACCAGTGTCGGGTCATAGTCGGATTGGAGTCGAGACTACAAAAGACAGACATATCGGTAGTACTGTTAGAAGACATAAGGAGTACGGTGTCAGTATTTGAGGTTTACGGACGGGAAGACCTTTTAAAGGACCACGGGAGACTCTAAAGGGACTCACCATTTCTTTGATGAAATAAGGAGTTATTGAAGGGATGTTTAAGGGAAGTAAAGAAACGTAATTGTTTGAACCGATGGGGGACTGTTTTTGTCACACACGTACGATTCTACGAAGTCACCACAGACTGAGAAACTCTGGGTACCTGACATCGGGTGGTCCGAGGAGACAGGTACCCTATAAGAGGTCCGTTCTTATGACCTCACCCAACGGTATGGGAGAAGGTCCCCTAGAAGGACTGGGTCCCTAGTTTGGGTGTAGAGAATGTAGAGGACGTGACCGTAACCGTCCGTCCAAGAAATGGTGACTCGGTGGTCCCTTCGAACCTTTTTTGGGTGAATTGTTGTTAGTGTGGTTTCTCGATAAATAAGGGTACGTGAGACATAGATATCCGACAAGATTAGTTAACGATGGAGAACATTTTTTGTTTTGTTTTTACGGGTTTTACTTTTTTGATAAACTCTGAGTATGGTCGATCAATGTTGAAAGAGAGAAGAAACAACAATGGAAGACAAGTTGACCTGAGAGTAGTAAGTGAATCTGAAAGCATAAACAAAATGACAGAAGAGGTCCCCTCCGGATGACCATTGACCAACCCCCCCCCCCNTCACCCCCGCCCCCCACAGAAGAAGAGATTTCGGAGACTGGTCAGAAAGTAAGTAAAATGAGAACCGTCTAATAGAACCGTACTTTAGATATCAGAGTAAAGATATAAGAAAGACAACCGGTTCTTGTCCCCCTTGCTGAGTAGAACCGGTACATCGGACGGAACCCTATTCCTTAAGACATTGACCTGTGTACAAGAGATTCGTTTTGATCCGATGACAATCATTTCCTCTTCCTCCTTTGTATCGTTAATCGTCAATAGACGGTGTGACCCGGTCTTTCATCAAGAATTCTTTGGTTTGTTCGACATAACATGCCGAGTCTATGAGAATTCTGTCGAGAATCTATATTCATTTAGTTCTCCATTAATTTTGGAAAGGAAAGCTCTCTTACCATGTTCATAGGGAAGACCATCTTTTGTAGTTAGGCAGATATACACAAGTCTAAGGAGAAAGGGGAAGAGTCTTGAATTACCATGACTTTCAGGGAGAAGAATACGTCCGTGTAAATTAGGGAGGTATGACCTATGTAGTGTAATCCTTAATTTGTACAGGATCAAAAAGTAATTTTTTATAAAAGGTAGACTTCTTCCTTTCCTCGACCAACGGGGTTGATATGACTGAGGTAAAAATTTTCTTTTCCTTGAGGTAGAATGTGAGAGTCACTTGAAACCTTACGTTTGGACCCTTCGGTATCTCTATTTTACGGTTGTCGGCTCGTCCGGAGGGTCCACCTATTTTTGGTCCGGTCCGTCTGGGGCATGAATCTGGAGGGCCTCGGTCTTCCTTATGTTACAGGTGTACATTAGAATTATTATGAATAACTACATCTGATTTGGTATACAAGTCTATCCAAATCTGACATTTAAATACCGGAATTAGACTAACATAGAGAATGATTATAACAGGGCTCACCTGAAACCCCTACTCCTAAACCCCTGTACCCGAACCTGTACATGTGAAACCCATATTTTTTTCCAACAGTGTTTTTAGCCAACCCCAGGAACTGATTCCTCCTTTGAGACGGAGTCTGGGCGGCCATATTATTTGACGTGAGGTGATAGGTGCGACAGGAAGACTGACTCAAACGAAGGACCTCGCAAACCGATAAAGTACGTAACCGACCCTTCGAGGAGTGACACTCCTCTGTTCAGGGCAAACCCCGATGAGACTCTGAAACGCTGAGTCTAGAAGACCTGACCCCTTCCACGGAGCGGGAAGACGTTTCTAAGGTAAAGGGCTGTGGGTCTAGAAAGTACAATCACCCATCACCTGTCGTCGTCCCCTCGACTCGTGAGTTCATTCCTCCAAGGGTGGGTCGTCCCACCTTCTCCCCTGGATTAGTTGGGGGACCCTCCCTTACCCCTTCTGTGACTGACACTGACAATATTTCCTCTACGACAGGCGTAACAGAACTCCATTTAATAATGGTCCGTTAACACTCTCCCGAAAACTTCCTTTTTGAACCCACTTACAGTGTTTCTTCCACAGGTGCAGCAGAACCCCATTTAATAATGGTCCGTTAATGCTCTCCCTAAACCCCCTTTCTTTGAACCAGAAACACACGAGTATAAGACGAGGGGGACTCCTCCACAGGGTAGACAACACTTTAAGAAGTAGGGGAGTCTTAACAGTCCGATCTTCCTCCCCCTATGTATTCACTCATACTTAACCGAAAAGACCTCTGCCGGACCTTGTACCCTATAAATTGGGTAGACACAAAAGTAGACGTGGACTAGTTCGGGTGGTTCCATCTTGTCTGAATCTGGTACACCACAAGACCAAGCCGGTAGGTTCGTCGTCCACTTCTGTGTGGCTAGGGGGAAGAGGGAGACCCTAGACCGTCCATTCCGAGAAGAGTGGGGTTACCGTTAAATTCACAAAGTAACTCACCTTTATCGTCTTCATGTATCCCATATCTCTTGAAGCATTTGTCTTGTTTTTCCTTTCCTTCTTCTTCCAGGTTCTTCCATTCGTTCTACCCCCCTTCACTTAGATTTCGTTGACACAACCTCACGTACTAATTTTAAAATTCTTCCCTAAAACCTCCTCTGATACCCCACTTCTACCTCTTCCGTTACCGTGGGGTGAGGTCGTGAGAACGGACCTTTTAGGGTACCTACCTCCTCGGACCATCCGACGTCAGGTACCCCAGTACTTCTCAACCTGTGTTGACTCGTTGAAGTGAAAGTGAAAAGTGAAAGTACGTAACCTCTTCCTTTACCGTTGGGTGAGGTCCCAAGAACGGACCTCTTAGGGTCCCTGCCCCCTCGGACCACCCGACGGCAGATACCCCAGTGTGTCTCAGCCTGTGCTGACTTCACTGAATCGTCGTCGTCGTCGTCGTACCCCACTTCTATCACGGATTGGTGGAAGTGTATGAGACTCCAGCTTACCGGGTGATACCCCATCCTTACCGGTGGTCTCCCGCGGTACATGAATTTTTATCACCTTCGTCAGATATGTCATCAGTGTCCTCTCGATCCTGTGAGACTAGTTATAGGTATATAACTGAACGTCGATACCAACCGAGCTCTAGGAGGAGGAACCCGTTCCGAGATGTAAGTCTTTCCCTTTCCCTTTTATAATTACCATGTTTTTAACTACTGTTTTTTCTTTAAAACGTCCTAGGTCTCTCCCTGCTAAACGGGGTATGACCTACTGCGTAACGGTAGGTTACGAGTTAGACCTGGCCTCCGGTGGAACGGGCTAGGTCCCGGACGACTACGAGGGCGTCGACGGGAGTGGTCGAGGGGGTCTCTAGCGTCTCGACGGTAGAACCGTCCGAGGTTAGGGTCGTTTCCTCGGAGATCAGTTGCGGGTGTCCTAAGTCGGGGTCTGCTTGGAGGATTTTATATGGGTGGAGAGGACCACTCTGACTGTCCCTTCCCCCTTCCTTCGTGACCTTAATTTGTCTCCGATGTGAGACGGTTCCTCGATCCCCTTTCCCGAGGTGATGTTTACGGGGAGTCTCTCGAAGTTGTCGGAGTCAAGTCCCTCGTCTACCTGTAATGGTGATTGGAGGACATCGAATAGTAATGGTTGGCAAAAGGAGATACCTGTATAATTTAACCGTCTTTGTGTGAGGTGGTATGAGCCTCCACGGTGTTCCGTATTATTCCGACTACCTCTGATAAAAAGGTTACGTGACAGAATGTACTCTGTCGTATTAAGTCAATGATGAGAGCGAGAAGTCGTGACTTCTGTCTATGTCCTAGGTATGACTCTGATCTTTTACCGATACTCTTTGCCAGGGACCCCCATAGTGCTTGGGTGTCGCCACCCGTCTTAATCGGTGGGGACTACTTTCCAGGCTAATCCTGATATTGTGTCTCCCTTCCTTCCCCACCGATAAAACGTTCCAGAGTTCTCCCCCCGGGCTTTTGAACAATTATACCGTTTTGGATTAGCTTCATTAGGTTTTCCTTTGACTTTTGTGGATGACTTAAAATACTTTCTGGTACGCTCTGGACATCTGAAAGTCGAGTCAAGTCAAGTGAGTGAGTCAGTACAGGTTGAGAAACGCCGGGGTCCCTGACGTCGTGCGGTCCGGAGGGACAGGTAGTGGTTGAGTGCCTCAAATGGGTTTGAGTACAGGTAACCCAGTCACTACGGTAGGTTGGTAGAGTAGGAGACAGTAGGGGAAGAGGAGGACGGAAGTTAGAAAGGGTCGTAGTCCTAGAAAAGTTTACTCAGTCGAGAAGCGTAGTCCACCGGTTTCATAACTTCGAAGTCGAAGTTGTAGTCAGGAAGGTTACTTGTGACTCCTGACTAGGAAATCCTACCTGACCAATCTAGAGGAACGTCAGGTTCCCTGAGAGTTCTCAGAAGATTTTGTGGTATCAAGTTTTCGTAGTTAAGAAACCTCGAGTCGAAAGAAGTGTCAGGTTAAGAGTATATGTATGTACTGGTGACCTTTTTGGTATCGGAACTGATATACCTGGAAACAACCTTTTCATTACAGAGACGAGAAATTATACGACAGATCCAACCAGTATTGAAATAACGGTTTCTCATTCACAGAAAATTAAAATACCGACGTCAGTGGTAGTCGTCACTAAAACCTCGAGTTTTTTATTTCAGACTGTGACAAAGGTGACAAAGGGAAGGATAAACGGTACTTCACTATCCTGGTCTACGGTACTAGAAACAAAAGACTTACAACTCGAAATTCGGTTAAAAAAGTGAGAGGAGAAAGTGAAAGTAGTTCTCCGAGAAATCAAGAAGAAGTGAAAGACGGTATTCTTACCACAGTAGACGTATAGACTGCAATGACTATACAGAGGACCGTTAGAACTAAGGTCGAACACAAAGTAGGTCGGGTCCTAAAGAGTACTACATGAGACGTATCTTCAATTTAATTGTCCCACTGTTATATGTCGGAACTGCGTGAGGAAAAGGATAAACCTTGGTCAGACAACAAGGTACAGGTCAAGATTGACGACGAAGGACTGGACGTATGTCTAAAGAGTTCTCCGTCCAGTCCACCAGACCATAAGGGTAGAGAAAGTCTTAAAAGGTGTCAAATAACACTAGGTGTGTCAGTTTCCGAAACCGTGTCAGTTATTTCGTCTTTATCTACACAAAGAGCTTGAGAGAACGAAAACGCTACTAGGTCGTCTACAACCGTTAAACTAGAGACCAAGGAGACAGAAAAGATTTTGGTCGAACTTACAGTCCCTCAAGTGTCAAGTGCATAACGACTTCGGACCGAACCTCTTAAAACTCGTAGTGAAATGATCGCACACTCTACTCACGTTGACACGCCAACAAACTCGTAAGAAACCGTAACGGAAACAAACCCTAACCTTACTTTTGCCTGGAAAAGGTCAGGACACTGGTGACGACTCAAAAGGTTTAAACGACCGTATAACTCACGTCGTGAAAGTGTCGTAGTAGAAAGTCCTAAACTTTGTCGAGTTGACCTTAAGGTAGGGGATACATCAGTTAGTAAAACATTAGAAATACCGTGGACTACATTTGATGTTACATATTGGTCGACTGGAAAATTTAATACCTAGTACTGACATTGTACTAACATAGAGAGAAATTGTAAAGGGTCCGATCCGAATTCCTTAAACCCCTACACCCAAACTCGTACATGTGAATTCCATATATTCCAAAAGTGTTTTCAACCAGTTCAAGGGACCGATTTGTCCTTTAGACAGAGTCTGGGTGGTCCCATTATTTGACGTGAGGTGATAGGTGCAACAGGAAGACTCACTCAAACGAGGGGCCTCACAAACCGATGTTGTGTCGGAAACATAGAGTTCGGATGGGACTATAGTCTGTTTGAGGTTTTCCGTTTACCTCATAATCGGTACTGGTGGAGTGTTTATTAACTCTAACGACTATTCCATAAGTCTTTGTCTCTACACCTCCGTTTTTTCCTCCGACTATTTTTTGTCTCTCTTCTATTGTTCTCTTGGTTAGTCTCCTGGTACCATCACCGGTGCTGGAACCCTTCTAGGGAGGGACCCGGAAGGGGGTTTGGAGGTGGGGAGATTTAGCCTCAACAAGAGGACCGTTCGAAGGACGTTCCTTCGGGTCCTGTCGGGACGTTGGTTTGGTTACACGGACTACGATCCCGAAACCAGTAACCTTTTTACTTACGGGGGTCTTATTGTCCCTTTTTCTTGACCGTAGCCGGCAATATCCCGACCGGTCTGATCTCTGACTTATCCCCACGGTCCCGAGTTTCTGTGTTCCAGGGAACACTTCTTTGGTGCCATTTTGATTTTCACCCCCTGGTTTAATAACTGAAATACCACCTATGACCTTGTCTTTACAGTCACCACTGGTTTGGTCACCGTGGGGAGAGTCTTTTCCGGTTACGATATCTTCCTCATTGGCCCCTTTTCGACTAGTCTGGTAAAACAGATGGGACCTTTACGGTCTACTCTCCTGTAGTTCAGTGAGTACTTAAGGACATATAAGGACTTACGGGTCATGGAGACAACCCCTCTCTGAACAACAGATTTAACCCCGTGTTCACTGGAAAGGGGGGGTTCTGTCCGGGTGAGAGGCCCACCCGAGTTGGTGGATAAATGAGAGGGAGGGCTATTGGGGAGTTCTACTTACCTCCAACTTTGGTCTACCCGATTTGTTAGTACTCTCTCTCTCGACTAGAATGTTAAGGGACTCTAAACCCGTCTTATATGGGGCGTGGGATGGGGAGGCGGCCCGAGCGGGTTATAGTTCGAGGCCACCATTGTCTTAAGTTTGGGTCACGGTATGGTCAGTCCTTTGCAGTCATGGACGATGGAGACCTCCGGTCTCAACTGTAGAACGGTGTATAATTATACGATACCGTCCGTCCGTAGGACTAACTTACGGTCAGTCGGCCCTTGTGTGGTTAGGATGGACATTTCTTCCTTCTTCAGATCTGATGTTCGGACACGTCCTGGAGTCTGACCAGTTTGTTCGTCGACATTGGGATATGGGGTGACAAAGATTGGGGATATGGAACGAGTCGGAGGAGGGTGGCTCACGATTCTAGATATGAACGGACCTAGATTTTCTGTGTTAAAAAAACAAAGACGTAACGAGGTCATAGAGTCGGGTAAAAACGGAAACTTACCCTTCTAGATCGTCCCCCGTGGTTTACTGTTGAGTGAACCTGAGCGGAGGACGTTCCTAAATTCTTAAGGGCTGGTAAAAACCCCTTCGGAGCCGAAGGCTGGACCTGAGTAAGGTGGGTCTTTCTAAATCTGCGACCGACATTATCATGATCTGCTGGACGACAACCAACGTCTCTTATTTCTCCGGTGGGGCGTTACCGTCCCTTTTGGTTGACCGTCTATTTCGGTGTTTTGTTCACCGACTCCTTAATCCTCCACGACCCCCACACTGACAATTCTGAGAACACGAGAGCTCTTACGGGCTCAATTGAAGTTGAGAGGGTGTCATATGGGACCGGGTTCTGGTCGACCGACTTTGTCTTTCCCGGTGGTTTTCACTTTTCCCAAACACCCTTGACGACCTAGTGTCCGACGATCAAGGGCTCCGTAATCGGGGAAGTAATCACAGAGTCCATGTGGTCTGATGGGTGAACCCTGCACTGTTTTACCTTTTTGATTAAACCTTTATAAAGAATTATGGTGCCGAAAGAAGGGACACATTTTACCTTAGGGTCTTGACAAGACGAACGAGTCTTCGGTTACGACGGGGTCTGTATTCGTCTTGAGAGGTCCTTATGTCAATTTCCTGTGACACGGGACACTTGTAAATCTTCACCTGAAATGACTCTACTTTGGGACAGTTGTACTAGCAATAAATGACCAGTACCATACATGGAAGAGTCCTACCCACCTCCGGAAGGGGTGGACTTGACTTTTTCGTTTACTTTGCCGAACGACAGACGGAGTCCTTTATTAGGGGTCTAAGTCCAAAGATGGGTCATATACTAGTCTGTTACCGGGACGAAAACATCGACTAAATTAAGTTGTCCATATATTTCGAGATTTACAGTTTACCTTTAATGTATGTCGTATATCCGGGCTCAAGGTCTTACCACCTTTCTTGATTGACTTGGGAATTTCTTTGTGAAAGTTTTACCTAATATCTCTGACTAATAAGTACCTACCTGAATGAAGGCCGCCGGAACGAGTTTAATTCTCACTGGGGCGTAAGGGTGCCAATAAGAGGAATACTTTAACAGATGCCCTTTGTGTGAGGGTATCATTCTGTCCATAATCGTTTAAACGGTGTCCATTCTCCCCTACCCTAAAGTGTCGTTTACCTTGTTAATTCATTCCATTATTTGGTCCATTGATTCAAACAGGTTCTTTCCCACGGTAAAGGGGAACCCCTTGTCTAAGTACTTAAACACGGGTCACTAGTTCACACCCGGTTCCTGACCTTCGTACTAAGAAACCGGGGTATGACCTTCCCAGGTATGTGACAACAAGATTGATGTGGATGTCGTCAATTTTAACGTCCACAGTGAGGGACCTAGGTAATGTGTTCCCACTTCTCCTGTATGGTGCGTCTGGACCTCCTACGACTCACCTGACGTGTCTTCCTGGGGTGACTAGGGGTACTTTAGTTCTAGTAGAATTATTTTTTTTTTTTTCTTTTTTACTTCGAGACGATAGTTGAGGACGATGTACCTGAAAGGACATAGTAGAACCCTGATTGGTATTAAAGTTGTGTTTTGTAAAAATAGAGTACCGTGTAAGGATACGCTTGAAGGTATTGTGAAGACAATCCAAACACCCCGTTACGGAAATAGTCATTACCTATCTAAGGGAACCACCCACAGAGGGGAGGTGTCTCCCCTGAAATCGGGGGAGACAAGGAAAAACTCTATTGTTTCTTTGTTGTTAGAAAGAAACCATTGAGTGTTGGACAGTGAAGAAAGAACCACATTTGACTTTAGATTAGTCTAACTGGTTCCGGTACTCCACTGTAAAATACATTTACGTTCGAAATGTCTTCACTGTTTTCGGATATGAAAAATGAAATTTTTATCATTTCTATTCTTGAGATACCGGTTATTTTCCCCGGTTAGGTAGTCCATGAAACTTGTCAAAATGGTCTATACCCCACTTATAAAAACCTACTGAGGTCTTTTTACGGTCGAATAACAGGGATGGGGATAGACGACCCTTGTTTCCCTTGTTTTCTAACCTAAACCACTGGTACGGCATCTAGGTTTTCTTCACTTTATGTACCCTATGAATAGAAGACTCGTTACATTTGTTTATAATCTCCAGTGGATAACGGGTCTAAATGGTCGAGCGACCGGACCGAGTCTGACCTTTTTGTTGGGACCCTAGGCTACCCACCGGGGATTGTCGTGAGTTACCGACACGCCCAGTTTAAATACCGGAACCGAAGGTCAGCCAACCCAGTCGGCGACGTGAAATCCTAAACGGAAACGAGCACCTTAATAATTCGGTAGGAATTTTGTTCGGGGTCATTTAAACGACATAAATGTACACGCCACCCGTTCCAGACATAAAGTTACCATGTTAATGAATCGACGGAACAAATATGGTAGATCTCCTTGTTGTCTATAATATTAATTTCATCTTCGAGATTGATTAAAGTTCTTTGTCCGGGAGGACCTGTTGTGTTTCCGATAGGTTCGAAATTTACTTCTTGTTTATGTTTATTCTTCCCGTCACTAAGTTTTAACCTACCGAAATCTGTATGAATGTCGGTGGGTTCCTCCCTGGACACGATATTAATTTTAACTTACAACACATATATAAGGACTAAATAGACCGTCACATAGTCGACGAGATCTATTGTACTTTTTGGTCCATTTTAGATACAAATTACTATTGGGAGGAAAAACCTGAAGACAAACGGGTACCTATTTCCCGTTAATCACCTTCTGATACAATTAGTAACAATATCAACGAGACAATTAAAACAATACACCTGGAACAGGTCACATAACAGACCAACCACAGTGACTCTAACCGACGTAAGTGGGTTTATATATGGTTTATATAGGGATACTCACTACGAGTATGATCTTCAACTCTCGTAGTTCTTCCCCCTTACTTCTTCCTTTCCTCGTCCAACGGGACTGACCTGACTGAGGTAGAAATTTTCTTTTCCATGAGGTAGAATGTGAGAACCGGTTGAAACCTGACGTATGGACCCTTCGGTATCTCTATTTTACGGTTGCCGCCTCGTCCGGAGGGTCCACCTACTTTTGGTCCGGTCCGTCTGGGGTGTCGATCTGGAGGACCTCGGTCTTCCTTACGTTGTAGGTGGTACATTAGAATTATTATGAATAACTACATCTGGTTTGACATACAGGTCTATCGAAATCTTACATTTAAGTACCGACATGGGACTGACATAGAGAATGATTGTAACAGGTCTCACCTGAAACCTCTTAAACTCCTACACCCGAACCTGTACATGTGAAACCCATATTTTCCAACAGTGTTTTTAGCCAACCCCTGGGTGACCACATTATTTGACGTGAAGTCCCCTGAAGGGACCACCAGGTCACCGATTCGGGGGTTCGAGGGTTACGTCTCCCAGACCCAAACTAGGGACCAGTCCCTTGATCTACGGTGTAAGGTGTTGATTCTCAAACGTACGACATTGATTTCTAGGGTGTACGGCGTTAATTTTCTAGGACTCACGACGTTGATTCTCGACCCCTTCGGCTTTAATTAGTTCAAATTTTTTCATTTGTTTGTTTGGCGTGAGGTGGTAGGTGTGGTAGGAAGACTAACTCAAACGAAGGACCTTGCAAACCGATATTGTGGAACTGGTTTAGAGAAAAGTCGTTGAAGGGATAGAAAGAGGATGATAGGTTTAAGCAGGTACAAATAAGAAATGAAGGAGTAAGAAACAGTAATTTGAGTAGGGTTAGATGGTGGGTAGGAGTTGTATAGTAAGTCATAAATGTGGATCAAGTCAAGTCAAGTCAAGTCAAGTCAGCGAGTCAGTACAGACTGAGACGCTGGGGTACTTAGTGTCGTGAGGTCCGGAGGGACAGGTAGTGGTTGTGGGCCTCAAGTGAGTTTGAGTACAGGTAGCTCAACCATTACGGTAGGTCGGTAGAGTAGGAGACAGCAGGGGAAGAGGAGGACGGGGGTTAGGGAGGGTCGTAGTCCCAGAAAAGGTTACTCAGTTGAAAAGTGTACTCCACCGGTTTCATGACGTCAAAGTCGAAATTGTAGTAAGGAAGGTTTCTTTTGGGTCCTGACTAGAGGAAGTGTGGATTCCAGTTGCTATTAGAAGTGCAACGAAAAAAAAAAAGAAATTCTTAAGTAGATGAATTGGAGTAGTCAGTCAGTCAGTCAGTCAAGTCAGCGAGTCAGTACAGGCTGAGAAACGTTGGGGTACTTAGTGTCGTGCGGTCCGGAGGGACAGATAGTGGTTGAGGGCCTTAAGTGAGTTTGAGTACAGGTTGCTCAGCCATTACGGTAGGTCGGTAGAGTAAGAGACAGTAGGAGAAAAGGAGGACGGGGGTTAGGGAGGGTCGTAGTCTCAGAAAAGGTTACTCAGTTGAGAAGCGTACTCCACCGGTTTCATGACCTGAAAGTCGAAGTCGTAGTCAGGAAGGTTACTTGTAGGTCCTGACTAGAGGAAATCCTACCTGACCAACCTAGAGGAACGTCAGGTTCCCTGAGAGTACTCAGAAGAGGTTGTGGTGTCAAGTTTTCGTAGTTAAGAAGTCACGAGTCGCAAGAAGTGTCAGGTTGAGAGTGTAGGTAGACCTTTTTAGTATCGGAACTGATCTACCTGGAAACATTATAGAGACGAAAAGTTATATAATAGATCCAACCAGTATTGAAAGGAAGGTTCCTCATTCACAGAAAATTAAAGTACAGACGCTAGTGGTAGAGGTCACTAAAAACTTCGGGTTCTTTTATTTCAGTCGGTGACAAAGGGGTAGATAAAGGGTACTTTACTACCCTGGTCTACGGTACCAGAATCAAATTGGAGTATCGTCGTAAATTTGTTGACTGAAACAGAAGGAAGAAGTTTGTGATGAAACAAGACCAAATCATTTTAAGATCAAAATGAATGAAATCTATATCCAGAGGTACCAGTCACCATCTGTAAGAGAAAAGTGTGATAGGTAAAAGGGACACGTTAAAATCATTGGAGGTGTTTTGGGTAATGGGTCAGATAGAGGACTACAACGATTTTAACATAGAGGTAGGATCTGTAGAGTACAGGTCTAGTTGTATATTCGGACGAGTAGATTACAGAGTATATTGTACTCGTACTGTTTAACGTTGATGACGAAAAATGAAGGTAGTATTCAAGGGGTAAGACATAAAACAAAGAATTATTTAATCTCGATGAGACCAGTCATAGACATTCTGGTTCATCGTTTAGAGTTCCCAAGTAAGTCATAAATTTTAACCATTGAAGGGGAAATGAACTTCTGAGTGACCAAAAGAGTACGACTTTACAGCCCTAAAGGAAGGACGAAGAGACTGTGGACGAAAGTTACTGGAGTCGAGGAAGGTGAGATGTGATTCGGGTTTTCTAGATAGTTGTATAGTGAAGGTAAGGAGGGAAAAGATACCAGAATAGGTTTAAACATGTCAGTCGTATTTTATAAATTGATGTTTGGAACACTGGAAACAGAAAAAATTTTTTGTTCTAATGACATAACTGAGATAAGGTTATTCGAATAAAAAGAGTATATTTTTATACGGTTTTATATTCGTCACATCACGACCATGTTGATAAACTTCTATAGAAACACTTTGGTCCTAGAGAGACTGTAGTAGGAATAAATCCGGTACGAACAGTAGGAGGACCAGTGTTCTACCGAGTAAGTCGAAATACTCACGTTTTAGGTTTCCCTCTTCTCATCCCTTCTGTCTTACTGTTTCACGTTTTCCGTTTCTCTTTTGTGATCTATCTGGACAGGGGTCATTATGACAGATATAAACTAAGTAGTCCTTACTCCCCTTACCGAGGTGTACCGTCGTTTCGACGACTTTTCTCAAGATATTAATCTGTACAACTATATTCGATTTTATCCTAACGGTCATCCCTCCCTACTTGACTTATAAGTAAATCGATGATCGTCATAGACAGTGTGGTCCGGTCTTTCGTTGAGAGTTCTTTTACGATCATTTCATGATAGTATATCAAGTCTATGAAACTTGAATTACGTTAATTGAATTAGTTATTCCATTGACGTTTGTATAATTTTTGTGTATTAAAATTTGTCAATACATAGTTTTTTCTGTTGTAGTATCACTTATAATCTGTTGTGAATCTAAATTTTTGTGCACATATGGACACCGTCTATGTACAACTACATACCGTTTTGGTTATGTTATAACATTTCATTAATTGGAGGTTAATTTTATTTATTTAAATAAAAAATTTTTTTTGTTTAATAGAATCTGGTTTTACACAATATGTCGATATCCACACAAATATCCTGATGACTATCGGAGTTTACGAATAAAATCTCCTGTGACTTTGTTACTGGAACTTTAGGTGGAATTCTGTTACTTTTTCCGTTGGAGTGTAAGAATTGACAATGTCCCAAAGAGAAGGTCATACTTAAGAGAATACATATTATTCACTTCTTGAGACTGACTTCCAAAAAGGTGTAACTTATGTAAGTATCCCAAAGAGAGGTCATACTCAAGAGTGTACAGAAGATTCTCTTCTCCTTTGTGACTTCCAAAAGGATGTAAGGAATGTAAGTATCCCAAAGAGGGGACATACTCAAGAGTGTACGTAAGATTCTCTACTCTCTGGTGATTTTTGGAAGGGTGTCAGTCACGTAAGTATTTCTAAGAGAGGTCACACATAAAAGAACACTTGAAATTCCACTCTCGAACACAACTTCCGAAAAGGTGTCAGTAGTGTAAGTATCGCAAAGAGGGGTGATACATAAGAGAACACGTGATATTCCATTCTTGAACACGGTTTCCTAAAGGGTGTTACTAATGTGAGTATTCCAAAGAGAGGTCACACTCAAGAGTGTACTTGGAATTCTCTACAAAAAACTGACTTTCGAAAAGGTGTGACTAATGTAAGTATTCCAAAGAGTGGTCACACTCAAGAATGTACAGAGGAATCCCAACTCCTTAGTAACTTCTAAAAGGGTGTAAGAAATGTAAGTATAACAAAGAGTGAGTACACTGAAGAGACCACGTTTTATTCTAATCTTTAGGAAAACTTTCAAAAAGGTGTGACTAATGTAAGTACAAAGAGAAGTCATCCTCACACGAGGACAACGAGTTCCCTACTTACTACTGTTTTCTAAAACAAGAATAATGTAAGTGTCCTTAAGAGGTGGTACGTTTTTAACAACGTATATCCTTCGTATAATAATACAAACTTCACACACAGTGTAAACGTTATACACATGTGAGAGACACGATAAACTCAGGAAAGTTCTACGGTGTCTCAAGACAGTATAAGTACTGAAAGTGCCTCGGAGAGTGAATGTCTCTATAAAAGTTTTAACAAATCCCAACCTAATACAAAGTTTGTGAGTTATAAATTCATTGTAAATACCGTTACAAATGACCATCTTTGAGAGGAACTTTTTTGTTCACGACTAGATTCAAATCTCAAAAGGAGATTAAGTACTATCAGTTTGTTAGAGAGGACTCTACGACAGAAGAAAACTCATTTACAGTGAACGGAGTTTTAAGGGAGACCCTAGAACACGACAAAAGACTAGGATGGCGTAAGGGTCAGAAGAAAATTACATCTTCTGTTTAGTAGGTAACACTTAGAATAATAAAAGTACGGTGGTCTACTAAATAGTGGGTTTTATAAGACTAATCTTCAACTGAGAAACCAAAAATTAACTTAGAGGGTCAGACTTGTCCACGGAACCCCTTAAGACGAAAAGTGTCAAGAATACAGAAGAACTGGGTTGTCCCTCTAGTGTCCGAACGTATTAACTATAAGGTGTTTCCACTCTAAATATATCAAAAGGTTGTAGTGTAGAGACATGTATGAAGCGACTCGTCTCAGGTCGTAGTAGGTGAGGAGGACCCACTTGAGGTGTCGGTGTAGAAATTTTCTGTAACCAGGGACATTGGTTCAACGACCTTTAGCTCCGTGATAGGAAAGGGGGAATCATAAAGAGTATATCTTTGTCCGTCTCAGGACACGTCCGTCTCGGGTATGACTCCTATCCAGTCACCGACGGTAGAACTCGCAAACTTACACTGTAGGTGGACGTGTTGTCCCGACTCTCTAGACCTATGAAGAAAAAAACAAAGAGACCAGGTTAGTCCAGTCCTTACGTAAAGTGACCCACAGGAGGGACATCGGTTTCTCCGTCCAAACCCATTTTCTTCTTTCCATTTTTGTCCCAAGGTACCCTTCGTTCCATTTTTTTTTTTTTAACATCTGGGAGGGGACATGGAAGGTCGTTCCAGAGTAGTTAAATTTTGTAAATAACCCTAGACATAGCTATACGTTATATCAGTAGAAACCGGGGGAAGATCTTGACGACGGAACTAATAAATATGACCGAAGAGGACATCTGATGATGAGTCAAGACCCATCTTTTTGTTCTAAAATTTTTTAACTTCAGTTTCTCTTAGTCAAATTTTTCCGTGTCAAAGAACTTAAAGTACGTATGGAATGATGAAAAAGTCAAGTGAAAAATTTTATTTTTATTAAAAGGACGATTAGTGTTGACAAAATATATTTAAATAAATAACATATACATTGATTCATAAATGGATTTGTTGGAATGTATATTAATTATCCTGATTACTAAACCGACGATGGGATGAATATTAAAATAACCTCGACAAATTCCATTTGCACTGAAACTTTGTATAACTTTGTATACAAGTAAACTAATGGAAGTTAAATTAGAGACAGGAGTTTCAGGTATAAAGGAATACTATTAAGTAAGATAGATTTTGAACTTACCCCAATTGTTTCTCCGTACTCGATACAAGATTCAAAACTCTGACTCCGGAAATTTAAAGTCTACCATATTATGAAGGACTTATTAAAAATATTATATTTATAACTTTGTTGACTGTGAAATACACTCATCTTTATTCCTTACGAACCTCTGAAATTCCTAGTGTTCTTTAGTACGTTATTATATAATACGATTATAAAAATGTTTAGAGTGAAAAAATTCCAATCAATTATTGAAAGTTTATATTCTGAAGATAGAGTCATAATATGAGATTATCTCAAGTCCAAATTACCTGTTTTAATCTCTTGAGTGTAAAAATAAATCTGTTTCTAACAGTTGTCCATCTAAAATACATGGATTAGGTCTTCACATGTATTCTGACAGTAAAATTACATTTAGTATATCTTTATATGTAGACTAAACAAGGAACGGTCCATAGGACTCATAGGTCTTGTGAGGGGTAGTGTGTACGGGTCTTGACTGAGTTAATTGTTGATGTTTGACTTTAATTAGTGATGGTAAATTTTAACTTAGTCTTCAGGTTATAGATAGGGTTTTCTAAAACTCGGGTTTTGAAAGTTCCCTTTTTAGTAAAATGGTTTTTCTTCTTTTTTTAGACACGAAGAGCTTAATGAGTACTCTGATCATTTTAGAACGTTCCTACCATGTTTCTTTCTAATTTCACGTTAGAATTAATACTTGTAACTTTTCAAGATTCATTTTATAATCATTTAACTTATACCGTCATATAATTTCATTATTATGTTACAGTGTAAGTTCGTCCCAAATTGGTCCTTACGTCCTTACCAACTTTTCGTCTTTTTGATAATAACAATAATATTACAGTCCCATATTAGTTGTGAGAACATAGGTAGTGAGAACAAAACTTTGTCTAGACCCTTACTACATAGTGAGTATTTATAAAGTCTTAAATAGAGACTTTAATTTTTGAGTATTGGTTCTATGATAATAGTGTGGATGTTTTGATCATTATTAAGGAATTACAGTTTGTGTTGTCCGTCAGAACTTTTAAAAGACAATAGAGTATTTACAAATTGGGGAGAGGGTGGAACAAAGAAACTGAGTACCAACTTTATTGCAAGTATGTTAGAATGTAAGAAATTAAAGTTCAAACGGTGTCTCTTTGTTATAGAGTAATGACACTATGTCGAGTCATTGTCTAATTCCACACGCCTGTTTCCTACAGTGTTGTTTCCTACAACACCGGAAGTTCGGTAGTCGGTGATGTCGGTGGGATCTGATACATAGGACTCCCCTAAGTCGTACCTCTTTGTGTCCTATGACTGGGATCTATCTATTCCACGTATCGTTTCCTTACTAATGTTATTTGGGCCTGAGAACGTGGAAGGGTATGTGTTTTTCACGATTTAAGTAATTGGACTCTATAGATCAAAAGAAATTAATCGTCATAAAAAAACTACAAGGCTGATGGTCCAGAAAGAATATTTTTGAGGATATATAGGACCGAGGAGGGAAGAGAAACCTCGTTAGAGAGTTTCGATAACTCTTCTAGGTGTCTTATTTTATATTAAGAGTTGAAAGTCCAACACATAAAAAAAGTCAATTGTAAAGACCGTTGGTTGATTCCCTGGGTCTCAACTGAAGAGAGGAAGTGTACTTGAGATGTTACTCGGTCTCAGAATCATGTCCGGAGGACACGGGTAGACGGAGGAGTTTCTTAAGTTCAAACTTGAACTTATACTTATACCCACTTAGAGAGAACCAAGAGGACCAAGAGGGTTAATGAACGACTACTATGACGTAAAATAAACCCCCACATATTGTCCATGAACCGAGTGGTCCACTTTCTATGATCCCAGCGAACCAACTATCTGTGATACTTTTTCATGGTGACGGTGGTGGGGAGAAGTGTATGTGTCAACCTTCTAGGACCCCCTGAGTCCTATTTTCTGTCGTCCTAAACAAGTTAACTTTCTGTGAATTTGATTCTTTCTGTGACTCATTAGACCCGACTCACCAATCCATCCTCCAACTGGACTACAAAAAGGAGTTTTCCGATGGAATTGTTCTTAAACAGTCTTATTTTCACTTTTGTAATGCTATCGAAAGTCGAGACTTCTTCCCTGTAGAGTACCGGTCGTTACCGAAAGAGTCCGTTGACTCTTTGAACGTCTTCACCATTTCCGTTTAGAAGTATCATAGGTCGACAGGGATATCCCTTTAGGTAAGTTGAATTGAAATTTTTGAACGAGAGGACCCCTGTCTTTATCCTTGATCGGTGAGACACTAGTTTCGTGGGACTACCAGAAGATGATGGTCTCCATATTGACTCTGTGTAATCTCCTCGTCTCTTCTGAGACCCGATTTTTGGATCTCCTTAATTCGAGTATTCGTCGTGTGACCAGGTGGTGTGTTAAAGTGACCATTTAAAATAGGAGTTGCTTGAGTTAAAATTTTACCCTTTATCTAAGAGAGTCTATTCGATCCCCTTAGTCTTTCGGTTGGAGGTTGATTGTGGGATCGGTCTAAATACATGTATGTCTCGAGTATGAACGTTCTTGGATGAATTAGCCCCTAATTTCCTTTAGAGTGGGACTTTTACTGATACTACCCCGGGAAAAGGACGTATGTGTCAGTTCAATCTCTTTCAATCGAACTATTTTGTAGAAAAGTCTTAAGACTGGAATTTCTATTTTCGGGAAGATCTCATTTGGACGTAAAGAGAAAGGACACAGAAACTCTGATTTGCAAGATAGACAAGCAGAACACACCATCTACACACACACTGAACTCTTGAACCAGAGACGGTAGGTTTTCCGTGTGTATGGTACAAGTAAACTACTGTTTATCTGACCCCAAGACTAGTCAGAAAGCAGACTGACATGGTTGACAATCGCCGAAAAACGGTAGGATTGGAAGTAACACAGCCAGACATATTACTTCTGGAAGTGAAAGAATTTGAGAAAAATCCTCATTTGGAAGATCCGTAGGAAATATGACAGAACATCCTTTCGGAGAACGTAGAATAATCAAACTCAGTGATGATAGTATATAAAGTAATTACCGGTCTACTACCTCGGTAGTTTACCTTCTTTGAAGATTTGACCATGTAAAAATTTCTCGAGAGTAATATTTGTCAACAAAAGAACCATGAATACCCCCCTTTATTTGGTGTAATTTACCACCTTTTTAATATTTTAATAAATATGTGTGTGTATGTGTGTGTGTGTGTGTGTGTGTGTGTGTTACTAATTGGATTCTTGAGAAAATTAAATTTTGTCTGTTTTTTTGTCAGACGCTTCAGAATAAACACCGGAGACGAAGGGGAGTTACCTAGAATGTCTACGATTATTTTTGTTCAATGACAATTAATCCATTCAATTGTTCTTTAAAATTTTTTGACTTCCCTTTCAGATGTTTGAAAAAGGATTGTTCCCCTTTAAAATTTCACTGAGTAGGGGTTTTTCTATTTAGAGAGCTACCAATAATTCTTTACCCTATTTATTTTGTCTGTAATTCCCTTAATTTTGTTTTTCAAAACTACGTTATGATAGAGTCCAACCTACCCGGTTTCCCTAGGGGTAACCAGGGGTTGTAATTTCCCGGGGTTTGTTCAGGTGGAATAAATGGGACAACACTGAGTCGACCATTTCGTAGACGGACGTTACACACTCTGGACCCAAGTTCGGGACCCAACCCTTCTAGGGCACCTCTTCCCTTTCCGATGGGTGAGGTCATAAGACCAGACCTCTTAAGGTACCTGATATATCAGGTACCCCAGCGGTTCTCAATCTGTGCTGAGTTGAAAGTGGAAGTGAAGTTGTGTCTATGTCGTGTATTAAGGTATTTAAAGTCTAATACCCGAAGGGACCACCGAGTCTCCAATTTCGTAGACGGAGGTTACGCCCTCTGGGCCCAAGCTGGGGACCCAGTCCTTCTAGGGGAACTCTTCCTTTACCGTTAGGTGAGGTCATAATAACGGACCTCTTAGGGTACCTGTCTCTTCGGATCATCCAATGTCAGGTGCCCCAGCGTTTCTCAACCTGTGCTGACTCGCTGAAGTGGAATTGAAGTCGTCTATCTACCGGGAGTCCCGTTGGTTAACCTCAAAGTAAGAGACACCTAGGTATGAGGTTCTACTTTTATCGTCCTGTTGACTCCTTCGACCCGGAACCGGTCTGTTTTCTATTCACTGGTGAATAAAAAGTAAGAATTTCAGTCCTCCTAAGGGGTTGATGTGTTTGTATCTTTTCAAGGAATCCCCTGTTTTTGATCCCCCACGGTAGGGTATCGTTTACTCCGATTGATGGGTATCCGGAGACGACATCGTGGATAGAACCGATTCTCTACGCACCCTCCTAGGACTCTGTATGGTTTATACATGAGGTTTAGTCCGTTTAGTTTTTCCTGACTGGTTTCCTTTTGGTCTTCTTTACGAGGTACATTCACTAAATTTGACGGGGTTCCCACGTTGAGACTCAGGTGGGTACACAGATATGTGTTCATTACCTAAGAAAAAAGGAGGATTATTTGTGAAATGAACAAAGTGATGAAAGGTAGAAACACCCTAAATAAAAGACGTTTCGACTTCGCGGTCCCGGAACGGTGACTGGTGATCAGATTAGGGACCCTAAGCCATGAGAGTCAGGGTGTTGAGTTGGAGTTAGAGACAGGTGCTTGACTTCGACAACGTCGGGTTCCGGTGGCTCTAGTTTGGTTTGTGTGTGTGTGTGTGTGTGTGTGTGTGTGTGTGTGTGTGTGTGTTTCCCGATCTTTTTTAATTGTGACTCTATCGACTGGTTGTTAATGAACCCCGTTGTCCGGTTAATTGGTTCAATTTTCTAACTGTTTTTTTCCGGACTCAGGGAACCAAGTTGGGAAATGATCCCTGGGGTCTTTTAAAATGCATTTTATCTATTTTCCAGTCCCCTATTTTCTTCCGTTTCGAAGGTACTGAGGAACATTCTGGTTCTGAACAACTATCCGAAGGAAATGACAACCCCTGGTTACCCATGATACAGGGGACGAACCATAACAATAATATTCTGTCGTACATCTATACGGGGAGTTCTTTATAATTTGAATGATTTCCTTTGGTTATCTCAGTATGTTATATTTCATTTTTGACCCTGGTTATAAGTCCCCGATTGTTTTAATTATTGTATCTAAAACAAGACCCAGATTAGACACGTGAGTCTCCCGGAAACAACTTACGGAATGAGTTCGAAAACTTCTGTCACTTGGGATTTCAAGATACTTATCATGTGTCTTGAGAATTAAAAGTCAAATAAACCTTTAGTAGAGTGGGGTTTAGACTAAGTATCGGATGAATTTCCAAATAATTCCTGTTTGTCTTAGAATTTTAAAAAAAGGTGTTTATTATTTCGGAATTAGTAGATTCGTTCGTTTAAATTAAATAAGGGTAACAATTAATATTTGATTTAAATATAACATTATGGACTAAGTCTTGATTCAAAAAATTCACTACGGTACTCTAGAGATCAAAACAGACAAATATACACACACATGTGTAATATGTATATCTACAGAGATGGAAGTCTTTTATAATAGTTTTAATTTGAATATTTCTCAAGATAAATTAACCGAATATTCATTCGTGAATGTTTAATTTATAAAGTTTTATATTTTCTTTGACCAGTCTTACTTAAGGTCCGAGTGTACTAGATCTCCTTTATGAGTTATAATTAATTGTAGACCATAATTTCGATCGAATTCGAACGACCAAATAAGTTATATCTGTCCAGAATAAAAATAACATGGATCCAAATAACTTCCAGTTATACAAGTACAATAAAGACAACGTCTAAACAATCGTTTTTTAATTGAACCATCCTACCATAAAAGTATTGAATATTTTCATTTACTCCATTCTCAAAAGTTCACTTGAGAAATCCTTATTAATATATAGATTTTATCAAAGAGGACTAAAAATCATTGAACTCAAAACGATTCAATTCGATTTACTACCCTTAAGTAATTTATCGGTCCAGTAAAGTCCATTCTATTTTGTGCACTTGTAATTAACCATTTGTCCAGATTTAAATGGAGGAAAACAGAGGAATACTCTGTCTTTGATTTCTACAAACCCTAAAAATCTGTGTACAGAATATTCTGTGACTTCTTTCTTTAGTCTTTTAAATACAATGATCCCCAATACCTTTTAAGGTTCAAACGGTTGGTCCTTTACGACGATACTGTTTGTCAAGTGTTGATGTATGACGTACAGGCAAAAGGGATCTCTAATTCCAAAATTCCCAATTTTGACTTTATATTAATTATTTATAATTCCTTTCGTAAAATTACACGTTCCCTTAATCTTAAATACAAAAGTCATTTTCTTCCATACTTCTTATCTTCACTTAAACAACCCATTTATTCCCACTAAAACAGGACATCAACGAATTAAGAACTATTTTTTATTATTATTATTCCCTGTTGGATTATACCTATGTCTTTCAAAACCTTTCAAACATCTTTTCCTCGGGACTTTTTCATCAAAACATGTACAGTTTAAGATTGATTTTTTTCAAGAAAATTGGAAATCGGTTGAGACTCTACGAAGTTTCCTCGGGACTCTGTAGAGTGTCTTCTTATAATTTGATTCGAATGAACCATACAACTTAATGAACTCTTCGTAACAACCCACTAACCTCTATTTAGAATCCAGTATAACATAGTCATTTACAGTAATTATGTCTATAAGGTTTTGAATAAACCTTAAAGATTTTTATACCATACGGGACCATATTACAATGGTCAGTATTAAGATCAATAACTTTACAAAATACAGTGTCTTTATACGTTCAAAGAACCGATAACGGAACATTAATCTGGAAACTGGTACAGTAAGATTCTTCTTACGAAAATATTTGTTTCTATTTTGTAAATAGAAAAAGAGAGATGGACTAGGAAGGTATTAAACCGAAGAGGTCGACTGACTGAGGTCTACTGAACCGGATAATACAGTTCTAATGTTGATCAATATGATTAGTAACAAAATTAAACGAGAGAGAGTAAAAGTTTAATAAATACGGAACACAGAGAGAGACGATACCATAATTACAATGGTCAACGTAATATAAGACAAAATGTTCTGACAACAGAGAACGTAATGTGTTACGCATTGGTCCGGAGGTTGTTTTAATTATAGAGTTTTGTCAATTAGTATATATATTGAGATGTGTATTAATCACATTATCATGTTGAGATTTATACCAATCTTCGTTGTTCCCTTTTGTAGATGGCCTAGTATTATTATGTTCGTTAGGTCTCTTAAAATCTGCTAGTTGTCGCAGATTAGGTTTTTTTGTATTTCACTTTTTTCACTTTCACAATCAGCGAGACAGGACAGGGTGAGAAACATTGGGGTACCTGACATCGTCCGATCCAAGGAGACAGGTGCCTTAAGAGGTCCGTTCTTATAACCTCACACAACGGTAAGGGAAGAGGCCCCCTAACTTGGACCCAGAGGACGTAACGTCCGTCTAAGAAATGGTAGACTCGGTGGTTCCTGGTTTGTTTTTAGGAGTCGTGTAGTTTACCGGATAGTTGTCTTAGAAAAGGACTAAATCCTTACTCTCGGAAGGGTCGTGTCACCTGATTTAACCAGTACGTCTGAAGGGTTTACTAGGTCACTAATTCTGAGACGTAAAGGTGCCGTCCCCCGTGTCCAAGATAGAGACCACATCTTTGATTCTAAGGTGTGCGGTGCCGTATCAGTTTTTTTTTTTTTTTTTTCTTGACAGTACTTTACAATACTGGTTCTCCTTGGTGACACAATGTTCTTACAGTTGACGGTATAGTCGTTTCTTACGACGTCGGAAGTCCACTACACCGGTGACGTCTAGTCGTGGGACTTCCCTAAATCCTACCTCTTTGTTTCCTATGACAGGGACTTCTCAATTTTAGGAATAGTCTCCTTACGAAAGTTATTCGGGTCCGAGAATGTAGAAGGGTATGTATCTTTACACGATTCTAGTAATTGGACTACAAACCAAAAGAAATTAATTACATTAAAACAAAATAAGATTGATGGACCGAAAATAGCGTTTAGAGGACATATAGGACCGAGGGGGGAATGGAGAACCCTTCCAAGGAGTCTCGACTCTCCGACGAGGGACCGAATTAAAGAGTTGTCATGTGGGGGATTTTTTTTGTATTAAGAGTTGAAAATCCAATACGAGAAAAAAAAGTTGACTGTCCACAATTCTGCCTGACTTTTTTTCCGTGGTCCTATTTCATTCTTCATGTTCGACCTGCGGAGACGAGGAGAGTGAGTGCCTTCTTTCAGTCTGAAAAGGGGTCGCGGACCGCGACGAGTGGGGTTTTGTGGGTGGGTCTCGGACTCAGGAAGGGTCCTTTGGGCCCGCTGTTCTTGCGGCGGGGGATGGGTGCCGGCTGCCGGACCGCTTGGGTCGTCGGGGAACAGGGGAGAGGGATGGCGTAGAGGAACTGCAGGCACTCGGATGCGCGAGTGGACAGGAGTTCCAAGTGCGGGGAGCCCAGCCTTGGTGGTCCGGCGCCACCTTTCCCTCGTCGCTCGTGTTCCACGTCCGTCGGCTCGACTACGAGAGTAGGCTCTCGTCGTCCCGTCCCCGCGCGCGAGCGGACCGGCGCCTCGGTCCCGGTCCTGATGTAAATGGTCCTCGGGGGCGCGGTGGGATGCCTCGCAGAGACCCAAAACGCAAGCCTATACGAAGAGCCGACCAGCACTCACCTGCACCTCGCGCACGCGCTCCCCGACCCCGCGCCGCACCCGACGACCCCGGCCTCGTTCTCCGGCCCGCCCCGGGTGCGACGTCGGCGGACGGGACACCTGGGCGCTCCGCGCCCTCGGGCCGACACTCGATCGTTCGTCTCGACGACGGAAACACTGCCAATAAAACGCGGACGTCCACGGCTAGCATCCATACGTACCCTCCCGACCTGCACCAAACGAACGGTCTCCTGGCCCATGGCGCCAAACGAGTGGAGTAGGGACTCCACTTGCTAGCAAAGTGGTTGTTACCAAGAAGGGATACCAGAAGGACCCGACTCGATAGGGGCCTCGGGGAACCTAAGAGCGCCAGCGCGACCACGCTAACCTGGAACTACGGGCGACGCGTCCTGCCACAACCTCTCAGGCTCGGTGTATCAGAGTCGCTACTCTTTATTCCTAAGAAGACAAGGACAAAGGAAAAAGAAGGGTCGACTCCGGTCTCCAAATTTAAAAACGTAGACCGGAAAGGTCGCAGACGATTTGCACTAGACTAGTACGATAAAAAAACAATCCCGTCCTTTAAAGAATTGACACTTACACAATTGCAAGTATTTTCTTTAGGCTGCACCAATATGACCAAAACTTTATACATATATATATACACAACGACGACAATTCAGTGAAGTCAGCACAGGCTGAGACACGCTGGGGTATCTGCCGTCGGGTGGTCCGACGGGGCAGGGATCCTAAGAGGTCTGTTCTTGTTACCTCAACCATATATATACACACACACACACGCCCAGCGTTTCTCAGCCTGTGCAGACTCGCTGAAGTGAAAGTGAAAGTGACATAAGATCAGCACCTATGACATTTTCAATATACGAGGTTCGCAACTATTTTATTCAAAATAAATTATTCAAAACACGGTTTTTCTCGACCCGGTTAAAGATAAAGATTTTTGAAAAATGCATAACTTTAATAAAATAGTAAATAGAAGGAGTCTTAACACACAGTATAATCATAAAAGTCACAAATTTTATCTTGTTCAAACACAACCAGAAAATTTTTCTTTTTTTGTTTTTTGGACGTACAGATCGAGGAAATCAACAACGACGACGACGACGACGACGATTCAGCGAAGTCAGCACAGGTTGAGACACGTTGGGGTATCTGCCGTCGGGTGGTCCGAGGGTGCAGGGACCCTAAGAGTTCCGTTTTTGTGACCTCACCCAACGGCAAAGGAAGAGGGCACGTACTCTCACTTTTCACTTTCACTTCAGTGAGTCAGCACAGGCTGAGAAGCCCTGGGGTACCTGACGTCGGATGGTCCGAGGAGGTAGGTACCCTCAAAGGTCCGTTCTCATGACCTCACCCAACGGTAGCGGAAGAGGAGTCAACAACTCAAAAGAGAAAAGCAACAAACTTAGTTTATCAAATTGATCTTCAGACATACACAAATTTGATCAAAATAAAAAGTCTGAGTATTAATATAAAAAACAAAAGAGAACTGTGATCTCGTGAATTTCGTTAGTTTAAACATGTATTAGATTGTAGACCATACTTATAGTTTCTTCTCCAACAGTAAAGAGTTCTCCAACTGTCTTTCAAACTGTAGTTTTAATATATCTAGGGTGGGTTTCATATACCTCTTCCACTGTTTATATTCAAGATCGATATGAAGTATACGTCTTATATGACAATTTCTTTTTTTTTCTTCATTCTCCCTTCTGTCTAACAGTAGGTTCAACACACACATACGAGCAGTACAACATCAGAAACGTTGAGGTACCTGACATCGGACGGTCCGTAGAGACAGGTACCTTAAAAGGTCCGTTCTTATGACCTCACCCAACGATGAAGGATGAGGTCCCCTGAAAGACTGGGTCCTTAGTTTGGGTGTAGAGAATACAGAGGACGTAACCGTCCGTTTAAGTAATGGGGAAGCGATGGATTCCTTCGGGTAGGTCTTACGGTCGATTTTTTCACAATCAGTGTAATCCCTACAGCTAATTTCAATTGACAGACGATCCTACCATATATTAAAATTTTCTACCATATTGTTCACAACCGTTCGTACACCCCTTCAACGTTGGGAACATACAACGAACACACTTTTATTTTACTACATCAGTGATACCTTTTGTAAAGTCACCCAGGAGTTTTTCGATTTGTATTTCATTGGTATATTCGGTCGTTAAGGTGAGAATCCATATTAGTAGTCGTCTACTTACTTATTTTACACCACCTAGATAAGTCTCCTTATAATAAATGGGTAATTTTTCTCTCTTTACGACCAAGTCCGATGTTGAACATACTTGGTTTTACAGTTGAACTTTTTTACGTGTTGTACTTTCAACACTCAATTCAAAATAAACCCCGTTTTGCTCCTGACCTCGGGCCCTCTGTTGTAGACTCTGGTGAGACTCTTTGACAAGGTTTCTCCGTCCCCTCTTTCAGTCATATAAACACTAACACAACTTCCCTCTTAAGTAAGTTAGTTCATGACGACGATGACGATTCAGTGAAGTCAGCACAGACTGAGACACGCTGGGGTATCTGCCGTCGGATGGTCCGAGGGGGTAGGGACCCTAAGAGGTCCGTTCTTGTGACCTCACCCAACGGTAAAGGAAGAAGTCACGTACTTTCACTTTTCACTTTCACTTCAACGAGTCAGTACAGGTTGAGAAGTGCATGGGTACCTGACGTCGGATGGTTCGAGGAGACGGGTACCCTAAAAGGTCCGTTCTCATGACCTCACCCCACGGTAACGGAAGAGGCTGTTAGTTCATGTATAGAAGGGTTTCCAAAGACGATCAGACCACTTCGAAAACGAACAGTGTTACTTGTTAGTAGTTGTACTTCCTAAAGCCACGAAAGATCTATACTTCTCTTTGTTCTTAACCCGAGGAATTTAGACGAGGACTTTTTATAGATTGACTTCTACATAGGACAGTCAAAAACGGGGGTGTCTCGTGTCTTATGGAGTAAAGACGAAAGGTGGGACTTGAGGAAAGTCCCTTACAACTTCCAATCGTCGACGTCGTCGTATACTGAATTAGTAATATCTCCATCTACTGTTCACGGTTAAACATCAATTGTTTTTATAATATGACTCGCGTTATTTGGTCTGTGTCTGTATACTAAACTTAGTTGATATCATACTAAAGAAAAATTGGATATTCCCTTTGTTTAGACTTTTTTACATACACACACGCACATTGATTCAGTGAAACGATATGTAGACCTTGATGGTGTTTCATCTTTTAGTCGATATGAACTTATTATTTTCTCTAAAAAATTTGTTCTCTTTCCTAAGTTATATCATAATCTTGGTAAGTTAAGGTTTATTTTAAATTGTGTCTTTAGATCTCTAACACCTCCCCTCCGTCAGAAACCTCGAGAAAAGAAGGACGAGGACCCCTAAAACTAGTGACATGTACATAAAGACCTTGTCAGACTACAGAAGACACACCCACACATCCATGTACGTCGACCAGACTCCCTTAGATCCGAGTACTAATTGCTCGGGGATTAGTGTCGTGGAGAGGAGTTCAAAGAAGGAAAGGGTGTCGAAGTGAACGAGCTATAGAGGACGAAGAGTCCTTCAAGACAGTCCTTGTTCCTCCCGTACCTCCGACTCAACGATTGACGGGCCAGGGTGCATTCAACCCGACGGAAGTAAGAGAAAACAAAAGGTTGACCCTTAGGTAAAAACCAATTTCCAAGAATTCCCTAGGTATACAGTCAGTGGAGGGGGACGTCTGACCGTGATAAAACAAACGAAATAAATATCAACAAAATAAAGGAAAGTATAGTTTCTTTGTGTCGAACCTGTCTTTACACACCTAATAGTTCCTAAGATTACTCTACGACAAACAGGTGTCACTCCTTGACTCGTGTGTCGTTCGAAAGAGGGAGTTTCTACTAGTGTCTTGACCCCCATGACCACGGAAAAACTCCCTAAGAGACCAGGGACCACCAGAACCCACACACCGACCGAACAATCAAGGACGGACCCCTGACGGACAAACCTCCTCGAACCCCTATTCAACACATTAATAGGTCCTCATTGATTTTACTTCTGTCCTTCTCGGACCCCCTCCCACCTAGGAGACCCCTGTCTCACTGACCCAGCCCTTGGGAGGAAATCGGAGAGAGTCGAAGAGGGGTTCTAGTGGGGGAGTACAAAGTACACATAACTTTTGGGATGGTCTCTTGTATCGGAAACGAAACCCGACAGGATGTATAAAACTTCCTAAATTCTTTTTATTAGATGTCATAAATAGGTCTATGAATGAAAAAAAAAAAAATTAAACCGGTGAGGTGTACCGTACACCCTAGAATCAAGGGACTGGTCCCTACCTTGGGTGTGGGGTACGTAACATTCGGGTCCCAGAATTAGTGACCTGGCAGTCCCTTCAGGGGTTTATAAACGAGAGACAGAAAGAATAGACAGTAAGGAATCTACATTTTAAAGAGAGAACATAATAAAAGGAACGGACTTCTTAAGGGAAATCGTATGGAAATCTCGACCAGACGACCATTGTTTAGGACAAATTGAAATAAACTCTTACATAAAAAGTAGTAAGGACTTTCTATAAAAGTGGATCGTAACTTTAAGAACGTACTGTCAAGTAAAGAAAGTTGTAATTTTTGCGGGTGATAAGGTGATAGAAAAATAGAAGTGTCTAGAAACTACTTTTTGTGAGTCAGTAAGTTTACCCAAAAAAAGGAAGACACACAGTAGATGTCAAGAAAAACTACACCGACTATTTTTGGAACGAAGACATAGACAATAAAACAACGGTATTTTATATTCGAGAAGAGGTAAAAAATTACGGATGGTTACAAATTCTTTTTACAAAATCTTTAATAAACTCCAGTACTTTGTACCGGTGTAACCAAAGAATTCACAATTCAACATGAACTTAAGTTCTGACAAAAAGGGAGGAAAAGGACGGAACATAATCCAAGATTAATAAAGTGTATTCACATCTAATTGACTAAGAGGAACGAAATCGACAAATGTTGTATGAACTAAATTTACTCTCACAAAGACTGTCAAAGAATTGGATTTCACATTGTACTTCGACCAAAGATCTGTCACGTATCGTAAGGAAAATCCCCAACTAGTCTTCATCTGTATTTATGATGAGTAAGGATCTTATTTAAGACAAGATAAGAGAAAGTGATGGGTTCCCGATAGACGGATTAGAAGGACAATTATAAACCCTTTCACCCCCTCGTCTCTATGTGTAGTCCGAGTGTAAACGAAGTACAACATCTGTGACCACTGGAAGTTCCTGTATGAACACTTGAAGTGGTCCCTTCTCACCTTTGACGACCTGTGACGAGTCGTCTAGTACATGTTTCTACACTACGACCTTTTGATGTCTTTGGACCACAGAAATCCACTCTGGTTGGAGAGAAACACGTCACCCACCCTTAACAAAACTAAACAACTTAAAATTCTTTAACATATAAAACGTATATTAATATACAAAATATAAAATTCTTCATATATAAAACGACGGAGACATCGGGATGGAACAGATAAGAAGTCTCGGGGGTGTCCTGACAACTTCCCAGTCCTCAACCCGAACTTGACCCTACAAAGAAACACAGATCGGGTCTCGAGGATTGGGAACGGGTCATGAAATAGAAAGTGACATTTGTCCCGTAGTCGAAGGGTTTGGTCTACACTAGGACGCCAACCTCTTCCCCCTCCTCGGCACCGACCACCTCTCTCTCTAAGTGGTTCTCTGGGTAGGTCCATTCCTGGTCTGGGGACGAGTCTCTTCCTTAACGACCAGAGATCAAAAGGTATAAAGTTTCTGTTCCTGACTCAAATAAATGGAAGACAAAGGGGTAACGAGCCGACGGAAGAAGTCAGAACAGTGTGAAGTTAAACGTAAGTACTTTTAATAGAAAGACACCTACACGAACCGAGGTCGGGACAAGTATCACGAAAGAACTAAGAATGGTGATCGAGATCGTAGACGTGGGAGAACAAATAGTATCTTAATGAAGAGTAGAAATTGACAGGAAAGGGACAAGACACAGGGAAGGGTATCGGAAGTAAGACGACGAAACACATTCGAGACGAGACCCTGGAGTAGCGGGTGAGGACGAGACCCAAACAAAAGACGGTCCATCTTCTGTCGATGTCTGTTGAGTGACAGTTGTCAGGAACAACTGCATTGAGAGGAAGGAAGGGTCTTAACGACGAGAGTTTTTGTGGACAAAAGAGTGACAGTAGATCGAAATAAATTACAAGAAAAAGTCAAATGAGGATAAGTAAAATTAGAATTGTAGAGGTTAAACGACTAACAATACTCCTAAGGATCGTAGTAAGGAAAAAGGTTGAAGGGGACACATCTCGTCTAGTCGGAAGACCCGATTCTTTATCTTCCGTCAGGAGGTAGAAGGAGGAGGAGACAAGGGTGACTCACTAGTAAAGGGACTGGAGACAAAGATTCGAGTCACGGGACTGTAGAAAGAGGAACCGGGTCGGTAGGACCAGACCTAGTACGACGGACACCAGTTAAAGTGTACCCCGTCTCTTCGGTCGTGTGCACGGTCACTGGGGACACGGGAACACCCGTGGTACCTGGGGGTCCGAGTCACGTCAGGTCCGTACGACATTGGGAGGTGTTGGTAAAGGGAGACTGTGTAGGTGTGTATGGTCCGTAAGGGACGTAAAGTCCGAAGGGCACACTACATTGGTCTCAGAGTCAGTACGATCTTCAAAGTGGAGGATAAGAAACACTTTTGAAAACTGAACAATTCATGTCCAAGGAATTCCAAAAGACTCGAAAGTAAAACAAATATGAAAAATTTTTAATTAAATAAATAAAACCGGCACGACCCAGAAATAACGACAACCGTGATCAACGTCGATCACCCCCGATAAGAGATCAACACCAAGTGTCCGCAGAGTAACGTCACTGAAGAGAACAACATCTCATATCCGAAGTCCCACGTGTCCGAAGTCATCAACACTACGTACCCGAATCAACGGGTACCGTAGGTCGTAGGAGGGTCTGGTCTTAACCTGGGTACAGAGGACGTAACCGTCCGTCTAAGAATAGGTGGAACGGTGATCCCTTTAGGACAGAGATGAGAATTTACAGTATTTACAGAATTTAACAAATTTACAGTATTTAACAAAGTCTGGAAAAATGTGACCCGGAACATCTACTGACATAGTTTATGGACAGAGTCCCTTCCAGAGAATCTGTGACCTTTCGTGAACTAGGGAGTCGACGAAACCTCGGTACCGTCCTTTTTGACAAGAGACAAAGAAAAAAAGGGGATAAAAAAGGATAGACATAAAAAAGGTTAGGACACAACTCAAGGACCTACGGATAGACAACTGTTCATAGGTTTTTATTGACATATTGGTTGTCAAATGTAAAACCACCTTTTAAATAACAGTTTCTTTATGGTTTCAAGGTATGTACACGAATTAGTGGACCTTAAACTCCCTTAGATGTTCGGTACCCTTGAAGTAATAATTTTACTTTTCATAATACCCACTACCGAAATTTTTGAGTCTACTCAAGTAATTACCGACGATGTCTAAAACTTCTATTGAGTCCACCCAATAGAGGGTACAATGTCTTATACACCTTATAAAAATCCTGAAATTATGTAAATTAAAAAGACAACGAAATGAGTCTGAACAGGTAGGTATGGGTCGAGGTGGGGAGTAGTATACACAAGTAAAATCTTAAAAGGTCGGCCGTAAATATCACACTTTTTGAATAGGTACCCTAAAACTACGTACCTCATCTCCTCTCCTTTTTCTACCGTACATGGATAGTTTTGAGTAGTTCCATCTCCATAAACATTCACATTACCTGAAATAACGACAAACAACAAATCAACGATCAGTACAGGTCGAGAAAACGTTGGACTACCTGACATCGGACGGTCTGAAGAGACAGGTACCCTAAAAGCTCCGTTTTTCTGACCTCACTCAACGGTAAAAGAAGAGGTCCTCCTAGAAGGACTGGACCCTAGTTTGGGTGTAAAGGACGTAACCGTCCACCTAAGAATTGGTGACTCGGTGTCCCTTCGGGTTACTTGAGACAACAATACGGAAATTTTCCTTCATTTATTGACATGAAACGATATTGTACCTACTTGAAACCCCTGTCAGACGACCCACTTTATTCAGTCAGTGTTTTCCTGTTTATCACATAGTAAGGTGTATATATTCCGTGAACTTCATCGGTTTTAGTATTTCTGTGTTTTATATGACCATTAACGACTCATGACCCAACTCTCTTCTAATCTCATAATAACAAATTGTCATATCTCGAAGGTAAAATCTTCTATTTTTGTCGACAACCTCTACTGACGTGTTGTTACACTTCTATGAATTATGAACTTAGTACATGAATTTTTACCAATTCTACCACGTAAATTTTTTTAAAAAAATTAACTTCCTATTAACGAAATGTCTTAAAACACCAAAAAGAGAGTATGTAGTTGTTCTTAGTCGGTATCCAATACAATATACATAAAAAAATTAGTGTTAAAAAAATTTTTTCTTTAGTCTCACCCATTCTTTGTTTACTGATTGTTTTAACACTTACTTTTAATCCTGACCCTTACCCCTAACCCAACATGTTTCTTCCGTCAATCCTCGGACCGTGTCCCTAACAAAACGGTCCACAGAATCAAAGGACACCGTTGGTTTTGATTCAAGGTGTTTAGTCCACCGAATTTAGTTGTGTAAATGAAAGAGTGTCAAGATCTCCAGACTTCAGTTCCACATCCGTCCCGACACACGGGAGACTCCGAAGTCCCCTCCTACGAAGGACGGAGAGGATTGAAACCACGGGGTCCACGGGAAACCGAACATCTGTGTAGCGGAGGTAGAAGTGTACCAGTGGAGGGGACACACAGACAGAGACACAGAGGAGAGGAAAGGAACATTCCTGAGGTCAGTCTACCCTAATCCCAGGAGGATGAGGTCATTATGAAGTAGAATTGATTAATGAAAACGTTACTAGGATAAAGGTTTATTCCAGTATTGGACATTACAACCCCCAATTCTGAAGTTGTATAGAAGAAACCCCTTGTGTTAAGTGGGACATACAGTCCATTCTTATCTATAACGGGGTGAATGTATCCTTCTCCACTATCACCCATTTAACACCTAAAAAAAGATCTAAAGTCTTTGTTTGTAAAATCGGTTTTCCGTAACTCTTTGTTTATGTCCGAGACTTCGTCCCTTTCATTGAACGTCATCATACGTACACATATTCATCTTCCCGCTTTTCAGGTCCTCTTACACTTAATCCCAAGTCCAAGACTCAATTATAAGACACAATCAGGACAGTTAAAATTATTTCAGAACTACAGAGTCTTGTTTCCTTAGTTTCGTCTTCCGCCCTTACTACGGTCGTCACTCGTAATGTTTGACATGACGAAACCACTACTTGAAGGTGGAATATACTATGAATCCTATTGGAATATCCAGGAATCTACTGTCTATTCGTTATACTAAAAACTTTTCAAATCGTGAAACAGATTTAAGTGGTGATCATCACCGTTTCGAATCCAATCGTCGGTATAGACCCATTGAATCCACGTCAACGAGAAGGTCGGACAGTGTGTCGGAAAGACTTTCCAAGCGGTACAGTCTGTGGACCTTAATAAGACGTGACGAAACCACTATATGTATTCTTGGTAAAGGACGGTATCTCGACACAAGAACCAAATCCTTACACTTCTTAAGTACAGTCTCTTTCCGGACCGTCGCTCTTCTGGGTAATCCGAGAAATATAGTAGTAATCAACTTAATCCATTACCGTCGTCGGGGAAGACACCAAAAGGATTTGACGGTGGGGTCGTGACTTATAGAACTAGGGTGTACAGTGTCGATTAGGACACCGAAGAGAATGAGAGAAACGAGGAAAATATACGTATAATATCGGGTAGTGTAAAGGACAGTTACTCAGAAGATAGGGAAAAAGAGATAGTGTCAATGTTTTGGTATAAACTTTCGTTGTCATGTCCTGAATTGTATGAAAAAAGATGTAGGTAGGATGGTAAGACTGGAATTATGAAGAAAATCAATATCTTCGAAAAGGTAAAGAAAGTCTAAACCTTTGAAGTCAACTTTAATTTAGTTGAAGGTGATTCTCGTAAAGATCACTATTTATGAGGACACTACAATTTTACCTTTCTTACCGTTTCTCACTAGAGACCATAAACAGTGACCTTCTTCAGACCTGAACACCACCAGTCAACCTGTCCGGGGTCCTGTCGGTCCTCTCTGTAGACTCTGTTCACCGTAAGTGGGTTTTCTTTCATGAAGGAGTCCTCTCTCATACACTTTCACCCTTCATATCCCCTTTGACAAAAGACGGACGAGTTGATCATGACGTTCTCATAAAGACATTTGTACTGAGTTTAGGATTTCCAAGCTTTGTGTTAAACCAAAAGTCACCGGTAGTCCTTTCAACACGTTCCTTGTCATTACTTAGGTCAGTTTGAAAGACAGTTTTGTAGGCGGAATAAGTTAAAGGTTCTTGAGTTCGTTCTCTATTTAGTATGTCTACGGGACTTTTGTTAAGAGAATGAGTACCATGTAGGGAACCATATAGTTTCCCACGCGTATCTCTTTTTGGGATACTTACATTCCTTACACCTTTTAAGAAGTCGACCGCGAGATTAGAATGGTCCGTGGCAGAATAAGTATGACCTCTTTTTGGAATACTTACATTCCTTACACCTTTTAGAAAGTCGGCTTCAAGAGTGGAGTATCCTGTAGTTTTCTGAGTATGACCACTTCTTGGTATACTCACATTTCTTACACCTTTTAGGAAGTCGACCAAGAGAGTGGAACAATGGGTAGTCT
Source organism: Capra ibex (assembly GCA_006410555.1). Lineage (NCBI taxonomy): Eukaryota > Metazoa > Chordata > Mammalia > Artiodactyla > Bovidae > Capra > Capra ibex. The sequence goes on along the minus strand of SJYO01018169.1, from coordinate 23,823,726 downwards.
CTTGAGTATGTCCTCTGTTTGACATGTGTACATCAGTCACACCCTTCAGAAAACAAGTGTCGAGATCCGAATAATCCGTGGTCTCTTGAGTGTGACCTCTCTTTGGGATACTTACAGGACTTACACCCTTTAGAAAGTCTGTCTCGTGTGTAGAGTAAGACGTAGTCTCTTGAGTACAATCTCACTCCGGGATACTTACGTCACTTACACCCTTCAGAATGTCGGTCTCTAGAGTGGAACAACAGGTAGTGTCTTGAGTGTGACCCGACTTTGGGAAACTCACATTTCTGACACCTTTTACGAAGTCAGCTTCGAGAGTGGAAAAGAGTGTAGTCTCTTGGGTATGACCCCTCTTCGGTATGCTTACAGTACTGACACCTTTTAGGAAGTCGGTCTCAAGACGGGAGTAACACGTGGTCTCTTAAGTATGACCTCTCTTTGGTATACTCACAACAGTCACACCCTTTCGGAAGTAATCTTTCTTACTGGAATAATTCGTAGTCTCCCAAGTACAACCTCTACTCTGGATATTTACATTAGTCACACCTTAGTAGAAGTCGGTCTTGAGAGGTGAATATCACATAGTTTATCGAGTATGACCTCTCGTCAAGGATTGTACATTAGTCACACCCTGTCGTGAACAATTATGGGGATTACAATAATCTATGGTCTGTTTAGAATAAGCCCTTTTACGTATAATTCCAGTATTTCTACCTGATGAAGGGTTTCTTGTTATTGAAATAAATCGTGAACTCTCGAGGAAAACCTCTCTTCAACGAAAGTTAGAACAAGGATGTGAATACACGTGATCTTTCAACCGGGACCTCCCCCTTTTTGTGTTTTTAAAGTGGAATTGTGCAGTCTAACAGAAGAAAAAGGTTTAAGGATGTTTTCATTAACCAGACCCTCGTAAGTACCTGTTTGGAATTTACGATTTTAGACTCTTCCTTGGTAATCCATTCACTCAACAACCATTCACTAGGTCGAAACAAACGAAGTTTTGTTTACTCTCGTGATGGAGTTTTTCTATTTACTTTCGACAACGACTCCTCTTATTTTTTACCCACATCAATACCATTGTCTGTTATCTTTTAACATAAGGTCACTCAATTATAGGGTAAAAAGTGAACTAGTAGGGAGAGAGGACCCTGTGAAACATCACAAGTCAATCAAAATACACAGACCACATTTGGTGTGAAACCGATCGTCGTCCCTTCTAGAATAGTACTTTTTACCACTTCCTTCTTGTTCAAATGATGGTCATGATGGGTCCAACCTATATAAACGTACACCCGTTCTTGACTTTTGTACATATACCTATTTACTTGTTTTAACTCAACAATCTATTACCTTAATACTTATTCAAAATATCAGATCGGTCACAGTGACATTGTTAAACTTCTATGAAAATTTATAATTTTTTCCTATAACAAAAGAGATAAGGCGATAATCACTTCGAACTCTTGGAGGACGATCGTTTAAAAGGGTAGTGAAGATTCAACAAACCTCAGTATCTCAACATGAGGAACCCTGTTCGACGGTTTCCGAGGACCCTCGAATTTGTGTTACGAAGAGACCTACAACCCTGGATTTTCTCACCGTTTAAACCCGTGTGATCTTTCCCAGAGGTAAACTAGGACTCGCCCACGCACCCGTTATGGATCGTGTTCATACGAGAATTTGTCACGACGGGTTCCGCTGGGAGGAAGGTTTCATCAGAGTATAGAAATACTTCTTTCGTCACCAGTTCTCATATATAAACTCGACCTGAGGGTTCAACTTTAGGGTGGAGACAGGTAGTGAACGACCAATTGGAACCCGTACGACGAACCGGAGAGACACGGACTTAATGTCTACAGGAAGAGACGTCTAATCCCTACTGTAGTGAATGGAGTACCCTAACACCAATCATCATTTATTCATTGTATGTTTGTCTCGTCTTATACGGACTGTACATACTTCACGAAATAATGTAATCGACGTTAATAATTATAATGAAATAACAGGGTGATTTGACAGACAGCAAATGAAATTTGACTGAGTTAACGACCGACTCAAGGGTAAAGGGAAGGTCAGTGTGTATAGAAGGGAAAATTGGTGTAATCTTGAATAGTGGGTTCCTTAGTGAGTGGGAGTCACCCACAAACCTATATAAATACACCTAGTCATTTGTTGAAAATTAGAACAAACGTTTTCGTTAGAGAAAACATGTCTCCAAAAGGGAAGTTCCCTCTCCTAGGATCAGAAGTATAAAAGACAATTCAGGTACTGGGTTTTGTCTAAATCTATCTCTTAGACAAAATTAAGACAAAGTAAGACCGAGCACACACACACACACACACACACACACACACATCCCCCGACCCCACCCTCTTCCCCGACTGGTAGTAAACGGTAAAAGATCGTTTACTATGTATAACCATGTATACCATCTACGAGTTACTAACGACTTACTATATGATGACTCTTGTTGTCCTGTTGCGGGACCGAAAGAGAGGGTTCTGTTTAGATCTTTACGAGGAATCTAAACTCTCTGGACTCTGGACGTCTTCACTCTCCAGTGTCGAGTAAGGAGGACCACGTCAACTCCTCTTCGCTCAACCGGGTCCGGAGTATAAAACTCTTGGAGGACCGTGGAGTCAATACCGACTCATTGAGGAGTCACTAATGTGTGGTAAGTACACAAATTACATCAGGATGGTCTTTACCAAAACTAACGTTCGTCACTAAGAAACACCCACATTTTCTCCTCGGGGAGTCGACACGGAGAATCTTAAAGACTATTGGGTACCGAGTCAAAAGAACTTGACACATCACCTCTATGACGACCATAGATGGAGACTTCCATCAACAAACCTAATTCACTTTATTACACATTTCATGAACTTTGTCACGGACCGTGTATCCTTCATGACATACACAAATCGATAATTATTATTATTACAATGATAATAATTGTGGGATTCCTTACATACAGACATCTACTAGTGACTTCGTAATGAATGTTATGACATTTTAAAAGTTGTAATTTTTACCTATTATCTTTTCGACAATAAATATCTGTAATTTCAAAGTGTTTGTCTTTCGAACTATTGTACTTTTTTCAACACTACAATACTTTTTTCGTACTACTTATTAACAGTTATATCTCATTCGAGTCTATACATTTTATTTAATTGAAGTTTGTTGACTTTACTTAGAGTGAGTTTTGAAATTCCTCTAAACAGTTTTCTATTATTGTCAATCGGATGTATAACCCTCTTAACCACAAATGAAAAGAAAAAGAACCATGAAAAGAAAGGCTTCAGAGAAGTTTCTTATATATAAGGAAAAATCCTACCCCTTTTGTCAGAGAAGTCACTACCTTACGAAAAAGAAGCTTTCAAGAATAGATGTTTATTAGATGACCTTGAAAATTTTGCCCCTTAACCGTTCCAACGTACTATGATCTAGTTACATGTTTTTAACTAAACAGATTCGTCACTTGCCAAACATTTACTTTATGGTAGGATAAACGTTACTATGTTTTTATAATTTATAAATTCATATAAATTACTTAACTCGTTCTAGATATGTTACTTTCATATTTTGTAACAACTTTCTGTAAGCCCTTGTGTCTTTTGTGTATTATTTGTCTAATATTCACCTCTTTATGTGATACCAGTTCCTACCTTTTTGAGTTATATCATTCTCATTAAGAGGGGTGTGACTAGAAATTCAAGTCTCCGTAAACATCTTTAACTGTTCAAATCCCCTACCAGGATTCTCCACCTCCTTATCCTACCCCTCTGGTGAAAGAGGGGCTGTTTAAGTAGTTTTCTTGTAAACTTGCGACTCATTTAATGTGTTTTGTTGAAGACTTACGACCGTCTCCTGTAGTCAAGTCAAGTCAAGTCAAGTCAGTGAGTCAGCACATGCTGAGAAACGCTGGGGTACTCAACGTCGTGCGGTCCGGAGGGACAAGTAGTGGTAGAGGGTCTCAAGTGAGTCTGAGTACAGGTAGTTCAGGTACTACGGTAGGTCGGTAGAGTAGGAAACAGTAGGGGAAGAGGAGGACGGGGGTTAGGGAGGGTCGTAGTCTCAGAAAAGGTTACTCAGTTGAGAAGCGTACTCCACCGGTTTCCTGCTCGAAGTCGAAATCGTAGTAAGGAAGGTTTCTTTAGGGTCCCAACTAGAGGAAGTCTTACCTGACCAGCCTAGAGGAACGTCAGGTTCCCTGAGAGTTCTCAGAAGAGGTTGTGGCGTGAAGTTTTCGTAGTTAAGAACCCGCGAGTCGGAGGAAGTATCAGGTTGAGAGTGTAGGTATGTACTGGTGTCCTTTTTGGTATCGGAACTGATCTACCTGGAATCAGCCGTTTCATTACAGAGACGAAAACTTGTACGATAGATCCAACCAGTATTGAAAAGAAGGTTCCTCATTCGTAGAAAATTAAAGTACCGACGTCAGTGGTAGACGTCACTAAGACCTCGGGTTTTATTATTTCAGACTGTGGCAAAGGTGACAAAGGGGTAGATAAAGGGTACTTCACTACCCTGGCCTACGGTACTAGAAGCAAAAGACTTACAACTCGAAATCCGGTTGTAAAAGCGAGAGGAGAAAGTGAAAGTAGTTCTCTGAAAAATCGAGGAGAAGTGAAAGACGGTATTCCCACCACAGTAGTCGTATAGACTCCAATAACTATAAAGAGGACCGTTACGACTAAGGTCGAACACAAACAAGGTCAGGTCGTAAAGAGTACTACATGAGACGTATCTTCAATTTATTTGTCCCACTGTTATATGTCGGAACTGCATGAGGAAAAGGATAAACCTTGGTCAGACAACATGGTACAGGTCAAGATTGACAACGAAGGACTGGACGTATGTCTAAAGAGTTCCCCGTTCAGTCCACCAGACCATAAGGGTAGAGAAAGTCTTAAAAGGTGTCAAATAACACTAGGTGTGTCAGTTTCCGAAACCACATCAGTTATTTCGTCTTTATCTACAAGAAGACCTTGAGAGAACGAAAACGCTACTAGGTCGTCTACAACCGTTAAACTAGAGACCAAGGAGACGGAAAAGATTTTGGTCGAACTTGCAGTCCCTCAAGTGTCAAGTGCATAACGACTTCGGACCGAACCTCTTAAAACTCGTAGTGAAGTGATAGTACACTCTACTCACGTTAACACGTCAACAAACTCGTAAGAAACCGTAACGGAAACAAACCCTAACCTTACTTTTGACTGGAAAAGGTCAGGACACCGGTGACGACTCAAAAGGTTTAAACGACCGTATAACTCACGTCGTGAAAGTGTCGTAGTAGAAAGTCCTAAACTTTGTCGAGTTGACCTTAAGGTAGTGGAGGTGATCGAAACAAGAATCACTACGAAAGGTTCCGGGTGAACTGAAGTGTAAGGTTCTACAGACTAAGATCTAATCACTAGTGTAGTAGTACTGATAGACCCAACACTTCTAGAAAAAACATGTCAAGAAGGTACATAAGAACGGTGGAGAAGAATTATAGAAGACGAAGACAATCCAGGTATGGTAAAGACAGGAAATAACTCGGGTAGAAACGTACTTTACAAGGGAACCATAGAGATTAAAAGAACTTCTCTAGAGATCAGAAAGGGTAAGACAACAAAAGGAGATAAAGAAACGTAACTAGCGACTTCTTCCGAAAGAATAGAGAAGAACGATAAGAAACCTTGAGACGTAAGTCTATGGATATAGAGAGGAAAAGAGGAAACGAAAAACAGAGAGAAGAGAAGTGTCGATAAACATTCCGGAGGGGTCTGTCGGTAAAACGAAAAAACGTAAAGAAAAGGTACCCGTACCAGAACTAGGGACAGAGGACGTGTCACAGTGTTTGAAGTAAGGTATCAAGTAGTCCGTGAGACAGATAGTCTAGATCCGGGAATTTAGATAAAGAGTGAAGGTGACATATTAGTATTCCCTAAACTAAATCCAGTATGGACTTACCAGATCACCAAAAGGGATGAAAGAAGTTAAATTTACACTTAAACCGGTATTCCTAAAGTACTAGACTCGTCCGTGGGTTTTTCCGTCGGGTAACAGAGACTTTCCTCCATCCTTTTTTATATTTTCTATTTTTCTCTCTGTTTTCTCCATCCCTACCTCTAGACAGGGTCTTTCTCTCAGAATTTTTTCTCTTTTCAAAGGTTTGTGGTCCTTTTTGAGAGTGACCACTCAGACACCGTTCGGAACCTTGGAGTCTCCCGTTGTATTGACCCTCCTTTTTATTTATTTATTAATTTGGGTGTCTAATACACGGATTGCCGTTGAGGGACGTCTATTCGTCACGTCTGCGAGTGTAGGTGGTGATCGTTCGCCCCCTACGTAACTAATCCCATTCCTGGCCCGGACTTACGGGACTCCCGTTAGACTCCCTTCATTGAACACTATCGTAGGGTCTCACACCCTACCGATAGGGCACTTTCCGGGATTGGATTCTGACGGTCCGGGTGAGTGTCATGTTTCCTGACTCGATTCGATCGACCGACACCTGACCGGGTAGGGGACGGCCTCTGTCCGTCCGCTCCCGTCGGTCTCGGTCTTCCCCCGGTAGTGCCCGTGTCTCTCCGTAGGAGATGGTTTGATGTTCGTCCGAAGTAACGATTGGTTCTGAAGAACCCTAAGATCTGTCAGTTGTAGACGGCCCTCCCAATGTCGGTCTTAAGTCGAGTGGTCTTCTCTGTGTCGTGTGGACTCTTCCACGTGACCAACATGTGGGTCTTTTGGTTCACCGTCCCTACCCCCTCCGCTATTCAGTGTCGGGGGTGGAGCCCCGTCGGCGCGAGTGGTTCGCGGACCAGTGAACTCGACGAGTCTGACCCCTTCCCGTGTTTTGTGTCCGGGTTGGTTCAGACGCGGAGACACCTCATGGGTTCTTGGACTTGGACTCGGTGAATCTGGACCCTTCACGTATGTTGAGTCCCGGACGGAGTCTGTCAAGGATCGTCTCGTTGGATCTCGGACTCGTCACATCTGTCTTTCGTGTGTGCGATACGCGTCCCCGTTTGGGTCACACCGACTCTGTGACACTCGTGTACGGTCACAATGAACAAACGTCACAAGGAGGAGGGGTGTCGTACTGACTTGTTCACTTGGATTTTTTCACTGGTGGTGGCGGGGGAACACAGTCCCACCTTTAATCCGTGACTTCTCTGGTCGTTTGTCTTCGATTCTGTTTGTCTCCCTTGGCGGAACCTTCACTATCCACATTATTTAATTTTGGGACATCAATCGTAACTGATGTATCCTTCCCCGGATATCTAGAACTCTTCATATTCGACCTAGTTCCTTGATAGACTTTTACTTGACTGGGGTGTGACAGGTGTTGTTGTGGTCTCTTTCAGGATCTATATAAAAATGGTAATAGTAACAAAATTAAATTTTAAAAAATTAAAAATTCAGGAGATAATTAGGAAATTAAAAGTAAAAATATTGGATGATAATGAAATGGTTTTTTTTCTGGGATAAAAAATTTCGTTTGAAGTATATATATATATATAAAATATTAAAAACACTGAAACAAAAAAAGAAATTATAACATAAAAACTCTTAGGTTGGAGATGAGGTCCAAAAATTGGAGACGAGAAACCATAAACAATAGTAAAAACATGGAAATTCTTGGGTTAGAAGTCATGGGTAAAAATGAACCCTCGTTCTAATGACCGAACTGACGAGAGAGGGGGAAACCTGAGAGGAAAAAGAGGTGGTCCAGCGGAGATAGAGGAGGGAGGGGGAAGAGAAGAGATGGGTTGAGAGACTTAGATTCACAAGACCCGACACCTCTTGTGAATCCCTTGACTATGGACCGATCTAGACAGAGAGAGGAAAACTAAGGGGAAAATAGGAGGACCGGTGGAGACAGGGAAAGGAGGGAGAAGAGAAGAGACACATTGTGGTACTTGTAGAGACTCCCTAGGTCTGACACCTCTCGTGTATCCCTTAACTAATGATCGATCGAACGACAGCGGAGAAAACTAAGGGGGAGAAGAGGAGGACCAGTGGAGACAGAGGGAGGAGGGAGAAGAGAAGAGGTACATTGAGACAAATGGAGAGGTCCACAGGGAGTGACACCTCTTTGAAAAGTAGAAATTGGATCTACAAAATAGTGACCACGATATATCTACCTCTTCAGAACTCCGATGACATTCTTATTCTGACTTTTGGTCTCCGTCCTCCGAATTCAGGTTTAGGACTCTTGTGGTCTCTTGAGGACTGAGGTCCCTTGTAATTAGCTATCTTCGAGTAGTTTGTGGAGGTATGGATGTGACTTTGGTTCGTGGTGGGTTCCCGGTTGTTCAAGGTCTCGTTCTGTATAGTGTGTTTAAGAGGTCGTTGTGTCCTTTTATCGGGACTCGAAGTTATATGTCCCACGGGTTTCAGTGTGGTTTGGGTGACTGTAGAGTTTTGAGTAATGACCTGTGAAGTAACGTTAGGTCTCTCTTCTTTAGGTTGAGGTGGGTGGTCTTGTGGCTGTGTTCGAAGGGATTGGTCCTTTGGAACTGTTCGGTGGACAGTTTGGGGTGGGTGTCACTCCTTGGAGGTGTTATTTCTCCTTGGTGTTTGACGGTCTTATACCTTTCCGGTGGGGTTTGTGTCGTTATATTTGTTCTACTTTTCCGTCTCTTTATGGGTCGTCCATTTCCTTGTCCTATTTAAGGGTGGTTTGGTTTGTTTTCTCCTTCTCTATCCCTTAGATAGACTATTTCTTAAGGCTTATTACTATCACTTTTACTAGGTTTTAGAACTTTTGTTTTACCTCAATGTCTATTTATCGGACCTCTGTTCCTAGCTCTTCTACGTTCTTTCTAAATTGCTCCTGGATCTTCTTCATTTTTTCTCAGTTTTATATTACTTATTACGTTATTTATTCTAGTTTTTGTGAGACCTCCCTTGGTTGTCATCTTATTGTCTCCGTCTTCTATCCACTCCATTTTCTATCTTACCATCTTTATTTACTTTGTCTCTCCTTTTCTCTTTTTACTTAATTTTCTTCACTCCTGTTGGAGTCTCTGGAGACCCTATTACAATTTACGGGGTTGTAAGCTTAATATCCTCAGGGTCTTCTTCTTCTGTTTTTCTTTCTGGTACTCTTTTATGAACTCCTCTATTATCAACTTTTGAAGGGATTTTACCCCTTCCTTTATTAGTGGGTTCAGGTTCTTTGGGTCTCTTAGGATTTTTCCTATTTGGGTTCCACTTTGTGGGGTTCTGTGTATAATTAGTTTAATTCTTTCTAATTTGTGTTTGTTGTTTATAATTTTCGTCGTTCCTTTTTTGTTGTTGTGTGTTCCCCTAAGGGTATTCCTATTGTTGACTAGAAAGTTATCTTTGAGAAGTTCGGTCCTCCCTTACCGTTCCGTATGAATTTCACTACTTTCTTTTATTGGATGTCGGGTCTAATGACATGGGTCGTTCCTAGAGTAAGTTTATACTTCCTCTTTAGATTTCGAAATGTCTGTTCGTTTTCGACTCTCTTAAGTCGTGGTGGTTTGGTCGAGAGGTTTTTTACGATTTCCTAGAAGAGATCTGTCCTTTGTGTCTTTCCCACATATTTGACCTTGGGTTCTGTTATTTCATTTACCGTTGCCCTAGTATGAATAGTTATTAATGGAATTTACATTTACCCAACTTACGGGGTTGGTTTTCTGTTTCTGACCGACTTACCTATCTTTTTGTTCTGAGGATATATACAACAGATGTTCTCTCGGTGGAGTTTTGTTCCCTGTGTATGTCTGACTTTCACTTCCCGACCTTTTTCTAAAAGGTACGTTTATCTCTGGTTTTCTTTCGTCCTGATCGTTATGAGTATAGTCTATTTTATCTGAAATTTTGTTTCCGACACTTTTCTCTGTTTCTTCCTGTGATGTATTACTAGTTTCCTAGTTAGGTTCTTCTTCTATATTATTAATATTTATATATACGTGGGTTGTATCCTCGTGGTGTTGTACATTCCGTTTACGATTGTTCATACTTTCCCCTTTAATTGTTATTGTGTTATTATCACCCTCTGAAATTATGAGGTGAGTGTGGATACCTATCTAGTTGATTTGTCTTTTAATTGTTCCTTTGTGTTTGAAATTTACTATGTCATCTGGTCAATCTGGATTAACTATAGATATCCCGTAAAGTGGGGTTTTGTTACTTAAAGTGGAAAAAGAGTTCGCGTGTACCTTGGAAGAGGTCCTATCTAGTGTAGGACTCGGTATTTAGATCGGAACCATTTAGGTTTTTTTTAACTTTAGTAAGGTTCGTAGAAAAGACTGGTGTTACGTCATTCTAATCTAGAGTTAATGTCCTCTTTTTGATAATTCTTAAGGTTGTATACCTCCGACTTGTTGTGTGACGACTTATTGGTTGTTTAGTGTCTTCTTTTGTTTTTTCTTTAGTTTTATACGTATCTTTACTTACTTTTACTTTTACTTGTGTGTTGTTGGGTTTTGGACACCCTGTGACATTTTCGTTACGATTCCCCTTCCCAGTATCGTAAAGAAAACGTAAATAAAGATGGGATTAAAAATTCTAAAGAAAGGAAGATGATTGGGACCTCAAAAGTAAAGAAAGAAAAGATCAACAAAATCCACATCTCAATCCAATAAATGAACTGAAAAAAGAGCAAAGAACTCCATACGGACATTACGATACTTGGAAGGGGAATCAATCAAGTCAGAGAGTCAGATCAGGCTGAGAAACGCTGGGGTACTTAGTGTCGTGCAGTCCGGAGGGACAGGTGGTGGTTGAGGGTCTCAAGTGAGTCTGAGTGAGGTCCTCAAGTGAGTCTGAGTTAGGCCCTCAAGTAAGTCTAAGTGAGGTCCTCAAGTGAGTCTGAGTGAGGCCCTCAACCACTACCTGTCCCTCCGGACCGCACGACGCTAAGTACCCCAGCGTTTCTCAGTCTGTACTGACTCGTTGACTTGATTGATTGATTTCCCTTCCAAGTATGTATCGTAATGTCCGTATGGAGTTCTTTGCTCTTTTTTCAGTTTGTTGGATTGAGATGTGGATTTTGTTGATCTTTTCTTTCTTTACTTTTGGGGTCCCAATCATCTTCCTTTCTTTAGAATTTTTAATCCCATCTTTATTTACGTTTTCTTTGTTTTCTCTGGTATCGTTTTTTAGTTGTTTTGGTTTTCAAAACAACCAAGAAACTCTTTTAAACAACCAAACTCTTCAAAACAACCAAGAAACGACCAAGAAACTCTCCTATTTATTTTAACTATTTGGTGATCGGTCTGAGTAGTTCTTTGTTTCCCTCTTTTTAGTTTAGTTATTTTAATCTTTACTTTTACCTCTCTAGTGTTGTCTGTGGTGTCTTTATGTTACCTAGTATTCTCATGATAGTCGTTTATATACGGTTATTTTACCTGTTGGACCTTCTTTACCTGTTTAAGAATCTTTTCATGTTGAAGGGTTTTGACTTGGTCCTTCTTTGTCTTTTAGAATTGTCTGGGTAATGTTCGTGTCTTTAACTTTGACATTAGTCTTTAGAAGGTTGTTTGTTTTCGAGTCTGGTCTTTCGAAGTGTCGACTTAAGATGGTTTTTAAATCTCTTCTCGATTTGGATAGGATGAGTTTGAGAAGGTCTTTTAACGTCTCCTTCCATTTGATTTGAGTAAGATACTCCGGTGGTAGTGGGATTATGGTTTTGGACTGTTTCTACGGTGTTTTTTTCTTTTGATGTCCGGTTATAGTGACTACTTGTATCTAAGTTTTTAGGAATTGTTTTAAGATCGTTTGTCTTAGGTTGTTGTATAAATTTTCTAGTATGTAGTACTGGTTAACCTGAAATAGGGTCCCTACGTTCCTAAGAAGTTATAGACGTTTAGATAGTCACATTATGTGGTGTACTTCAAGTCAAGTCAAGTCAACGAGTCAGCACAGGCTGGGAAACGCTGGGGTACTTAGTGTCGTGTGGGCCGGAGGGACAGGTAGTGGTTGAGGGCCTCAAGTGAGTCTGAGTGCAGGTAACTCAGTCACTACGGTAGGTCGGTAGAGTAGGAGACAGCAGGGGAAGAGGAGGACGGGGGTTAGGGAGGGTCGTAGTTTCAGAAAAGGTTACTCAGTTGAGAAGCGTACTCCACCGGTTTCCTGACCTGAAAGTCGAAATCGTAGTAAGGAAGGTTTCTTTAGGGTCCCAACTAGAGGAAGTCCTACCTGACCAACCTAGAGGAACGTCAGGTTGCCTGAGAGTTCTCAGAAGAGGTTGTGGTGTGAAGTTTTCGTAGTTAAGAAGCCACGAGTCGGAAGAAGTGTCAGGTTGAGAGTGTAGGTATGTACTGATGACCTTTTTTGGTATCGGAACTGGTCTGTCCGGAATCAGCCGTTTCATTACAGAGACGAAAACTTATACGATAGATCCAACCAGTATTGAAAAGAAGGTTCATCACTCGCAGAAAATTAAAGTACCGACGTCAGTGGTAGACGTCACTAAGACCTCGGGGTTTTTTATTTCAGACTGTGCCAAAGGTGACAAAGGGGTAGATAAAGGGTACTTCACTACCCTGGCCTACGGTACTAGAAGCAAAAGACTTACAACTCGAAATTCGGTTGAAAAAGTGAGAGGAGAAAGTGAAAATAGTTCTTCGAAAAATCAAGGAGAAGTGAAAGACGGTATTCCCACCACAGTAGACGTATAGACTCCAATAACTATAAAGAGGACCGTTACAACTAAGGTCGAACACAAAGAAGGTCAGGTCGCAAAATTTAACTTTTTATTTTTGGTATACTAATAGAGTTATCTACGTCTCTTTCGGAAACTGTTTTAAGTTGTGGGTAAATACTATTTTTGAGAGATCTTTCGTCCTTATCTTCCTTGCATGGAGTTGAATTATTTTCGATATATACAGTTTGGGAGTCGTTTGTAGGAGTTACCACTTTTTAACTTTCGTAAAGGGGATTTCAGTCCTTGTTCTGTTCCCACGGGTGAGAGTGGTGATGATAAGTTGTATCAAGACCTTTAAAACCGGTGTCGTTAGTCTCGTCTTTTTCTTTATTTTACTTAGGTCTAACCTTTTTTCCTTCATTTTGAGAGTGACAAACGTCTACTGTACTAGGAGATGTATCTTTTGGGATTTCTGAGGTGATCTTTTAATGATCCCTATTAGTTACTTATATCATTTCAACGTCCTATATTTTAGTTGTGTGTCTTTAGGGAACGTAAGGATATGTGATTATTACTCTTTTGTCTTTCTCTCCAATTCCTTTGTTAAGGTAAGTGGTAACGTTGTTTTTATTATTTTATGAATCCTTATATAGATGGATTTCTTTCTTTTCTGGATATATATCTTTTGATATTTTGTGACCACTTTCTTAGTTTCTCCTGTGTTTATCTATCTCTTTATATGGTACAAGTACCTAGCCTTTTTAGTCATATCACTTTTACTCATATGATGGGTTTCGTTAGGTATCTAAGTTACGTTAGGGATTGTTCGATAGTTACCATAAAAAGTTTCTCGATCTTGTTTATTAAAGTTATAAACATACCTTTATGTTTTTTGGAGTTTATCGGTTTCGTCAGAACTCTTTCTTACCTTGACCTCCTTAGTTGGACGACTGAAGTCCGAGATGATGTTTCGGTGTCAGTAGTTCTATCATACCATGACCGTGTTTCTGTCTTTATATCTAGTTACCTTGTTTTATCTTTCGGGCCTCTATTTAGGTGTGTGTATACCTGTGGAATAAAAACTGTTTCCTCCGTTCTTATATGTTATCTCTTTTCTGTTAGAGAAATTGTTCACCACGACCCTTTTGACGAGTTGGTGAACATTTTCTTACTTTGATCTTGTGAAAGATTGTGGTATGTGTTTTTATTTGAGTTTTACCTAATTTCTAGATTTGCATTCTGGTCTTTGATATTTTGAGGATTTCCTCTTGTATCCGTTTTGTGTGAGGCTGTATTTAGTGTCGTCCTAGGAGATACTGGGTGGAGGGTCTTATAACCTTTATTTTCGTTTTTATTTGATTACCCTGGATTAATTTTAATTTTCGAAGACGTGTTGTTTCCTTTGCTATTTATTCCACTTATATGTCGGAAGTCTTACCCTCTTTTATTGTCGTTTACTTCGTTGACTGTTTCTTAATTAGAGTTTTTATGTGTTCGTTGGGGACGTCGAGTTAAGGTCTTTTTATTTGCTGGGTTAGTTTTTCACCCGGTTTCTTGATTTGTCTGTAAAGAGGCTTCTTCTGTATGTCTACCGATTGTTTGTGTACTTTTCTACGAGTTGTGGTGAGTAAGAGTCTCTTTACGTTTAGTTTTGGTGTTACTCCATGGTAAAGTGCGATCAGTCTTACCGACGATAGGTTTTCAGATGTTCGTTATTTACGACCTCTCCCACACCTCTTTTCCCTTGGGAGAATGTGACAACCACCCTTCCGTTTGATCATGTCGGTGATACCTCTTGTCACACCTCTAAGGAATTTTTTGACCTTTATCTTGACGGTATACTGGGTCGTTAGGGTGACGACCCGTATGTGTGGTTCCTTTGGTCTTAACTTTCTCTGTGCACATAAGGTTACAAGTAGCGTCGTGACAAATATTATCGGTCCTGCACCTTCGTTGGATCTACAGGCAGTCGTCTACTTACCTATTCTTTCGTCACCATGTATATGTGTTACCTCATAATGAGTCGGTAATTTTTCTTATGTAAACTTAGTCAAGATTACTCCACCTTCTTTGACCTCGGATAATATGTCACTTCATTCGGTCTTTCTTTGTGTGTCCAAGTCATATGATTGCGTATATATACCTTAAATCTTTCTACCATTTCTATTGGGACATACACTGTGTCGTTTTCTCTGTGTCTACATATCTTGTCTGAAAACCTGAGACACCCTCTCCCGCTCCCACCCTACTAAACCCTCTTACCGTAACTTTGTACATATTATAGTATATACTTTAATTAGCGGTCAGGTCCAAACTACGTACTATGTCCCACGAGTCCCGACCACGTGACCCTACTGGATCTCCCTACTCTACCCCTCTCTTCACCCTTCCCCCAAGTCCTGCCCCTTGTGTACATGCGGGTACGACCTAAGCACAGTGACATACGGTTTTGGTTATGTTATAACATTAATCGGAGATTAATTTTATTTATTTAAATATAAATTTTTTGTTTTTTCGTATTTAGTATTTCTTTTGTGACTGTATTTTTAAATTTTTAATACACGTAATCTTTGAAGTTTTGTTTTACTTTCAGCTCAATAGACGATTTTTTATTTATACCCTTTTAATATTGGTTATTTCTTCATCATAGGTCTTTTATATTTTTACGGACATATACCTATTCTTTGTCTATGGATTTTTCTTACCTGTAAACTGAGTTTACCTTTATGATTTGGAGTAATCAAATATCCCTTTTATGTTTAAATTAGAATTTTTGTAACTTAACTATGTATATAGAGACCGAAAGAGTAAAATGGACGACACATTATTTTTGTAACTGGTTTTATTTTTGTTTTTTCTTTCTTTAACTGTCCAATTAGCTCTTAAACATGTCTTTATGTTTCCTGGATCTTATTGGTTTATTTGATAAATTTCTCTTATTCAAATTTGCCGGATGTGATGGATTAAAGTTTCACATAATATCTTTTTATGATTATTTTAGAACCGTACTCCCACCTATATTTAGTTATTTTGTCCTATCTCTTAAGTCTTTAGCTGTATGTTTTTATAACAGTTAATTAAAAACTGTACTCTTGGTTTTATTTACACCTTTTCTGTAAGAAAATTTACTTTCCACCACATTGTTGAACGATAAACATACCTTTTTTGGGAGGGGAATGAAGTGTAGGGTAGCTCTTTATTTTACATAGTGTTTAAATTTTATGTTTTCGATCTTAAAAAGTCATAGACTTTCTTTTGTTCTCTTTTACAAATACTGGGAACCGATTTGTTTTTATCTTGTTTTATGTACTTAGTACTTTCTTTTTGATTTAACCCGTATTATTTTGAAATTTTGAAGATGAGAACCTTTGTGGTAATTCTTGTATTTTTCCGTTCGGTATCTGATCACAATCCGTTATTATACACATAGACTGTTTTTGAACACAGGTTTTATGTTTCTTGGGTATATTAAGTATTCAATATATCACTCTTCTTTTTTTACACGTTTTATTAAACGGTCTACGAAGTGTTTTCTTATGTATGTCCATCGGTCATTTGATGAGATGTATACCTGGTCTGAGATGTGTACCTGTAGTGGTCTACCAACTGTGGTCTTAGTCTAAGTAATATAAGAAACGTCGGTTTCTACCTCTTCGAGATGTGTCAGTCGTTTTTGTTCTGGTCCTCGACTGACACCGAGTCTAGTACTTGAGGAATAACGGTTTGAGTCTGACTTTAACTTCTTTCACCTCTTTTGGTGATCTGGTAAGTCCATACTGGATTTAGTTTAGGGAATACTAATATGTCGCCTTCACTCTTTATCTAAATTCCCTGATCTAGACTATCTGTCTCACGGACTACTTGATACCTGCCTCCAACTACTGTAACATGTCCTCTGTCCTTAGTTCTGGTTGGTGTTCTTTTTCTTTACGTTTTTTCGTTTTAACAACAGACTCCTCCGGAATGTTTATCGACACTCTTCTTCCCTTCGCTTTTCGTTTCCCCTTTTCCTTTCTATATTCGTAGACTTACGTCTCAAGGTTTCTTATCGTTTCTCTCTATTCTTTCGGAAGGAGTCGTTAGTTACGTTTCTTTATCTCCTTTTGTTATCTTACCCTTTCTGATCTCTAGTGAAATTCTTTTAGTCTCTATGGTTCCCTTGTAAAGTACGTTTCTACCCGAGCTATTTCCTGTCTTTACCATACCTGGATTGTCTTCGTCTTCTATAATTCTTCTCCACCGTTCTTATGTTTCTTGACATGTTTTTTCTAGAAGTGCTGGGTCTATTAGTGCTACCACACTAGTGAGTGGATCTCGGTCTGTAGGAGTTTACGTTTCAGTTCACCCGGAATCCTTCGTAGTGATGCTTTTTCGATCACCTCCACTACCTTAAGGTCAACTCGATAAAGTTTAGGGCTTTCTACTACGACACTTGCACGACGTGAGTTATACGGTCGTTTAAACCTTTTGAGTCGTCACCGGTGTCCTGACTTTTTACAGTCAAAAGTAAGGTTAGGGTTTGTTTCCGTTACGGTTTCTTACGAGTTTGTTGACGTGTTAACGTGAGTAGAGTGTACGATCATTTCATTACGAATTTTAAGAGGTTCGGTCCGAAGTCGTTATGCACTTGACACTTGAAGGTCTACAAGTTCAACCTGAATCTTTTACGTCTCCTTAGTCTCTAGTTTAACGGTTGTAGACGACCTAGTAGCTTTCTTGTTCTCTCAAGGTCTTTTTTTAGATAAAGACGAAATAACTGATGTGGTTTCGGAAACTGATACACCTAGTGTTATTTGACACCTTTTAAGACTTTCTCTACCCTTATGGTCTGGTGGACTGGACGGAGAACTCTTTGGATATACGTCTAGTCCTTCGTTGTCAATCTTTTCCTGTACCTTGTTGTCTGACCAAGGTTTATCCTTTTCCTCATACAGTTCCGACATATAACAGTGGGACGAATAAATTGAAGATACGTCTCATGTAGTACTTTTTGTGACCTGACCTTCTTTGCGTTCGACCTTAGTTCTAACGGACCTCTTTATAGTTATTGGAGTGTATACGTCTACTGTGGTGGGAATACCGTCTTTCACTTCTCCTCGATTTTTCGGAGAACTACTTTCACTTTATCCTCTTGCTTTTTAAACCGAATTTCGAGTTGTAAGTCTTTTGCTTCTAGTACCGTAGGCCAGGGTAACGAAGTACCCTTTATCTACCCCTTTGTCACCGACTGATAAAAAGACCCGAGGTTTTAGTGACGTCTACCACTAACGTCGGTATTTTAATTTCCTACGAATGAGGAACCTTCCTTTCAATAATGGTTGATCTGTCGTATAAATATTTCGTCTCTGTAATGAAACGGTTGTTTCCAGGCAGATCAGTTCCGATCCCAAAAAGGTCACCAGTACATACCTACACTCTCAAGCTGATATTTCTTTCGACTCGAGACTTCTTAACTACGAAAACTTGACACCACAACCTCTTCTGAGAACTCTCATGGAACCTGACGTTCTTCTAGGTTGGTCAGGTAAGATTTCCTCTAGTCAGGACCCACAAGTAACCTTCCTCTACAACTTCGACTTTGAGGTTATGAAACCGGTGGACTATGCTTCTGGACTGAGTGACCTTTTCTGGGACTACGACCCTTTCTTACTCCCGTCCTCCTCTTCCCCTGCTGTCTCCTACTCTACCGACCTACCGTAGTGGCTGAGTCACCTGTACCAAACTCACCTGAGGTCCTCAACAACTATCTGTCCCTCTGGACCGTACGACGCGAAGAACTCCAGCGTTTCTCAGTCTGTGTTGACTCGCTGACTTGACTTGACTCCGTCATTTGTGTGCCTCCCGAAGGGACCACCGAGTGAGTCATGCCTTTCTTTCACTTTTCACAATCAGTGAGTCAGCACAGACTGAAAAACGTTACGATACGGTCAGAGGAGACAAGTGCGAGAAGAGGTCCGTTGTTATGACCTCACCCATCGATAAGGGAAGAAGTCCCCTAGAAGGGGTGGGTCCCCAACTGGGGTCCAGAGAGTGTAACATCCGTCTTAGAAATGGAAGACTCGGTGGTCCCTTCGGGGTCACGTTCTCTGGACACAAACTAGAGACCACACCCTTCTAGGGGAGCTCTTCCTTTACCGTTGGGTGTGGTCATAAGAACGGACCCTTTATGGGACTTGTCTCCTCGGACCGTCCGATATCAGGTACCCTAGCGTTTCCCAGCCTGTACTGAACCGTTGATTTGGTTTGTGTACATTTCTACGAGTTATAGTAGTCAGTAATCCCTTTAGGTTCAGTTTTGGTCCTTCATCCTGAAGTGTCGACCATTGTATTTCCGACATATAACAATGGGACGAACAAATTGAAGATACGTCTCATGTAGTACTCTTTGCGACCTGACCTTCTTTGTGTTCGACCTTAGTTGTAACGGCCCTCTTTATATTTATTGGAGTCTGTACGTCTACTGTGGTGGGAATACCGTCTTTCACTTCTCCTCGATTTTTCGGAGAACTGCTTTCACTTTCTCCTCTCACTTTTTCAACCGAATTTCGAGTTGTAAGTCTTTTGCTTCTAATACCGTAGACCAGGGTAGTGAAGTACCCCTTTGCCATCTTTGTCACAGTCTGAAATAAAACCCCCCGAGGTTTTAGTGACGTCTACCACTGACGTCAGTACTTTAATTTTCTGCGAATGAGGAACCTTTCTTTCAATACTGGTCGGATCTATCGTACAAGTTTTCGTCTCTGTAATGAAACGGCTGATTCCAGGCAGATCAGTTCCGATACCAAAAAGGACACCAGTACATACCTACACTCTCAACCTGACACTTCCGACTCGTGGTTTCTTAACTACACAAACTTGACACCACAATCTCTTCTGAGAACTCTCAGGGAACCTGACGTTCCTCTAGGTTGGTCAGGTAGGACTTCCTCTAGTTGGGACCCTAAAGAAACCTTCCTTACTACGATTTCGACTTCGAGGTCATGAAACCTGTGGAGTACGTTTCTCAACTGAGTAACCTTTTCTGAGACTACGACCCTCTCTAACCCCCGTCCTCCTCTTCCCCTGCTGGCTCCTACTCTACCGACCTACCGTAGTGCCTGAGCTACCTGCACTCAGACTCACTTGAGGCCCTCTACCACTACCTGTCCCTCCGGACCGTACGACGCTAAGTATCCCAGCGCTTCTCAGCCTGTGCTGACTCGCTGACTTGACTTGACTTGACTTGACTTGTACTGACTCTATCTTTTCTATTACGATCAATAACTCATAACCTCTCTAACCTTGTGAGTATCAAACGACCCCCGTAATATCTTATCATGTCGACGGAACTTCCTCCAGAAACAACAGAAGTAATGGAGGTCCATCAAACTGGACTCCAGTTTGTTGTTCCTCCCTTGTGTCGGGTGGATAGTTCTCTTTTAATCTAATTTCTAAATGACTCTTACCGGGACGGGTAGTCTTGTCCTAGGTCAAAGGGGGAGTCAGTCAGAGAGGGTAGTCCTTCGAAGGTATTCGGAGAATAGGAAGAGGAAGTCTTACGTCTGTCTTACTTTCGGTGTAAGTGTTTTTCGATTAATTAGACTAATGAACCTGGTGTCGGAACAGATTGAGTTACTTTGATACTCAATACGGTACATCGCGGTGGGTTCTACCTACCCAGTACCACCTCTCAAGACTGTTTTGCACCAGGTGACCTCTTCCTTTACCGTTTGGTGAAGTCATAAGAACGGAACTCTTGGGGTACTGTCATACTTTTCCGTTTTTCTATTCTGTGACTTCCTACGTGAAGGGTCCAACAATCCACGGGTTATACGACGACCTCTAGTCACCTCTTTATTGAGTTCTTTCTTACTTCTCTGCCTCGATTTCTTTTTTGTCGTGGGTCAACACCGACACTGACCACTACCTTCATTTCAGGTTACGACATTTCTCGTTATAACGTATCCTTGGACTTTACAATCCAGGTACTTAGTTTCGTTTAACCTTCACCGGTTTGTCCTCTACCGTTGTCACTTGTAGTTGTAAAATCCTTAGTCGCTTGATTTTACCTGACCTTACTCACTTAAATTGAGTCTACTGGTAATATAGATTGACAACACCCGTTCTTAAGGAATCTTCTTTACCCTCATCACCAGTATCAGTTGTTTTCTCAGGCTTTACGTCTTGAATCTACGTTAGAGTTTTTTGCTGTCTTACTAGAGACAAAGGTTCCGTTTTGTGAGTCATAGTGTCATTAGGTTCAGATACGGGACTGGTCATCACGATTTCTTCGACTGCAACTTCCCAAGATACTTCCGGAGTTCTGGAAAATCTTGGTTGTGGGTTTTTTTCTACAGGAAAAGTAGTATACCCTGACCTTACGTTTTCATCCTTCAGTTCTCTATGAACCTCAATTGTCCATTTAAACCGGAACCTCATGTTTTACTTCGTTCAGTTTCCGATTATCTCAAAATGGTTCTCTTGAGTGACCAGTATCGTTCGTGGAAGAAGGTTGTTGTGTTCTCTTCTGAGATGTTCACCTGTAATGGTCTACCAGTTATGGTTTTCGTCTAACTAATATAAGAAACGTCGGTTTCTACCTCTTCGAGAAATGTCAGTTGTTTTTGTTCTAGCCCTCGACTGACACCGAGTCTAGTACTTGAGGAATAACGGTTTAAGTCTATTTAACTTCTTTCACCCCCTTTGGTGATCTGGTAAGCCCATACTGGATTTAGTTTAGGGAAAGTTAATATGTCTACCAACCTACCGTAGTGGTTTGGATACCTGTACTCAAACCCATTCGAGGTCCTCAACTACTACATGTCTCTTCGGACCGTACGACGTCAGGTACCCCAGTGTTTCTCAGCCTGTACTGACTCACTGACTAACTTGACTCGTCGGTGAAACCTCTTGTCAAACCGTACAGAAGTCTTACGATTTGTATGTCAATGATACACTGGGTAGTAAAGGTATCCATTTATTGGTTCTCAACTTTTGGACAGGTACGTTTTTACATATGGTTTTACGAGTCGTAGTATTACCGGATTTTGACCTACTTCTATATCATTTGTGTCCATATCATTAAGTGTTGTATACCCATCTATTTGTGTAACATCAGATCGGGATATTCAGATTTGCTTAAGTCTGTGTTTTCTCATGACAGGTGTAATATTCTGAGGGTGGATATTTTAAGATCTTTCGCATTGTACATTTCCTTTCTCAATCCACCAGTGGATACCGGGTCCACCCTCTCGTCATCCGATGTCTGTCCTCGTGTTCCCTTAGGGACCCTCACTGGGTACAGAACCGACACCACCACCGAGGGACTGACAGAAGTAAACAATTTGAGTAACTTGACCTGAGAAATCGACCTAGGTCAAACAACACACATTTAAAATGGAGTTATTTTCACAAAATTTCTTAATCTTTTGGTTCCTAAAGACCCTTTGATCTTTTGGACGTCGAGGTTCGTTTACGATTATTGTTATCACATTACCAAGAATAAAAAAACATTGAGTAGAAGTAAACATCCCCGAAGGGAGTATCGAGTTAACCATTTCTTAGGTGGACGTTACGTTCTCTGGGACCAAGCTAAGGACCCATCCCTTCTAGGCGACCTCTTCCCTATCCGATGGGTGAAGTCATAAGAACCCGAAGGGAACACCGAGTCGACCACATCTTAGTCGGACGTTACGTCCTCTGGACCCAAGTTAGGGACTCAACTCTTCTAGTGGACCTCTTCTCTTTCCGATGCGTGAGGTCATAAGACCGGACCTCTTAGGGTACCTGATATGTCAGGTACCCCAGTGTTTCTCAGCCTGTGCTGACTCGTTGAAAGTGAAGTGAGTGAAATGAAGTAAATATCTGTCGAATTATACTCTATCGGTCAGACACTTCGGGAAATTGTGTAATCTTATAGAGATAGGTATTGGGCTATTCCTCGAATTACAGTAAGTGGGCTGTCAATTCCCTTGATCTCAAACCTTAAAAATTCCTTAAACGGCGTTTAGTGTATCGAACATTTACCGTCTCGAAACATGTTGTCGATAGTTCATACCGTCCGGAGTCTATTCTATTTCCGACTGTCCCCTCTTCAAAAATATTTTAGACGATAATATTATATTTTTTTATTTATACGAGATGACAACGATAAAGGAGAACTCTGTTCAAGTGAATCTGGAGGTAGTTGTTGTAGGAGATCTACAGAGGTAGAAGCATAATAGCAACACAACCACTGAACTATGGCAAACAAACAAATAAACAAACAAACAAAATATCCGACCCAACCCAGAGACAACAACGTATGTCCGAAAGAGACCAACATCATCGTCTCCGATGAAAGATCAACCCCACACACCTGAAGAGTAACTCCACCGAAGAAGAGCGTCTCATACCAGAGATCTGTGAGTTCGAAGTCATTAACACCGTGTACCTGAATCGACAAGGCACCATACACCCTGGGAGGGGCTGGTCCCCAACTTAGGGAACGTAATCGTCCGTCTAAGTATTGGTGACCTGGTGTTCCTTTCGGGACTAAAGAACCATAGAATTTTACTGTGTCGATGATTCACCTTTGATCCAAGATTGTACTGCTTTCACTTGATTAGTACAATTTCATAGTACCTTGTGTCCTCAATGTCGTGTAAAACAGAAGTGTCTTCAAACACACAGGAAGAAAAATAGAGTACTCAAGTCTCACCGAACAGGGGTCCCTGGTCATTCTTCACCTCCGTGGGTCTAGTGAACCCGAGGTTGTACACGTCCAAAAGACGGTGAGGAATGACGGATGTGTAGACCGACTCCTAGGACCGTACGAGGAGTGCCATTACCCTTTCGTGACTCATTAGGATTCTTTCCGGGTCGTAGAGCCGGAGGTTACGACATCCGTGTACCCCTTAGTCTTTTATGAAAGAAATATGAGTAGGTAATAACTTCGTGTGTAACTAAAGTAGACACCTTACCAAAAGAACAATGTACCGTTCTTTACCTTTTTTTTAACTAAATCAATTGAAACAGGAATTTGTTCAACGTTCGACCGATACACAGATCACAGAGTCGTCGACATGACCGGGACCAACTTTTCTTTCGTTACCACACATATTTGTCGATCATCAAATCTAGTCGTCCTACAAGATTATTACTCTATTTAAGTCCACGATCTTCCCTTATCCCTAAGGTGTCTAAACCCCGGAGCCCTCCGACCTTTTCGATCGACGAAAACCGAGGTATATAATCCTTAATTCAAAATCTATAAAAATCACTGTTTCTAGGGAACAGTCTGTCGGGACACCTTCCTCTAACCTAACTTAACACAGGAGGGGTTTAAGTACACAATTTCAGTATTGGAGGTCATAGTCTTACACTGGAATGAACTTTCTTTGCATAAATATCTCCATTAGTTCAATTTCACTCCAGGAATCCCACTGGGGACTTCATCATAGTGATCACAGGAGTCAAATTTTTTTTTTTTCTTCCCCCACCCTAAACCCGTGTTTCTGTGTCTGATTTCATTCTACTATTCTCTGTGTCCACTGTCTCCCAGGTGTTCAGGCCCTCCTTCCGATTCTGTCCGGGAAGGGAGTATCGGGAGTCTTCCTTGGGGAGGGTCGGTGTGGAACCAAAACCTGAAGGTGGTAGGTCTTGACCCTTTGTTATTCAAAGACAACGAATTCGAGTGTGAGGTACCACGAAACAATGTCGTCCGGATTCTTTGATTCTACGACGAAATAAACTTTCATGGTGGGGTGTCCGTGACGATTAGGGGAAATGGACTAAGAAAAAGTAAAAAGGTGTCACGAATAATGGAAAATTAGATAGTAAGATAGATGCATAGACAGATAATAGGTAGAAGGGACGGTCGTACTTACGAAGTGAAATTAAGGACTACATGTCGAGTCTCACCCACAAGTCGTTTATAAGTAAGTTAATAAAGTTACTTAACTACTTCTTCGGTTGTAGGTAGGTGACTTGGACCTTTCCCCCGACGGTGTTTACATGTCGGTTGGACATGGACTCGTATGTGTCACAAGAAAGTCGGATCTTCCGTTCTCCTCTCAACAACCTATCACTGTACCGACACGGACGGGGTACCTCCATGTACGATTGTCGACAGTGATAAATAATACCTCCGAAATGTACCTTGAACCGTTCGTTTCGGATTTTACATGTACGTTCTGGTTTCCTTCTTCTTGACTCCGGGACAACTTCTTGTTGTTATTCTTTCCCGAAACTGGATGACGAACAATACCGAACGACATTACTGTATTATTGTTCTGTTACTATTTCGTATCACACCTGGTGTTCAACCGTTTATCGCCTAGTATCCAGTTTATACCGTCGACAGTGTCAAAAAGACCGTGTGTCGGTATAAGTAAAATATATCATAGACATCGACGGAAACACGGAGTCACCGTCTTAAGTCATCAATGCTATCTGTTACCGGGTGTTTCGGATTTTATAAATGACAATCCATCCATCTTATCCCTTTTCCTCAGGTTTTACCGCTACCGATTTTCTGTTCCTTCTAGTTTCCTTCCAGACTCTTGGTTTCACTTCTGAAGTCCATCTTCTTTGTCGTGAGGACCGATTCGGGTTAAACGTATCCCGTCCGGGTCCACCTCCTTTTTTTGTATATTTTCCTCCTCGGTTTCTCGAAAGAGAGAGAGGGAGAGAGAGAGAGAGGAAGAGAGAGAGGGAGAGAGGGAGAGAGAGAGGGGGAGGGGGTGTACGAGGAGGTGAGAGAAGAGAAGCTCAGAAACCGAACCGTACGGGAGTGTGAAGCTCCTACCTAAGAGGACGATAGAAGATTTATTTTATCTCGACATTGTGACTAAACGGATTCTCGATATTGTACCAAACAGGTTCTGGACTCTCGACACTGTGCGACTCCCGAAATTACAGGCAGCGAGGTTTAGAAACAACACTGCTCTGTTTCTTGGCTCCTTGTATGTGAGCGCACTGTAAATGATTGACTAAAAAATTTACTAAATAAATAAAAGTGACGTGACCCAGAAGTAACGACGGACACCCGAAAGAGATCAACACTACTCACCCCTGGTGAGAAGTAACACCATGTGACCGAAGAGAACAACCCCTTGTACCCGAGATCCGAGTTTGCGAAGTCATCAACGTCGTGCACCCGAGTCATCAACACAGAGTTCCAAAATTACTCACGTCCAAGTCATTAACACCACGAACTCGTTTCGACGAGGTGTAGTACACCGTAGTAGGAGCGGGTCCCTAGTATGAGTATGGGGGACGTAACTGTCTACCTACGAATAGACGACATGGTGGTCCCTTCAGGGGATTGACAATAATCGACTTAACAAGTCAAGTCAAGTCAGCGAGTGAGTACAGGCTGAGAAACACTGGGGTACTTAGCGTCGTGTGGTCCGGAGGGACAGGTAGTGGTAGAGGACCTCAAGTGAGTCTGAGTGCAGGTAGCTCAGTCACTACGGTAGGTCGGTAGAGTAGGAGAAAGCAGGGGAAGAGAAGGACGGGGGTTAGGGAGGGTCGTAGTTTCAGAAAAGGTTACTCAGTTGAGAAGTGTACTCCACCGGTTTCATGACCTCAAAGTCGAAATCGTGGTAAGGAAGGTTTCTTTAGGGTCCCAACTAGAGGAAGTCTTACCTGACCAACCTAGAGAAACGTCAGGTTCCCTGAGAGTTCTCAGAAGAGGTTGTGGTGTCAAGTTTTCGTAGTTAAGAAGCCGCGAGTCGGAAGAAGTGTCAGGTTGAGAGTGTAGGTATGTGCTGGTGTCCTTTTTGGTATCGGAACTGATCTACCTGGAATCAACCGTTTCATTACTGAGACGAAAACTTATACGATAGATCCAACCAGTATTGAAAAGAAGGTTCCTCATTCGTAGAAAATTGAAGTACCGACGTCAGTGGTAGACGTCACTAAAACCTCGGGAGTTTTTATTTCAGACTGTGACAAAGGTGACAAAGGGGTAGATAAAGGGTACTTCACTACCCTGGCCTACGGTACTAGAAGTAAAAGACTTACAACTCGAAATTCGGTTGAAAAAGTGAGAGGAGAAAGTGAAAGTAACTCTCCGAAAAATCGAGGAGAAGTGAAAGAAGGTATTCTCACCACAATAGACGTATAGACTCCAATAACTATAAAGAGGACCGTTAGAACTAAGGTCGAACACAAAGAAGGTCAGGTCACAAAGAGTACTACATGAGACGTATCTGCAATTTATTTGTCCCACTGTTATATGTCGGAACTGCGTGAGGAAAAGGATAAACGTTGGTCAGACAACAAGGTACAGGCCAAGCTTGACAACGAAGGACTGGACGTATGTCTAAAGAGTTCTCCGTTCAATCCACCAGACCATAAGGGTAGAGAAAGTCTTAAAAGGTATCAACTAACACTAGGTGTGTTAGTTTCCGAAACCGTATCAGTTATTTCGTCTTTATCTACAAAAAGACCTTGAGAGAACGAAAAAGGTACTAGGTCGCCTACAACCGTTAAACTAGAGACCGAGAAGATGGAAAAGATTTTGGTCGAACTTGTAGTCCTTCAAGTACCAAGTGCATAACGACTTCGGACCGAACCTCTTTAAACTCGTAATGAAATGATCGTACACTCTACTCACGTTAACACACCATCAAACTCGTAAGAAAACGTAACGGAAAGAAACCTTAACCTCACTTTTGACTAGAAAAGGTCAGGACACCGGTGACGACTCAAAAGGTTTAAACGACCGTATAACTCACATCGTGAAAGTGTCGTAGTAGAAAGTCCTAAACTTTGTCGAGTTGACCTTAAGGTAGTGGAGGTGATCGAAACAAGCATCACTACGAAAGATTCCGGGTGAACTGAAGTGTAAGGTCCTACAGACCGAGATCTAATCACTAGTGTGGTAGTACTAATAGACCCAGTACTTCTAGAAAAAACATGTCAAGAAGACACATAAGAACGGTGGAGAAGAATTATAGAAGACGAAGACAATCCAGGTCTGGTAAAGACAGGAAATAGCTCGGGTAGAAACGTACTTTACAAGGGAACCATAGAGATTAAAAGAACTTCTCTAGAGATCAGAAAGGGTAAGACAACAAAAGGAGATAAAGAAACGTAACTAGCGACTTCTTCCGAAAGAATAGAGAAGAACGATAAGAAACCTTGAGACGTAAGTCTACTCATGTAGAAAGGAAAAGAGGAAACGAAAACCGAAGAGAAGAAAAGTGTCGATAAACATTCAAGAGGGGTCTGTCGGTAAAACGAAAAAACGTAAAGAAAAGGTACCCCTACCAGAACTAGGGACAGAGGACGTGTTACAGTGCTTGGAGTAAGGTATCAAGTAGTCCGTGAGATAGATAGTCTAGATCCGGGAATTTAGATAAAGAGTGAAGGTGACATATTAGTATTCCCTAAACTAAATCCAGTATGGACTTACCAGATCGCCAAAAGGGATGAAAGAAGTTAAATTCAGACTTAAACCATTATTCCTCAAGTACTAGACTCGGTGTCAGGCGAGGACCAGAACAAAAACAACTGACATATCTCGAAGAGGTAGAAACCGACGTTTCTTATATTAGTCAGACTAAAGCCACAACTGGTAGACCCATACAGGTACACATCTCAGAAGAGAACACAACAACCTTCTCCCACAAACGATACTGGTCACGTAAAAGAACCGTTTTGAGATAATCAGAAACGGGACGAAGTAAGGTGTAAGGTTCCGGTTTAAACGGACAATGAGGTCCACAAAGAACTGAAGGATGAAAACGTAAGGTCAGGGGATATTACTTTTCCTGTAGAAAAAACCCACAATCAAGATTTTCCAGAACATCCAGAAGTATTTTGGCAAGTTGAAGTCGAAGAAGTCGCAATGACCAACCCCGTATCTGAACCTATTGACACTATAACTTACCAAACGGAACCTCTGCTTGTCTCTAGTAAGACAGCAAAAACTCTAACGTAGGTTCATGACGTAAAGCCTGAGAAAACAACTGGTACTACCGATGAGGTAAAGAAGACTCCCTAAGGACGGACGTCATCATCTACATTACCAGTAGACTCAATTTAAGTGGGTAAGGTCAGGTAAAATCAAACGACTAAGGATCTTACAACTGTAAGTGGGAACGGTAGAGAACAAACTGGCGAAAGTTAAACGGAACTAAGTACCTGGACTGTAAGGTCCAAGGATACGTTATAACGAGAAATGTCGTAGTCTAGAACGAAGATAGTGATCAGTGTAGGTGTCGACCCATAACAAAAACGAAACCGAGGTAGGGAAGTAAGAAAGACCTAAATAAAGAGGTGGCTAGAGGCCATCGTATAACCCGTGGATTACTGGGCCCCTCCAGGAGAAAACCATAGGATAGTAAAACGGAAAAGTATGACAGTTAACACAAGGGGGGTTTAAGGACACAACTTCAGGACTAGGAGGTATTAAGTCTTACAGGGACGAATCCTAGAAAGTTCAAATTTGAAGAATTCAGTTTTACACCTATAATCCAACCCGGGATTAGGTTATACTGACCACAGGAATGTTCTTCTCCTCTAATCCTGGGTCTTGACGTACTCCCTACCGGACACTCCTGTACCCCTCTTCGACCGTCGATGTTCGGTTCCTTTCTCTGGAGTCGTTTTTAGTTGTGACAATTACGGCCGTAGTGTCTACAAGTCGAGGTCTCGACACTCTTTTAAGTAAAGACAATAAATTCGGTGGACCATAAAATAATACCTTTGAGATCTTTGATTGGCTTCTTCCGTTACCGTGGGGTGAGGTCATGAAAACGGACCTCCCAGGGTACCTACCTCCTCGGATCACCCGACGTCAGGTACCCCAGCGATCTCAACCTGTGTTGACTCGCTGAAGTGAAAGAGAAAAGTGAAAGTACGTAGCCTCTTCCTTTACCGTTGGGTGAGGTTACAAGAACGGACCTCTTAGGGTCCCTGCCCCCTCGGACCACCCGACGGTGGATACCCCAGCGTGTCTCAACCTGTGTTGACTTCGCTGAATCGTCGTCATCGTCTTTTGATTGTGTCACCGGAAAATGTCTCTTTCAAACGTCTGGGGGTAATCTCCGTTTTTATAGTTACCTTGTTTTATTTCTCTGATTCTTTGTCTTGTCGTCTCATCACCGGGGACCTTCTGCAGGTGTAGGGCTAGGACCTTGGATACTTATATAATAGAACGTGTCGTTTCCCCTTGATGTAAACGAGAGTCGGGTGGAATTTTATATAATAGGACCTAACAACACACACGGAGTACACTAGTGTACTCAGGAATTTCACCTCCTCCGTCTTTTACTCGGTCTCACTACGTCACACTCCTCCTGAGATAACGACCAAGACTTCCACCTTCTGTCCCCGGGACTCGGTTCTCTATGAGTACCGGAAATCTTGGACCTTTTCCATTCCTTTCCTAAAGGGGGCTCTCAGAGGTCTTTCCTTACGTCGGGACGACAATGACAATCCATCCTTCAATCAATCCGTACTCGTTGATCTCCACCGATCGAACTTTCCTACGCTCGACTAGAGATTTGGGGTGGGGTCCATGTGGACCCTCTCGAGTGTCTATGTGACGGTTTTATTGGTGTCGCTGAAAAGGTTGAGGACGTGTACACGGGATCCGTGTGTCACCTATGTTTGACTGGTATCCCCGAAGAGGTTGATGCCGTGTACGTGGGGACTACGTGTTGACACAGGAGTTCATTGGAATACGTCGATCCTCGGGATTCACAAGTATTTATAAAATATGTATATGTGTAGACTAATAATTGTCTAACTTAATACCCTTTCTGTTCGTGATATCTCAGACAACAATACATTGAACGTTGACAGTTTTGAAAGTCAGGTAGGGGTCGATCTACTTATACATTTTTGAGATAAAGTGCATACGGGTCTGTACAGGGGAATGGGCTGACTCGTATGTGGGTAAACATAAAACGTATCCCGTCTTGGTTCTCCTCCTCTCCTCCTCTGTCCCTCATATTTTTCCCTTCGGTTCTCCCTGGCACCGGTGAGAAAACAAGACAGGCGACAAATATTTTCTAGATAGACGAACTTGACATTTCACTTTCACTTCAGTGAGTCAGTACAGGTTGAGAAACGCTGGGGTACCTGTCATCGGATGGTCCGAGGAGACAGGTATCCCAAAAGGTCCCTTCTCATGACCTCACCCAACAGTAAAGGAAGAGGTCCTCTAGAAGGGTTGGGTCCCTAGCTTGGGTCCAGAGGGTGTAACATCCATCTACGAAATGGTAGACTCGGTGGTCCCTTCTCGAACATTGACTTGACATTAGTCAGACAACAAAACTTAGGAACGATGTTACTCTGTCCCCAGTTCTTTAGGACGGACTCGACATTCATCAGACAACAAGGTTTAGAAACAATACTGTTCCGTTCTTGGTTCCCTCTCTTTATTTGTCTGGACTGTAATAGTTGGTCCCAAAAACCGGAGGCATCAGTTATCTTTAACTAGTCTCCGGTCTGATCTTTAAGTCCTGAAGATGACGTAGTCCCTCCTCACTCTTGTCCATTATCCAAGGAAACGAGTGAGGGATTCCACCCGTGCTCGACCAAGGAATATCCCCCACTCTCATCCTCACACTGGTCCTCAGCCCGACCTCCCGACCGAATCCACAAAACGAGTGGGGAATCCACCATAACACTTGTTCCCCAGGCTCGTCATGGGACGAAAACGAGGGTCGAGAAGTTTTCACCGTAAACCCAAAAAACCAGAGGAACATAGTAAACAGGTCTTAAACGGGGACGAAGGGTCTACACGTCAACAAAAATCAGGGTATCTCAAAGAAACATGGAACAACTACTCCTCTCCACACAGGTTCACGTAACGTCGTTTCCCAGAGTGACCAGAGTGACAGTTGTGAAACTAAATTAGGTTTTCTAGAGACAACCTTGAAACTGTAAGTCTTCACACTCTATTATTTACACACATCAAAGTTCCGTGGTTCAAACACCACTAAACAATATCGTGGGTGACTTTTGGTTGTGTCGTACTCTTGAATCATCTAATGTCTCTGACCAATTGTTTGTTCACCCGTTTCCTACGATTGAGGTGTAAAGTCGTATCTTGAACAAGTCAGTGATTCGGTACAGAATCTGAAACGTCGAGATACTTGACGTCGTACGGTCCGAAGGGACAGGAAGTGATAGAGGGAATCAAACGAGTTTGAGTACAGGAAGGAAAGGTGCAAATTATAAATTTTAAATTAAATTTACGAAACACTCTGTCGTCAGAAAAAAGATAAGAAAATATCGATAGAGTAACAAGTTTTTCTGGTTAAGTGAAGAACTACCTCGTCACTTTTTATAAAAATAATTTAGAGTTGAGAACTCAGGTGTAGAAAAATCATAGAAACGTTGTTCATAAGACACGACATAGGACTTTAAGGTATCATCAGAGGTCCTTTTAGTGACCACACTAATATACTCAACCCTCGACTTGAAACTCATTTTCTTTTTGACTTTCTACTCCGTCTGTACCCTTACACCGTCTGCAGAGTTGTCAGTTGGTTCATTCGACAGTGAATTTCCCTTTGTTTCTGTCGTAAAAAACGGTTGTATTCTGATCTCAAAAGTTCACTTTTACCTTAAAACCTTTAGAACATAGACGGTGACACTTGAAGTGTCTAAGAGTTATCAAATTCCAGTCACCACTATAACTATTTTTCGTCGAAAGGATAACACGATACTTTCCACAGTTGTAGACCTTCTATACGTAATCAGTTGCTTGGGTATAAAAGGTTTACTGGTTACATACTACAATACTTTAGTACGGACTATTTTGATCGGTAAGTTTCACGTTCTGTTTGGTTACTCAAAATTATCTCACTTTTTCAAATGGATATACCAAAATCTACCATATGACGTTGACTGGATACGGACAAGTCCAAAATGATTCTTCATTTTAATAGATTCATATAATTTTATGACAGGAAAAGGTTTCTGTATGGATACACACCGGTCTACGAAATTATATGAAGGTGTCTTCGTTGTATGTGTTGGTCTCACTTACGTCTTCGTGTATACTCTTAGGTCGGCAAAATGTAATTCGGCCTGTCAATTTTCTAAGAGGGTAGGGGTGGGGGTTTCCTTTTGTTACGGTAAGGCTTAAAAAGACCTTTTATTTAAATTAAATGCACTTTTACAGGGAATATGTTGCCTTATATAGAAAAACAATAATTTGAAATTTAATCATGAAGACGGTAACCTTTCGTCCCTAGTTTTATCAAATTTCAGTTGCGTGTGGGGAGGGATGAAACGCGATAACGATAGTTAAGAAAATTAGGAGACATAAAGACTTTCGGGGGTTTGCGGGCGGGTTCCTACCCCGGCCCTTGGGACGCTAAGCGCCGACGTCGCGGGGGAGGGCCGCCGGGAACCGGCCTCGGTGGGGGCCTCCTCCCTACTGGCGCCTCCGAAGACCCTCAACATCAAACAGGACGGGCACCCAGAGTGACTGCGTTAAGGACACGCAGGGATCGTCGGCGGTAGGTGAGCCGTGGCCGGGCCCTCTCAGGACAAGCCACGGCCAGCGCCACTGGACTCGACCACGGCCGACTGGAGCCGACGGGCTCCCGGCAGCGGCTTCGCGGGTCTCGCCCACTGAGTTTCAGCTCTCCCTCTTGCTCGTCTAGACAAACGTTCTAGGTCCTCCAGCCGACCCTCGCGTAGAGGGGGCGTAAGGGCGCGAAGGTCAAGTCCCAAGCCCCCTCGCCACGCGCGGTTAAGGGAGGTTTTAGTTCCCCCGCCCTGGCACGTCTGCCAGACCGGAGGGAGTGCGGACGGGACCGGGTCAGCGCACACAGATCCACCCCTGCTTCACTGCGGCGCCGTCGCACTCTCCTCCCTCCACGTGCAGGAGACCATAGTTCTCCCAGGGCGCACCCGCGCCCGAACCGCCTCTCTAGAAAAGGGAGTGCTAAGAGAGGAGGGCGTCGGTAGACCAGGACGGTGAGAGAACGTCCCTTGAGTTTTGACCGACACCCCTACCGGTGGTCCCAGGCCTGTCGACGGTAGACCCACTCATCCCTAAAAGAAATCAAAGACTTTTTGAGGGATTTCTGGCTGCACACGAGTAGGCAGAGAAGGTCCCAACCGCAAACGTACCTCAAGGGAGAGGGGTAGGGCGACGGTTTGGTGACCCGGAGGAAATCCATTGCAATCTGGCAGGTCTTCGCGAAGAACAGTAGTCTGACAATTAAATGAGTGAAGTCAGAGAAAAGACGGTTAAGATATGGTACTTGGAACTCAATTTTTCTGCATTAGTAGGTAGAAGGTCAAAGAGGCTGTGTGTAAAAGAATCAAAAAGGGAAGACACAGATTCTAAAACCCTGAAGTAAACCCTTTAATGGGTAAACAGAGAAATCAATAAGTTGTCAAAATAACAGAAAACAAACGACCTAGGATCCCGTCCACGATTCCCACGTTTCTATTCAGTAAGAACGGAACCCTCTCAGCACTAGACCATCCCTACCACCCGTTCTTTTACATGTTCGTGTCACTGTGGAATCCCCAGGAGACTTTCGTTCGAAACTTTTACACACCCCTGGATGTCGTGTCCCAGTCAAAACCTTTATTCCTGTGAGGTTCTTCACGGAGTCCCTAATTATTCCCTCAGAATTTGACACTAAACTTTCCATTCACTCCACTTGTTCCCTGTCGGATCCTTTTCCTTCCTCACACGTTTAAAATCTCTGAAGTTCACTAGATTATACAACCACTTGAAACTTGTGATGTCAACGACTTTACATCTCAAATCCTAAAACGTCCCCTACCACCACTACCTCACATTCTTTACTCCGGTCTCGGTATCCATCTCTAACCTAGCATCTCCCGAAACTCTCAGTGTAATTTTTGAACTTAAACCCCTGCAGAGACCGTCAAGTCACCAATTCCGAACCTTGAAAGTAGTAACACTGGGGTCCAAGTTAGGGACCAACTCCTTAATTTTAGGACGTTCGGTGTACCACGACGGGTTTTTTTTTTTTTTTTGGAACCTAAAATAGGAGATCACCTCTTTCTAAGTAACTTCACAAAAGGTTTCCTTAAAACCCACCTTGTCAGTTGTAGTCCGTTCACTACTATTCCGAATACATGTGATCACCAAAACTCTTTTCTCTGTCAGTCTTCGTTCATCTGAACCATTGATCAACCTACAACCACTCCCTCGTTCTTCTCGGTCCGTATTGACGACCTCCAGATGAAACACCGGGACTAACCCTCCATGGTAAAGGACTCAGGTGTTTCTGATAGTCTCAACAAGTCCTCCCGGTCCTGTAAAGACAACCTATACCACCATGGGACGTCTACGACCACCCGTCTACCCATCCGTACACAGAGTCAAGTTTCCAGACCTGTCCAATGTTACTTATCCAGGTCGATCCACTCGAGTTTCTCGTAAACACGGGACCCTTCTCCTGGTTCCCGTCGCACGTGCACTACTTGTTCACTTCTGTCACCTCCTCCCCGACTTCCAACTCCTCGGGTAGTCTTTAATCTCTTTACCTCTCTAAACACAAAGTCTCAGTCTTTTTCTTTGGAGTTTTTACCAATGGATACTCTACTGGGTCTCTCCAATTCATTACAATGTAGTCTCTTCAAGTGTAACCTATACCACCACTACCATCACCACCCAAAACGACCATTATAAAGGTCTCGTCTTACACTTACATCTACACATAACCCGTCTTCACCTTCTTCCTACCTCCCTTGTACAACCAAC
Organism: Capra ibex; assembly: GCA_006410555.1. Taxonomy (NCBI): domain Eukaryota; kingdom Metazoa; phylum Chordata; class Mammalia; order Artiodactyla; family Bovidae; genus Capra; species Capra ibex. Next base: position 23,788,429 of record SJYO01018169.1, on the reverse strand, counting down.
GGACAAATCACCCTTCTCACCATCGAACTCCTCTTAGGTCACTCCATGGTACCATGTTTTAGTCAGCCGAAGGACAAATAGTCAATCGAATAAATGTCACCGCTATTTTGTCAACTTAATGATACTTGGATTCGTTACGTCTCATGAATGTGTTTCTTTTGAAATGTTGAAGTCATTATGTCACAGACGTGAAGGGTCGGTACCTAGAGTCGTGAAATGTCTATGTTTGATTAGGAGTGTCGTTGGAGTACTCCTTCTGTCTACTGTGTTTACTACTTCTTTGACGAATTGTCCTTTGCAGTAACAATACAATATGTACCGCAATTTTAACTAACTACACTCTAACCCACGAACCCCTTCCGGAGTACCTCCTCCACTGCAAACGGTCCAGACTCCATGGTCTCGTCCGGTCGGAACCCTCTTCGTCCACTTACTTGTACGTCCCATCCTTGTCGGTAACGGTTCCGGTGCTCCACCCCCTCCAACCACGGAAACATTTGTCCTTTCTTTCAGGGGACACCGATACCAACACCCCCTCCCCTCCCCTCCTCTGTCTGTTTTCCTACAGTCTCCGGGTTAGTCCGACCCTTCGACTACACAATTCTTTTTTCGTGTTGTCCTCGATTGAACCAAAAAGTTTCGGGAAGACCGACGATTCATTTCACATCCACTTCATCCCGTCTCCACTGGCGTCCCCAGGTTTGCTCTCCACCACTCACACGACAGATCGTGTCATCTTTACCTCTTGGATCTGTTTTAACTCCACACAAAGTTTCAGCTTAGGAGAAAAGACTCTTAGTCGAATACGAACAGTTGATCAGGTAGCAGGGGGAAAAAAAGAAAAAAAAATTGACACAACAGAAACAACGCCGTGTACCCGAAAGAACTCAGAACCACTCGTCCCCGATGAGAGATCAACATTCACAAACCCGAAGAGTAACGTCGTCGAAGAGAACAACACCTTGTACCCGAGACCCGTACACCGTGTGTCCGAACCAACGGGACATCGTACGTCTTAGAAGGGTCTCGGGACTAGTTTCTCACAAGCACATGACCGGCCGTCTAAGAATTTGGTGACCTGATGGTCCCTTCAGGATCTACACAGAGAATTTATCGTAGTAAGGAAAAAAAGAAAAATTATTTAGTCAGACAGTCAGGAACATGAATTGACCTTGTGAAGAACTAGAACTAGTAATTACATTAATGACTATACAAACTCAAATTTAATGGCAGAATGACATAAAAAAGATATACGATATGGACTAGACAAAAAAACAAAGAAGAGAGAACGGAAAAAATATGACTATTAAAAAATAAGAAAAAGAGAGAGATTCGTCAAACCTTTAGTTTGTGTTATAAGGAAAGAGAAATATTTTAGACTTACATAATGAAACATAAGTTCATATCGACTATTGTTACAACACTATCAAAAGTCAAGTCAAGTCAAGTCAACGAGTCAGCACAGGCTGAGAAACGCTGAGGTACTTAACGTCGTGTGGTCCGGAGGGACAGGTAGTGGTCGAGGGCCTCAAGTGAGTCTGAGTGTAGGCAGCTCAGGTACTTCGGTAGGTCGGTAAAGTAGGAGACAGCAGGGGAAGAGGAGGACGGGGGTTAGGGAGGGTCGTAGTCTCAGAAAAGGTTACTCAGTTGAGAAGAGTACTCCACCGGTTTCCTGACCTCAAAGTCGAAATCGTAGTAAGGAAGGTTTCTTTAGGGTCCCGACTAGAGGAAGTCTTACCTGACCAACCTAGAGGAACGTCAGGTTCCCTGAGACCACCTGTCGTTTCCAAGAGTCGGTATGTATGTGTACATAGGTAAGAGGGGATTTGAGGGGTAGGGTAGGTCCGACGGTACATTGTGTCTCAAGGGACACGATATCATCCAATTTGTACAATAAAGAATGAATTTTCCAAAAAAAAAATTAAATTCAAAAATAAAACTGTATCAAAATCTAGAATCTTTACAACGTTCTTATTATGTTTTCAACAAAATATGGGAAGAAAGTCTAAGGGGTTATGATTTTAAAATGACCTGGACGAAATCAAAGAGCGTGAAGTAAGGACCGAGGAGAGGAGACAAAGAGAGGCACATGTATGTCAAAAAAACAAAACAAAACGAAAAATTGACTTTCAATAAACGGCCGTACTAAAAGGAAATAGAGATTTATGAAATCAAGAAGAATGGTTACTCTTATTATAAAATATATTGGTGACTAAGTCCTATAATTGTAATTATGTTACAAAAATAAAGTAAATGTCCAGAATAAAACTAAAACGGTTTACAAGAAATATCTTTAAAACTCTTATGACAGGAACTATCCATTTCTTATTGAACTTCACACGTAACGGCACCCAACAGCACCTAGAAAGTAGATTGGACCTTTACTATGGAAAGTCACTTACCATAGCCTAAGTACTAGAGACTTCTTCTAAATCAAAACCCTAGTCCCTGGTCCGAACTAATGAGTCTCGAAAACACACCGTTTTCAAAATAATGTCACTTTCCTTGTCTCTTTTGAAGACTGCATCTGTAGTCTTCCCCCTACCTCTCACGGGGGGAGTGATTAGAATCGTTCCCTCAATATATGAAAAAGTTAACCAATAATGTCATTTAGTTTTCTTACAGAGTTCAAACATTTCCAGAATGGTCTGGGTGAGGGTGTTGTATCAATAACTTGTAAAATACACTGATTCTACTTCCTTACATCTTTTTTTACAAACAGGAAAAGAGGAACTCTCGGGGTCTGGAGAAAGAGAAGGGTTTCCTGGGGTCTGAAGAATAGTTGGATGGATTCTTAATTGAGAGAGTTTTCCAAAGAGTCAGAAAGAACAGTTCTGTATTACCAATACCTCAGGTCCCGTAAAACACCTGATAGGGAGTCAAACCCCAACAGACGACGACGAAGACTAAGTAAAGACTTTACTACATAATATGAGACACAGCGTAGCCCCGTGACCACTGACGACCATACTTGAACTGAGTGAACCACTTCCACCACAGACACGAAAGAGGGGACAGTTCAATGAGAGAGAAGGTAAACATTAATTCATAGTCAACCCTCTATGACTTCACTTCACTTCACTTCACTTCTGCGAGTCAACACAGACTGTGAAACGTTGGGGTACCTGACATCGGATGGTCCGAAGAGTCAGGTACCCTAAAAGGTCCGTTCTCATGACCTCATCCAACGGTAAAGGAAGAGGTCCCTTAGAAGGGCTGGGTCCCTAGTTTGGGCCCAGAGGACGTAATCTCCGTCTGCGAAATGGGCGATTCGGTGGTCCCTTCGGGACCTTCTATGGTCACTCTGATTTATTTATAGAAGAATGAGGAGTTTGAAAATGGGTGAGCAAATCGGGAGTACGTACTAAGAACATACTTCAAAACAAAAAAAAAAAAAATTCTTCTTTTTTGACAGAAAAAAACGACTATCAAACAATAATACATATCTTTTAGGATTTCTGAGGTGGTTTTCTCACGATCTCGATTATTTGTTTAAATCATTTAAACGTCCTATGTTTTAATCATATGTTTTTAGTCAACCTTCAAATATGTGACTGTTATTTTATCGTCTTTTTCTTTAAATAAAGTAGTTTTTCTTATTTCATCCTTATTTAAATTGGTCTTTAACTCTCTAGATATGTGACTTTTAAGATTCCGTAATTAATTTTTTTTCTTCCGTGTTTGTTACCTTTATTTAAATGGAAACTTGTTGTACTCAGACTTAACGTCCCTTGGTGAATATACACCTATGAAAAAGTTATTTATGTATACGGTCATGATGGGTTAGAAGTCAACCAACTTAAACACCTACATCTTGACGTCTATGAGACCCGGTTGACATTACAATATACACACTTAAAGTTGACGTGTCCTCAGCTACGGAGATTGGGGGCACAATCAGTTCCCAGTCGATGTATAAGGTACGAGTATTTAACCTTCTTAATTACGATAATTTTACAGGTATGAGTGGTTTGTTGGATGTCTAAGTTACGTCAGGAATAGTTTTAAGATTATTGTAAAAGTGTCACTATATTTTTTTAAGGATTTTAGACAAACCTTGGTGTTTTCTGATGTTTATCGGTTTCGTTAGAACTCTATCTTATTGTTTCGACCTTCATAGTATGAAGGACTAAAATTTGATATAATGTCACGACATCATTAGTTTTGTGATATCACAACCGTATTTTGTCTGTGTCCCTAGTCATCTTGTCTTACACACATACAAACACGTCAACGAGTCAGTACAGACTGAGAAACGTTGGGACACCTGACATCGAACGGTCCGACGAAAACAGACACCCTAATGGGGTTCTTGTACTCACCCAACGGTAAAGGAAGAAGTTATATTGTCTTATCTATCAGGTCTTTATTTAGGTACGTATATACCAGTCAAAGGATGTCACCTCGGTTCTTATATATTACTCTTTTATCCAAGAAGTTATTTACCCCAACCTTTTTGACCTGTCGGTGTAGTGTATTTGTCACTTTGACCTGAGGACAAAATATGCTGTCTGTTTTTAGTTGAGTTTTATGTAACTTCAGAAGTTATATTCTAGACTTCACCATTCTGATCTTCTTTTTATCCTTATTCGTGGAACTGTAACCAGAACTGTCATAAAACCTAAACTTTGGTTTTCGTTTCAGTTGTTTTCGTTTGGATTGATTCACACTTAGTCAAGTCAACGAGTCGACACAGGCTGAGAAGCGATGGGTGGGGCACCTGACATCGTGTGGTCCGAAGAGACAGGTAGTGGTTGAGGGTCTCAAATGGGTTTGAGTACAGGTAACTCAGTCACTACGGTAGGTTGGTAGAATAGGAGACAGCAGGGGAAGAGGAGGGCGGAAGTTAGAAAGGGTCGTAGTCCCAGAAAAGGTTACTCAGTCCAGAAACGTAGTCCACCGGTTTCATAACCTCAAAGTCGAAGTTGTAGTCAGGAAGGTTACTTGTGAGTCCTGACTAGAGATCCTACTTGACCAAACCAGAGGAACGTCAGGTTCCCTGAGAGTTTTCAGAAGAGGTTGTGGTGTCAATTATGTAGTTTGATTTTTCGAAGACGCGTCGTGTCCTTTGGTAGTTTTTACTTTTCCTTTATTCACCGCACGTATATATCTCTCTTCCGGTGTCCTCCTGTGCTACTCCTCTATTACTGAAATTGTTCGGTTCCTCTCCCCGGAGTCTTCTTTGGTTTAGACAGTGGAACTTGAACCTAAAGGTCGTAGGTCTTGTACTATAGACTTAATTCGAGAATCTCTGAACTACGAAGGTGAAGTCTCCCGCGTTAGGGGTAGGGAACAACCCCTTGATTCTAGGACCGAGACACGACGACAGAGACTCCCGACACAGGGTGGAACCGGATTCGGGTCGTCGGGGTGTCACGGGTCCTTCGGGGTCGTCGTCGGGTAGAGGAGAACACACTCAAAAAAACATGATCAACTGTTTACTTAAATCAAAACAATAGAACATATGAGTAATCTATGGATGGATGACAACCTTTCGACACGGAAGGGACGGGGAGTAAAAAATTAGACGAGACGACCTTTGTCAGATTTTCCTTTGAAAATCTGAGATCACGTCGAATACTATCTGAAAGAACCAGACACACAGTGGATGAAGAGTGAACGGGTGGACAGAGAGGTACGATGAACATCTCTTAAAGAAGGTCAAACAGAAAAGCAAATGATTAAGTAGGATCACAACCGATGAATCAGCACAGGTTGAGAAACACTGGGATTACTTGATATCGTGCGGTCCGAGGAGACAGGTACCTTAAGAGGTATTACCTATCGATAAGGGAAGAGATCCCCTAGAAGGGTTGGGTCCCTAACTTAGGTCCAGAGGACGTAACGTCCGCCTTAGATATGGCCGACTCGGAGACCCTTCGGGTCAAATATGATTGAACGATAATTTGTCTAAAACCAATTACATAAAAAAAGTAAGGACATTCAAGAAAATTCAAGAAAAAGTTTACACGAACGATTCAGTAAACAGGTTTGGGAACGGTTCAGTACTTCGAACGGAAATACAGAAGTTTAGATTATAAACTAAATATTGGTCGTAAGTAGTCAACGTGACAGACAACCGGAGCTCTAAAAGACAACAAAAAACCAAGAACAAGTACAGTAACAAAAGACTTTCGAAAAGAACACCCGACCAGTAAACAAGAATTTTTATAGAGATTCCTTTTTAAAATTTACACCCTACTCCCATGGAACCAGGTTTTATGAAACTTTATAAAACTTCCTCTTAGTCAATAAAGTAGACATACATGAAGTGGTCCGTAATTTTTTGGATGTAAAAGAATTCATTCATATTATGATGATAAAGTGGATTGTTTTATTAAGGAACCACAGTACATTATGGAAGAAAAACAAGTCTAAGGACAAAGGGGAAAATTACAACCGTCAAAAAGTTTAGTTTTAGGTTTGTTCTATGTGTGAAGAATGATAATCGGTGAAGTTCAGAGAATTAGGTCTCATTGGGTAGTAAGTAAGAAAATAGGGGGGTAACAGTAAAATTTCTACGACTCGGTAAACAGGGTATCTTATAGGAAGTAAAATCCAAATAGAGACAAAAGAAGACCAGTGAAATTGTATAAAAGACAGTGGTTGTAAAGACCATTTGACTTTAAATCGAAATTTCTGAAAATCTGAGTAAATAATTACAAGACCCTGTTCCTAAGAACAACTGCGGAACAAAAAAGTGGAGTCCTTCGTGCAACAGACCAACTGAGAGAGAACTGTTACGTTTCTAACTAACCACCCCAGTCCCCCACTACCACACCACCACCACAACCTTTCACAGGGTAGTTGGAAAAGAGTATCAAAAGGAGGAAATTACTGGAAGGCAAGTCGGTCAACAAAGTGTCATAAATGTTTCATCACTGAACGATTGAGATAGTAAGAAAGGTATAATCATCGTCAAAAGACTTAAATGTTGGGAAGAGATTCTATCTTGTAAGGAAGTAATTATCTTGACAAGTAATTAGGTCTCTGTGTCAAACCTATCCGAACCGTCTATGTACGAATTAAAAAAAAGGAAAGTAACGGTCAAAAGTGATTCCCCCATCACGGGATCAATGGAGGTAGCCACTGTTGTCACTCAACAAAAAACAAATAAATAAACGAATAAAAACCGACGTGACCCAGAAACAACGACGTGCACCCGAAAGAGATCAACGTCGTTTACACCCGATGAGGTCAACACTACGAACCCGAAGAGTAACACCTCGTACCCGAGTCAACACCACGTGCTCGAATCGACGGGGTGCCGTACACCCTAGTAGGACTTGGTCCTACCTTGGAGACAGGAGACGTAACTGTCCGTCTAAGAATTGGTGACCTGGTGGACCCTTCGGGTGACTAAAAAAAAAGAAAAAAAATTTAAACTTATACTAATTCTTTGAGTATGTAGAATTATGTAAGCAAATCAAAGTTAGTCAACGTCAGTCATAAGAAAATCACCCAATGTAACAGGGTCGGAATCGGTTTCCCTTGGAAAACTCGAACTGAGACTGGGAAAAAACCTTCTGACAAACAGAATCGACCGAAAGACCGAAGGAACTAAAACCCGGGTTCTTCTACGAGTCCCCAGGAAACTGACAAAGGACAGGGTCTACACCTTAGTTCGAAAAGAGGTCCTTAGATATGGAAAATCCTCCCTTACACGAACCCCTGGAGTTAACTATGACCTTACAGTTGTTACTTTGAGATCCGACAAAGTCATTCCTCTGGATCCCTAGAAACCTTTCGTTTTTTTAATGTCAAGTATAATTACAAAGGTTAAGTTTAATATCTCAAAAGTTAAAAAAAAAAATTAATGAGAGAAACCCCACCTTCATTGGGTCAACAAGTGACACTCTACTTACCTATTTGTTACCTTACATATACACATATAAGTTGGAATTTTTCTTTACTTAAAACTGTGTACGATGTTATACCTACTTGTAACTCCTGTAATAAAAGTCACTTTATTTGGTCAGTGTTTTCCTGTCTATGATGTTCTAAGATGAATGTACTCCAAGACAATGACTTGGTCCAAACAAGTGGATTGTACGTCACTCGGTTTACGACCCTACGATTTCAAACATCGTCTCTCTCAAATAAGTACTCGGTCGGTTCACTCCTCTACCCTCTTGTCTAGAGTCGAGAGGGAGGAACTTCCGCTCCCTGAACTCTATAAATACCCTATTTCTTGAACACCACCACCAAATCAACGATTCAACACAGGTTGAGACGTTGGGGTACAAGTACTCTAAAAGGTCCGTTTTTATGACCTCACCCAACGGTAAAGGAAGAAGTTCCCTAGTAGAACTTCCATATACCTTTCCACTATAACCTCCATCCCTTTTCTATCCGTCCGGATAGAGTCAATTGTACGAAGAAATACCTTATGTACAAGTTTACATCTTCGTGAATCGTACTAGACTCCACCTTAAAAGCCGGGAGACTGCAGTCTTCCAGTAAGTAACCTGTACACACGTCCTGGTCAGAAATCAGTCACCAGGATCGGTCAGAACCGACGGAACTTGACCTGTTCGCGACTGAGGTCCAAAGACTTTTTGTAGATCTCGAGTAATGATACTGGGTATGTAGTCTCCACAATGGATCCCCGACCAATCCCTTAGTTTTCTATTAATTCCGTTTGAACCAGTCACTCCCACCGAATATTCATCTCCCCAAAAATGTTCGACAAGGGGATCGATGACAAGACATTCTGTTCGAGTTCTTAAAGACAACCAGCAAATTAGGAAAGACAATTAGGATACCCCGTACCAAAGTCAAGGATCTCCTCAGTCTTAGTATCTTGCATACTAGGTACTACCAACAGTCCCTCGGTACCATCCTCCTCTTACCCTTCAATAACAAGTCTCCTACATCAAAACGTCCCACTTCTCAAGACTTCTACTTACATTTACGACCATTACCAATGTGTCGTGGTACTCACATGAAGTAACGTGAATTGAGAAGTGAATTTTCACCAATTCTAGTATTCAAAATACAATACATAAAATACAATAGTGTTCTACTCGACACTGAGAATGGAGTGGGTTATGGTTTTTTTAAATGAGTTTTATCTTGTATCTGAATTTACATTGTCGTTTTCGATATTGTAAAGATCTTCTTTAGTGTCCCCTTTTATAAGTGTGGGAAGAGACTCCGATTTCAAGAATCTTTCGAGAAAATATCTGACACGAAAACCTCAATGTTTACCTGTTGTGGTCCTATTTTTGAAAACTTGAAGTTTCAGTCATAAATCTTTTACTTTTCTATTCAGTGCCTGACCCTCTATCATAATATAAACGTTTAGTACAAGGATTATTGTCTATATAGGCCTCAAATACTTCTTGCGATGTCAAGTTATTCTGTCTGTTGGATCAAATTTTTTGCCCGTTTCCTAAACTTTATCTGTGTAGTGGTCTCTTCTACTTATCTACCCTTGGTGGACCTTTCTACAAATTGTAGTACTCAGTATTCCCTTTATGTTTAATAGTATTACTTCGAGGTGAAATATGGGAGATCTTACCGACATTGGTTTTTCTGTCTTTCACAACTGTTACTACGTCTCTTTAACCTTGGTGATATCTAACGACCACCCTTATATTTTAACACGTCAGTGAAACATTTCCAATTTATATTTTAATTTATATTTGAATGATATGTTACGTCGCTAAAATGAAGAACCTTAAATGGGTGCCATTTCCTTTTGTACAAGTGTGTTTCTAAACATATTATTGAGTCTTGATATTTACACCGAATTCAGAACTTACATGTCTGTCTTACCTTGTGATAAGTCGTTATTTCCTCGTTTGGCGCCCACACACACATTGTACTTATTTGGAGGTCTCGTAACACGACCCACTTTCTTCGGTCCGTGTTATAGATCATACCAGGGACAGTAACTTTACAGGTCTATTACGTCTAAACGTCTGTCTTCGTTCCGTCACCAACGGACCCCTAGTCTCCACTCTTACTGGAACCAAAATCTCCTTAGAAACTCTGTCATCCTTACGATGTTTGGACCTAATTTTGAAAGGTAAATAATTTTTAGTAACTTAATTTTTTTATGAGCAAATATCTTCGACATAACCCCATACTAAATATATGGTATTTTGAGTGGAAAAAAATTTAATTAAGTAAAAATAATCTCCTATTAACGAAATGTCTTAAAACGACAAAAGACAGTTTGGAGTTGTACTTAGTCGGTATCCATATGTATATAGGGGAGGGAAAACTTGGAGGGAGGGTAGAGGGAGGGGTAGGGTGGGGAGATCCAACTATGTCTCGGGGACAAAGTCAAAGGACTCGGTATCTCGTTTAAGGGCAACCGATAAAATGTATACCATTACTTTCAAAGGTATAATGAGAAAGGTATGTAGAGTGGGAGGGAAGGGGAGAGGTACAGGTATTCAGACAAGAGATACAGACAAAGAGGTGACAACGGGACATTTATTTAAGAAGTCATGGTAAAAAGATCTAAGGTATATATACACAATCTTATACCATAAATAGAAAGAGAAAGACTGAGTAAAGTGAGACATATTATCCAATGTCCAAGTAGGTGGGGTAATCTTGATTGAGTTTACGGAAGTAAAAATACCGACTTTTGAGTGGGAAAATTTCACATGTAAGTAAAAATCAAAAGTGTCAACAGATTTATAATGGTACAGGTTAAGGTCTTGTAATAGTAATGAAGGTTTTCTTTGGGACAGGGGTAAGTTTTGGGTGACAGATAGGGAAGGAAGGGGACAGGGGAACAGTCGGTAAATCGGATGAAACACAAAAGTACTTAAAGGGAAAGGATCTGTAACCATATTTATCTTAGTATAGTGTACACACCGGAACACATAGACCGAAGAAAGTAAATTGTGACACAAAAGTCCCACCGAAACACAACCAGAGTCGGACAGTTATCACTACGACACTAATCCTTACGGACCCCGCCCCCGAGTGGACCCGGGGTGGTCAGTGTCGGGGGTGTCTGTAAAGGGGCTACTCGGTCACGACACCAACCTGGACGGGAACACGAAGAATGACACTAATGTTCTACGTAGAGTCGCTGTTGGTAGTCCCTCGAAATTTTTGTATTTCAAATAATGACTCGTGGGACCCTCCTCCACCGTGTGGTCCCGGTGTGTCGTCTCTTTCTCGCTCTTGTACCTGAACCTCAAGACGGATATAAACCCAGTGACCCCGAACGACCAAGTAATAAATAACCACTTAAATTTTATATTAATTCTTTCCGTGTCCTTCCCCTCTCGCCTTAGTGAGTTACTCGTCAGTAGGGCCAGTGGGTCCCGAAAGATGTTCCCCTGACAGTTCCACCCGTCGGACCGAGAAATAGATCAACACACCGACCTTTACTTGAATGGGTTATAACTACAGAGACTTCACCATGGAGTCTTTAGTCTTCGAAAATCATGTTAGTCCGTAAACGTAATATCAGTTTTTGTCGATTAACAGTCCATGGATATGTCACATCATGTCTTCAAGTAGTATATCATCGTAAGAAGTCATGAAAAATACCGATTTATTACACATCTAGTGTAAACCAAATAGGTAAGTAGGTAACTATCCATAAACTGACAATCTCAGTACGGTAATTTTTGTAAACACACGTTCGGAAAGACACCTGTATCCGAAAATTAAGAGAACTCATCTATGAAACCTTACCCTAAAGGTCCATTATGTCACTAGGACCCAAATTGTGGAACTCTTCGAAGGTTCGACCCAGGTTTCACCAACGAGGTGAAATGTAGGGGTGATCGACACGTCCTTCCAATTTTTGAAATGAGAACATAGAAAAACAGTACACGATCTATAGAACCCAGTATTATTGTCACTATATTGACAGTACAGGATATCGTTTGTATTCCACCAAAATTTTATTACTGTTAAACAAGATGACTGCCCATGATTTACTTCAAATCATTCAGAAACATGGAGTAAAAGAGGCTCCTTATGTATCAATTTATGGTGTACAATTCCAGTCCTTCTTTATACTAACAGAGAATGTCAAAACAAAGGTCAACATATTTGTCTATATAAACAACTGTAAAAGGTGAAGTCACTAACGGAAGGGAGGAGGAAAACTAGTACATTTTATAAATGTAATAAGTTTTGATCATTACCTTTATTTTTGTTTCTATTTGTTTACCCTGAATTAATTTGAATTTTCGAAAACGCGTCGTTTCCTTTGTTATTTGTCTAATTTTCTGTTTGGAGTCTTACTCTCTTTTATTAACGTTTACTTTGTTGACTGTTTCCTAATTAAAGGTTTTATTTGTTCGTCGAATACGTCGAGTTATGGTCTTTTTGTTTGTTGGGTTAGTTTTTTTACCTGCTTTCCACATTTGTTTGTAAGGAGGTTTCTTTTGTATGTCTACCGGTTGTTTGTGTACCTTTCTACGAGTGTAGCGAGTCTACTCTTTACGTTTAGTTTTGATGTTAATTCATAGTGGAGTGTGACCAGTCTTACCGGACCTCTCCTACATCTCTTTTCCCTTGGGAGAACGTGACAAGTCAAGTCAGCGAGTCAGCACAGGCTGAGAAACACTGGGGTACTTAACGTCATGCGGTCCGGAGGGACAGGTAGTGGTAGAGGGCCTCAAGTGAGTCTGAGTGCAGGTAGCTCAGTCACTACGGTAGGTCGGTAGAGTAGGAGACAGCAGGGGAAGAGGAGGACGGGGGTTAGGGAGGCTCGTAGTCTCAGAAAAGGTTACTCAGTTGAGAAGCGTACTCCACCGGTTTCATGACCTCGAAGTCGAAATCGTGGTAAGGAAGGTTTCTTTAGGGTCCCGACTAGAGGAAGTCTTACCTGACCAACCTAGAGGAACGTCAGGTTCCCCTGAGAGTTCTCAGAAGAGGTTGTGGTGTGAAGTTTTCGTAGTCAAGAAGCCGAGAGTCTGAAGAAGTGTCAGGTTGAGAGTGTAGGTATGTACTGGTGTCCTCTTTGGTATCGGAACTGATCTGCCTGGAATCAGCCGTTTCATTACAGAGACGAAAACTTATACGAAGATCCAACTAGTATTGAAAAGAAGGTTCCTCACCCGCAGAAAACTAAAGTACCGACGTCAGTGGTAGACGTCACTAAAACCTCGGGGGTTTTTATTTCAGACTGTGATAAAGGTGACAAAGGGGTAGATAAAGGGTATTTCACTACCCTGGTCTACGGTACTAGAAGTAAAAGACTTACAACTCGAAATTCGGTTGAAAAAGCGAGAGGAGAAAGTGACAACCACCTTACATTTAACTATGTGACACCTCTAAGGAACTATTTGATCCTTATCTTGATGGTATACTGGGTCGTCAGGGTGATGACCCGTATATGAGATTCCTTTGGTTCTCTGTGTACATGGGATCACAATTAACGTCGTGAAAAATGTTATCGATCCTATACCTTCGTTGGATCTACAGGTAAATGTCCACCTACCTATGTCTTTAATGATATGTATATATGTTACCTTATAATGAATCAATATTTTTCTTACGTAAACTCAGTCAGGATTACTCCATCTGTTTGAATCTCGGACAAATGTCTCACTTCATTCAGTCTCTTTCTATAACATATAATTACATACACATACCTTAGATCTTTCTATCATGACTACTTGGACAATGAACATCCCGTCGTTACCTCTACGTATAAGTTTTCGTCTCTGTAATGAAACGGCTGATTCCAGGCAGATCAGTTCCGATACCAAAGAGGACACCAGTACATACCTACACTCTCAACCTGACACTTCTTCCAACTCGCGGCTTCTTAACTACGAAAACTTCACACCACAACCTCTTCTGAGAACTCTCAGGGAACGTGACGTTCCTCTAGGTTGGTCAGGTAAGACTTCCTCTAGTTGGGACCCTAAAGAAACCTTCCTTACTACGATTTCGACTTTGAGGTTATAAAACCGGTGGAGTACGCTTCTCAACTGAGTAACCTTTTCTGAAACTACGACCCTCCCTAACCCCCGTCCTCCTCTTCCCCTGCTGTCTCCTACTCTACCGACCTACCGTAGTGACTGAGCTACCTGCACTCAGACTCACTTGAAGCCCTCTACCACTATCTGTCCCTCCGGACCGCACAACACTAAGTACCCCAACGTTTCTCAGCCTGTTCTGACTCGCTGACTTGACTTACCTCTACGTCTGTATCTCTTGTCTGAACTGTGTCACCCCCTTCCTCCCCCATCCTGCTCAACTCTCTTATCGTACCTTTGTGTAACGGTATACATTATGTCTTTCACCTTTAAACGAAACATCTGTGTCTCTCGAGTTAAGTCACGAGACACTGTTGGATCTCCCCACCCTACCCCACACTCTACCCTTTCCCCAAGTCCTCCTTCCCCTGTATACATATGGACACCGACTAAGTACAACTACATACCGTCTCCAGTTGTTATAATATTTCGTTAACAGGAGGTTAAAAAAAAAAATTACATATTTCATTTTCTACCTTAGTACGGACATAGGTCTGTTCGAAGGTAGAGAGGATGAGACAGGGAAGGGAGGAAGTCTCCATTAGGTTCAAAGATCAAGTAAAATCACTAAGAAAACCTTCATTTATGTATGTATGAACTGGACTGAGTTGTGTCGGAACAGTCCTTCCGAAAAAAGACGGAGAACGGGACCCAAAGGATCTCGAGTTATACGGAACATAAGATTGCACAAAGTGGGTAAAAATGTGGAACATAAAATAACAATTTTGTCGAAGACCTTACTCGCAGGAGACCCGGAAAGGAAGACTGACGAATTACGCAAAGACGGGAGGGAAAAGAGGGGAAAGGGAGAGTAGAAGACTTAGAGAAAAGAGAAGTAGGGAGAGAAACGGACTTAAAAAAAAAAAATTAAGACGACTAATTAAACCAGAGGTAAAGCGTCACTTCTGGGTTGGAGGATCCTCCCCGACAAACGGGTAGTAAAGAGTCTCTGGGGTTGTGACAAACTAGTGAATTATTGAAACCCTTGTAGAAAAAATCAGTGGACGTCGGGACACGGAGTCCCCAAGTCTAAGGTAAACCCTCCACGAGAGAGAAACCCCCACGAGTAAATGACCACTGAAACCTCTAACCGTGGACACCGGGGACGAGGGGGGTCGTTACGTCAATCCAACGTAGACGATCTAAGACTCCAAACACTCCTCGGGACAATGGACCCAGGTAAACAGACACCTACAGAGACCGAAGAAAATGATAAGACTATCGGAGAACAAAGATAACCCCCTAATTTTCTGATGTGACGGTGGGACTAGAGTGGGATGAGAATTACAAAGTATTGTTTTTCATTCTGAGTCTCTCTCTCTAATTAACTCAACAAGTACCTGTAGGTCTAATAACTCTTCTTTGAGATGACTTTGTCTGACAAAGTAGGTTCTAGATAAAGGTCACAGGTGGGTGGATTTCATTCACTTTCACTTTCAGTCAGTCAGCACAGGTTGAGAAACACTGGGGTACCTGATATGTATGGCAGGTACCTGAAGAGATCCGGTCTTATGACCTTACCCATCGGAAAGGGGAAGAGGTCCCGTAGAAGGGTTGGGTCCCTAGCTTGACCTTAGAGGACGTAACGTCCACCAAAGAAATGGTCGATTCGATACTCTCTTCGTGTCTTTCGTCCCAGTAAATGAGGAATCGTGGACCGTAGCACAAGAAAAATTCACAGACGGGCTTCGACAAATTTAGAGTTTCACCAACGACGGGAAAGCCCCAAGGACCCCCAGACACGTCTCAGACCCACCCTCCGATATCAGTCACACGACCCAAGGGATAAAGGTAAAGGAGAGTGAAGACAGGAGAGTCGTCGTGACCGGTGTCAGACGTCTTGGGGGCTACGTCGGCCCCACTCACGTAAGTGATCGTTTTCTCTGGTTCCAATCTTTACACGAGAGTCTACACACGAACGAGAACCCAGATGTCCACGGTGGAGAGGTCCTCGCTCTGTCAAGTACGTTACACTCGTCTTTCGAGGTTTCACTCTTTAGGTAGGACCCAGTTCCCTGGGGACTGGTCTTCGGAGAGGGACCTCCTGGGGCCGTCTCCGGGTCCTCTGGACCCTGTCGTGTCCAGGACCTCACCGACGAATAAAGGGTCCTCGTCGGCCTTCGGTTCTTTAGGACCCACTCAGGAACAAACAAATAAAGGTGAAGAAAAGAAATAAGGAAAAATTTAAAAAAACCATCCTTCCCCCTACCTCCAGGAATCCACCCTTCCAATTTCATTGAAAGAGGAATCCAGCACCTTCCAGGGACTCCAGGGACAAAGGACCAAAGGCGTCTGAGTTAAAAGTCGAGGAGGTGGGGTATTAAAAAATATTACGTGTAACAAGCCAAATACAGAAATGTTGCACACATAGTAATAACTACACTTAGGTGAAAATTATATAGAAGTACCGTACATGTACACATAGAGGACGAGATAACGAATATAAAAAGTAATTCGTGGTAGGACAATCTACTGGTAGTCGTCACAGACCCAGAAGGAAACGGAGTGTAAGAGACAGTTGAAAATTCACGACAATAAGAAAAATTAAACTCGGTAAGACCATACCACCATAGAGACATACCCAAACGAAACGTAAAGGACGACCGTACAAAAAACCTATAAAACAATGGAATGCACCTACAAAATACGGAAAAGAATAGGAGATTTTCGGCAAGAAATATAAGACCTTCGAAGAATCTTTACGACTCAAAGTCCGGGGTGGAGTCAGGACAATGTAGTGTGAAAACAAAATTGTTCTAAGTCACTAAGCACGTGTAACTGCAAGTTTCGTTTGAACTATGGTTTAGGTATAAGTACAAAATGGACGTCACGAAGAAAGTGGAGGTCATAAAACAAAACTGTCAAAAGTTTGTGTCCCGTTTTAACTTTCGTAAAATGTCACTTGTAAACATATGAGTAGTGGAATTTAAATGGAAATTGAAAAAAAAACATAAACAAAATAGTGTAACAGGTAGAAAGGTAGGGAGACGTAGAGAGTAGGGTCGAATAAAAACCACATAAAGAATTATACAAAGTCCGTAGTCGTACGGAGGGAGAAGTCAAACGTATCGTCATTGACAACAAGTCATAAACAAATGTTCGACCCAAAAACAAACAAACAAAACGGGAAAGTAAGACAATTACGACAGAAAACTACTTGTCGACAAAGATTAAAATTGAATCAAATATATAAAAAAAAATAATGATCACGAAAAACACAGGTTGGATTTTTGAAAAAAGAATAGGTCTCGAGTACTTCTGTAGTAAGAAACAAGTCTAAATAGAAAAGTGTCCATCTGAGTATTATGTACATCTTAATAAATACAAAGCACACTCATCCTCAGTTCTACACAAAAAAAAGTAGTATAACAGATTAACGGGTCAGAGTGACTTCACTCTAACTGGAGAGGGATACAGAGACGTCACGGAGGAACAACATATAGTCCTCAGGTATTTTTACCAAACCAAAGTTTTGAGTAAGACAAGATAACCAGATGAAAAGATAGGAATTCGGTCAAAGTGTGATATAAATATTACAGAACGATAGGTCTACGAAGACCAAAACCAATACTTACGACAGTTGTAAGTACACACCCAAAAACACACTTGTAAAGTCTAGTCAACCCATTTATGGATCCTCGAACTAACGACCTAACATACCACTAAGACAAATCGAAACATTCTCTGACAGAAGTCTCACCGAACGTCAAAACGTAAGGGTGGACGTCGCTTACTCTCAGGAACAACGAGTATGACTGGTCATGAACCATAACAGTTCAACAATTTGTAAAGCGGTAAGATTATCTTCATTCCACCATAAAGTAACACCAAAATTCAACGTAAAAGGATTACCGATTGATCATAATAACTCATAGAAAATATACACAAAATAAGAAAAATATAGAAACCACTTTATAGACAATCTCGAAAGGGAGTAAAATTATTTTTACCTAACCCAACAAAAGAACAGTAACCAAAAAATTTAAGAAAAAAAAAAATGACTCCATATCAACTAAATGTTATAAAGACAAAACATTTATTCGAGTAAACATGGGAAAAAATTCTAAGGTGTATATTAACTATATATATAGAGAGGAGACTGAATGAAATGAGTCGTACCGTTAGAGATCCAGGTAGGCACAACGACATTTATCGTAATAAAACAAGAAAAAATACCGACTCATTATAAGGTAACACACACACACACACAAGTCAGTGAGTCAACACAGACTGAGGAACGATGGGGTACCTGACGTCGTGTGGTCCGAAGGGACAGGAAGTGATAGAGGACCTCAAAGGAGTTTGAGTACACGTAACTCAGGTACTACGGTAGATTGGTAGAGTATGAGACAGTGGGAGAAGACGTGAGTCAGAAAGAGTCGTAGTCCTAGAAAAGGTCACTCAGTCGACAAGTGTAGTCCATCGGTTTCATAACCTCGAAGTCGAAATTGTAATCGGGAAGGTCACTTTATAAGTCCTATCTAAAGGAAATCCTAACTGACCAAACTTGAGGAACAACAGGTTCTTTGAGAGTTCTAAGAAGAGGTCGTGGTGTCAAACTTTCGTAAGTAAGAAGTCAAGAGACGGAAGAAATACCATGTTGAGAGTGTATACATATACTGAGGACCTTTTTGGTGTCGAAACTGATATACCTGGAAACAGTCGTTTCACTACAGAGACGAAAAATTATGTGACAGATTCAAACAGTATCGAAAAGAAGGTTCCTCGTTCACAGGACATTAAAGTACCGACGTCAAAAAGTACCGACGACGTATAAATCTGAGAGAGATTTATACATGTATGGTGTAAGAATAGGTAAGGGGACATCTACCTGCAGATCTAACGAAGGTACAGGACCGATGACATTTATTACGACGTCACTTATAACCCGATGTACATAGAAAAGTTGAATGTCAAAAGAGGTCTATATACGGATCTCCAACCTATAAACACAGTATACTATTAAGAGAAAAATCAAAAAATTCCTTGGAGGTATGACAAGAGGTATCACCGACATGGTTAAATGTAAGGGTAGTTGTTGTGTCTCAAGGGAAAAGGGGTGTGGGAGAGGTCGTAGATCACAAACACCTAAAAAAAACTACAACCGGTAAGACTGACCACACTCTACTATGGAGTAACATCATAACTAAACGTAAAGACATTGTTAATCACTACAACTCGCAGAAAAGTACACGAAAAACCGATAGAGAACAGTAACTAAAAATTCTCAAAAAATTCTCAAAAAAATAAGATCTAAATTTAGGAAGTATTCACTAAAGGTTTATAAAAGAGGGACAGAGACCAAACAGAAAAGTAAAGGTACTGTTGTTGAAAGTGTCGTTTTATGAAATTAAAACCATTTCAGACAAAAGATTTAAAATTAAAAAATTCTACCCAAAACGAAAACCATAGTATAGATTTCAAAGTAACGGGTTTGTTTTCACGTATTCTATTTTGAAAAAGAGACTTTAAACATATCAAAATCAAAAGTGTAATTCAGATACTACGTAATCAATTAAAAGTATACCCCATACATAACTCAAAGTAAAGAATACAGACACCTACATGTTACCAGGTCGTGGAAACATTTCGTGGTAACAACATTTCTACTAGGAAAGAGACAACTTTACGAAAACACAGTACAATTTTTTGTTGTTGTTGTTTTAGAAGTTCTCTGTCACAAATACACCCAGATAAAGATCCGAGAGTAAAGACAAGTAACTAAAAACACAGGTTAAAAAGTGATCATAGTACGAGAGATCTAAAATACGACGACGATTCAGCGAAGTCAGTACAGGCTGAGACACACTGGGGTATCTGTCGTTGGGTGGTCCGAGGGGGCAGGGACCCTAAGAGGTCCGTTCTTGGGACCTCACCCAACGGTAAAGGAAGAGGTTACGTACTTTCACTTTTCACTTTCACTTCAGCGAGTCAGTACAGGCTGAGAAGTGCTGGGGTACCTGACGTCTGGTGGTCTGAGGAGGTAGGTACCGTAAAAGGTCCGTTCTCATGACCTCACCCCACGGTAGTTTAACCCGATCACCGTTTACGAATTGGAAACAAGGGAGTTTTAGTAGACCGACAAGATCAAAAAACAGAAAAGTATAATTAATACCTTCTCTAACACCTATCGATGTTTTTTTTGAACAATCATTTAGACACTTAGTTTAATCCCTCTTAAGTGTAGAATTGTTATGACTCAAAAGGTTGGACACTTGTGGGACGTAGAAAAGGTAAAAAAATCTAGAAACTAAAAAATTTTGTGACATAAAATCTCGTATGTATAAAGATGTATGTATAAAATAGTAGAATTGGTAAAATTTACTGTGAAGTCACCATAATTTAAATAAGAAAAATAAATAAATAAAAACCGACGTGAGTCAGCAGTAACGAAAACGCTCCCGAAACAGATCAACACCACTCACCCCCGGAGAGTAATACCACCGGAGGAGACAACACGAGGATCTCGACCACGAGATCCGTACCCGAAGTCATCAACGTCGTGTGATCGTGCTATCAACGTCGAGAGTCTAAGATCTCACACCACCCGAGTCATCAATACCGAGTGTCCGAATCAACGGGACGTCGTATCCCTTAGAAGGACCTGGTCCCTAGTTTGGGTACAGAAGATGTAACCGTCCGTACGAGGACAGGTGACGGGATGATCCCTTCAGGAAGTTATGTAAGTATTTTAACCGTTAGTATTGATAGTAGACAGAGGTGTTGAGAAGGAGAACTTGTTGACGTTCAGATATAGTAGTTTTGGTATTGAGGCTTGAAGAGGGAGAGGTATTCGGGACACTTTCCAACAACAACTTAGTGCTGTGGCCCTAAGAACCGGGGACCTCCTCTTCTTAAGTTAGGTCCCGGTCTCTGTTCCGAACTAGCGAGTCTCGAAAACACATCATTTCAAAATAATTTCATATTTCCTCTATCTCTTTCGAAGACTGCATCCGTAGTCTTCCCACGTCTTTCTCATGGGGGAACAATCACAATCGTTACTTCAATATATGAGAGGTTAGTTAGGTTTCTTACAGACCTCCAACATTCCTGGAATGGTCTAGATGAGGGTATTAAATGTAAAATTCTATTGTCTTAATCGGTCTTCCAAATTAGGTCTCTGACAGGAGTCCGTCTTATGTAATAACAATATATTAGGACCATTTCTCGTCCAGATAAGGGTATTAAATGTCTTAATCGGTCTTCCAAATTAGGTCTCTGACAGGAGTCCGTCCTATGTAATAACAATATATTAGGATTCCTTACATCTCTTCCTTTTTTTTCGAACAGGAAAGAAGGAGGAACTCTTAAGGTCTGGGGAGAGAGGAACCCCTGGGGATCTGAAGAATAGTTGGACGGATCCTTTACTGAGAGAGTGGACCTTTCGTGGTAAGATGAAAGACAAAGATACTAAAACTGATAAGATCATCATGTATGACCTCTTCCGTTACCGTTGGGTGAGGTCATGAGAACGGACCTTTTAGGATACCTGTCTCCTCGGAGCATCCAACGTCAGGGACCCCAGCGACTCTAAGCCTGTGCTAACTCGTCGAAGTGAAAGTGAAAAGTGAAAGTACGTAACCTCTTCCTTTACCGTTGGGTGAGGTCACAAGAACGGACCTCTTGGGGTCCCTGCCCCCTCGGATCACCCGACGGTAGATACCCCAGTGTGTCTCAGCCTGTGCTGACTTCGCTGAGTCGTCGTCGTCGTCGTCATCATGTATGTCATGAACATACATATGTCTGTATGTCATTAACAGAAAAACACTGACTGAATAGAGTGAACTGTATTACAAGAGTTCCAAGAAGGACCAAAATAACGTCTTGAAAGTAAAATTCTATCTTATTATTAAACGACACACATATAGTGTAAAACAAATAGGTAAGTAGGTAGTTACCTGTGAACTTAATGAAAGTGCAAACTCGGAGACACTTACTGTTACGACCATATTCGTACCTACATGTTTATAGAGGAATTCTGAGACGAAAGTGAAGGAAACCTCTATATGGGTCTTAACCTCAAGGACCTGGTATATCATTAAGATTACAAATTAAAAACTCCGTGGTAGTTCGACAAAGGGTGTCGTTAATGTGGTGCAATATAGGGGTGGTCGGTACATGTTCACAAGGTCAATTAGGTATAGGAACGGTCGGGAACAATAAAAGTACCATAAACTCTCGGTAGGATTACCCACATTCTACTTAGAGTAATATCAAAACTAAACGTAAAAGGAATTACTAATTACTACAAGTGGTAGAAGTACACAAATAACCGGTAAACACAGAAGGAACCCTTTTACAGATAAATATAGGAAACTAGTGAAAACTTCTTAAAAGAAAGTAACTCAAAATCAAGAAATACATAAGACCTATAATTGGGGAATATTTTATGCACTGAATGTCTATGAAAGAGGGTAAACCCTTAACGGAAAAATGTTACAACTACACAAAACTACGTTTTTTTAAAATTTAAAAGTACTTCAGGTTAACTAACCACAAAAGAAAACAACGAACACGGAAAACAGTATAAGTTCTTTCGTGACAGTTCAGATTGTAGCCCTTCGAAACCAACGATACAAAAGGAGACTTCTCAAAATGTACCAAAATCCAAAATGTAAATCCAGAAACTAGATAAAACTCAAACAAAAATATATACCATTATCTATTCCCAGGTTAAAGTAAAAAAAGTACACCTATAGGTCGAAAGGATCGTAGTAAATCACTTTTCTGAAAAGAAAGGGGTATTTACCAGAACCTTGGTAACAGTTGTTAGTAAATTGGTGTATACGTTCCCAAACAAAGACCAGAGAGAAGATAAGGCAACAATGGAGATACGTTTATGGTACAACATACAGTCAGAAAGGCAGAAATACGGTCATAGTGCAATAAAACCAATGATCAAAAGATGATTCAAAACTTTAATCCTTCATACTCAGGAGGTTGAAACAAGAAAAAGTTCTAACAAAACCGATAAGTTCCAGGAAACTCGAAAAAATATGTAAAATCCTACCGAAAAAGAGAAAGACCTTTTTTATAGTAACTTTAAAATAATCCTTAACGTAACTTATACATCTAGTGAAACTTATGATGATTGTATAATAATTCCTTGTATTTCATACAAACAGAAATAAATACAGAGTAAGGAAAATTGTTCCAAAAATCAAAATTAAAATGTTAAGTAAATGAAGGATCCAATTCAATAATGAAAAATTTTAAAATAAATAAATAAATAAAAACCAACGTGACCCAGAAACAACGACGTGTACCCGAAAGAGATCAACGCCTCTCACTTGTCCGGCGTGAAGCAACGTCACGTGTCCGAAGGGTAACGACACCGAAGAGAACAATGTTTGGTGGCCGAGATCCACACACCGAAGTCATCAACACCGTGTCCTCGAGTAATCAACACAGAGCCCGGGTTCTCGTGTCTGAGTAATCAACATCGTGTATCCGAAATCAACGGGTATCATACACCTTAGAAAAGTCTGGTCTTTAACTTGGTCACAGGGGATGTAACTTTCCGTCTAAGGATAGGTGAAATGGTGGTCCCTTCAGGTTTAATAATCAAGAAATATTACGACAATATTTATCTTAGTAAAAATATTAAACGAAAAGACTAACTAGTAACAATCACGTATCTTTGTGTCGAGTAAAACCACCCACTGAAACACAGGACAATAAACGACTTAAGTAAATAAGATTGATCCAAAAGACAAACACATACATACACACACCTTATAAATTCCAAAAGATGCATATCCTACTATAACAGGTACTTGTCTCTTTATTATAATGAGGCAAAGATTAAATCTAGGGACAATAAAGAAAAAGAACGGGTCACCGAGACTGATCTTGAAGGTCACGACACAACTTATCTTCACCACTTTCGTCCGCAACCAAGGAGTAAGGACTGGAATCTCATTTTCGAAACAGAAAGTGGTAACTCATACTACAAGTGACATCTTAAAATTCTATACTGAAAATAATACAACTTTATGAAAGAAAGACAAGGATGAAGTGACTCACAAAAATAGTACTTTCTTACACCTTAAAACAGTCACGAAGTCAACTCTATTAGAAGAAACTCTATTACTAAAAAAGTTGAAGTAAGATAATTACACTACATAATGTGACTCGTCAAAAGGTCACGACTTTGTAAGAACGTAAGGTTCTTATTTAGGGTAAACAGTACCACATATTGGAAAAATTATTCGAATGATTTCAATATCGTAAGACTAAACTTAAATACGGTCGAATTGAAGTCACTGTATGTTTGTGACGAGGAAATGGTTAGACAGGGTTGAGGCAAACCAACAACTACAGTGTACAAATATGTAACACACGGGGTTTGGTATTTAATTGTTAATAAAGTTTACGTAATCAGAGAATATTCATATATTTAGTTTCAATTTTATTATGATGGTAATTACTAATGTGTCCATAAATGGAAACAAGTCTAGAAATAAAGAAGTTTTGTCGAAGTTCAATAACACATCACACCAAAGTAAAGTGTACGTCCTGAGAAAACTTGTAAAGAAAGGTTTGTCCAGATCACCATCGTTTGATGGAAAACAAAAAGACCCCTACATAAGTAAAGATGGAGTGACACTTCGTGTTAAAACAGTGTATGTCTTAAGAACTGACTATCAAAAAAAAAAAAAAAAGAAAATCGAGAAACTTATATACCCAAGTATCAGAAAACCAGAGGTCTCCAAGACTACTCTTTACACGAATATTACAATGATTACTCGAGAACATACTTTGTTTAGTAAAGAAGGAACTATAAAAGTTCTAAGAAAGAGAAAAACACAAACAGATAACTTTTAAACTCACATATTCAAAGAAATTCCAAAATAGTAAAAACCTCAAACAACTTGAAGAACCTACAAATATAGGTACAGAAAGTAGTTTAAATTTTAAAGTAAAAGTTTAAGTAACAACAGGTAAAAAAATTTAAAATCGGTAAGATCTATACATTACCACAGAGTGAAAAATTTAAACATCAAGGGATTACTATATATTACAACTCGTGGAAAAGTACACGACGAAACGGTAGACACATAGTAGTACGAGTCTAGACAACGGGATGTTTCATCGACGATGAATGTCGACAACGGAAATAAGGTGGTTTAAAACTGTATAGAAAGAAGTCACCACCGAGGAAATCAGGGGAAAGTACCGGAATCGGATTACATAAGGAGGGAATACGGGTACAAGAGGTGTACAAGAAAACAGAATCGTAGAAACTGAGGGATAATGTAAAAATGTAATTGGAAACAAAAAGAGATGTTACGACTTGTGAAGAACGTCCGTCCTGACGAAAAGGAGGTAAAATGTAATGGACGTGATCCAACTTATGGACTGTGTACCACAAGAACACACAACTTACTTTCCAATTGACTAAATTACGTATAACTACCCTATAAAAGTTATTTAAAACGAAAAGAGGGTTTTATAATTTCTTATATTTATTACCTCTCGGAACCGACCGAAAATACTGTTCGAGTCATTTTACTAAACTCTAACTTATCCCTAGACGATAAAGTCCCTGGTAACAGTAAGTACCTACACAAACACCTGAAATGGACCCTTCTCACCGTCAACGACCTGAGTCGAGTCTTCGTGGAAATGTCCTCACACTACAACCTCTTGATATCTTTGGACCACAGGGACCCATGCATGACAGGGGAACTTTCCTCACACACATTAGAGGTCCGACGACGAAGAACTACCGACTTTTGACCCCGTGAAAACATTTTATGACCCACTAAACCCCGAATATGGATCTCCGGTCCAAAAGAAGGAAACCGTAGTCTTATACGACCGACTTACCACAAATGAAACAATCTCACGTTTTCCCGTCGAAGTAGTACAGTGGAGATTTGATTTAAAAGGGTCAAAAAGACTTAGGGACCCAGGATCCGTAAGAGCTAGGTCTAACAGATATTAAAAGGTAAGTGTCCTATAGTTATGTGGTTTGGGTCATAGTAAAAGGTCAACCTTGTTCTTCTCGACACCTACTACGTGTCGGGTTCAGTCCCGGTAAGTCCACTCATTGGTTTTGTAAATCTATAAAAGGAGGAATGAGTCTTAGTCACACTCCAGACTGTAAAACAAGAGAAACACAAACATGAAAATACAATAAACATTGGTAGAAAACAAGTAATAAAGAAGAGACCATAAGAGTCGAAGGAAGAAAGAAAAGACTCCATCATCTGAGTAAAGTAATACGTAAATTCGTCGAAAATAGAGAAATAGAGTGGAGTACACTGAAAGTGTGGGAAAGATTTATTTCAATTAGAAGGATTATAATCTTAACGAAGTCGACGTTAAAAATTAATTGGAATTTGGTTGGATATTCTACTTCACTAAGTAATAGTGTGTAATGGCTAACAGGATTTCACCCAGTCGAGATTCCTACTGGTTCACTAACTGAGTAATTTGACGGTGTCCAGATGGGGAAGGAACGGTAAGATACATAAAAGGAGTTTAAAGGAGGGAGTATCAGTAGTCTACCGACACTGTCAAGGTCGGTTATGGACGTTTACATGGTCACTGGTCACCTTATTTCTGACAAGGAAGGGTGCACCGAGAAAAATAGTCTGTAATTTTAGATAAAGTCCTTCGGGGTCGTCTGAATTGGTACAAGTCATCCGATCTAAAAATAGTGTATAGGACATATTTTGTCTGACCGTTCCCTTTACCGTTCGGAAGTGACAACAGAGTCTATTTAGTACGAAGGGTAAGTCGTCCCCCATACCTCTACCCAGAGGTCAAAGGATGGACTTCGTGTACCGGAATACCTACCTACATCTTGTATTTTAGTCCAAAGACGGTCGGTCCTCTTCCCGTCGTCTTGACAGTCGATCCGTTGTCACAGGTGGATGTAGAAGGAAAAACCACTCCTTCGTGGGTCAGTGTGGGAAGAAAGGTGGGTAGGTAGAAGTTTTTATGAGAAAGGTGGGGAGAAAAGTAAGAATGTGATAAAATCACGTTCAGATCTAGGAACAAAGATTAGTCTCGACCATCACCAAGAAGTACCAGACCGCTGGAGATTAATTTTAATAGGTGTGAGTAGAGTTTGCGATTATTTCATTACGAGGTTTAAAAGGTTCGATCCGAAGTTGTCATGTATTTGGTACTTGAAGATCTACAAGTTCGACCAAAATCTTTTCCGTCTCCTTGGTCTTTAGTTTAACGGTTGTAGGTAACCTAGTAACTTTTTCGTTCTCTCAAGGTCTTTTTGTAGATAAAGACGAAATAACTGATACGGTTTCGGAAACACACCTAGTGTTGTTTGATACCTTTTAAGACTTTCTCTACCCTTATGGTCTGGTGGACTGGACGGAGGACTCTTTAGACATACGTTCAGTTCTTCGTTGTCTTGACCTGTACCTTGTTACCTGACCAAGGTTTAACCCTTTCCTCATGTAGTTCCGACATATAAAAGTACGACGAATAAATTGAATATATGTCTCATGTAGTACGTTTTACGGTCCGACCTACTTCGTGTTCGACCTTAGTTCTAAAGACCCTCTTTATAGTTATTGGAGTCTAAACGTCTACTGTGGTGGGAATACCGTCTTTCACTTCTTGATTTCTCGGAGAACTACTTTCACTTTCTCCTCTCACTTTTTCAACCGAATTTTGAGTTGTAAGTTTTTTGATTCTATTACCTCAGGTCAGAGTAGTGAAGTACCGTTTATCCACCCCTTTGTCACTTTCTGAAATAAGACCCCCCGAATTTTTAGTGACGTCTACCACTCACGTCGGTATTTTAATTTTCTGCGAACGAGGAAACCTCTTTTCGACACTGTTTGAATGTATCGTATAATTTTTCGTCTCTATGAATGAAACGGGTGTTTCCAGGTAAATCAGTTTCATCAGGTTTGATGACCAAAAAGGTCATCACTACATACCTACACTCTCAACCTGATATTTCTTTCGACTCACGTCTTCTTAACTACGAAAACTTGGCACAACAACCTCTTCTGAGAACTCTCAGGGAACCTGATGTTCTAGTTTGGTCAGTTAGGATTCCCTTTAGTCAGGATTTATAAGTAACGTTCCTGACTATGACTTCGACTTTGAGGGTTATAAAACCAGTGGATTACGCTTCTTGACTAAGTAACCTTTTCTGAGACTACGACCCATTCTGACTTCCGTCCTCCTCTTCCCCTACTGTCCTACTCTACCAACCTATCGTAGTGGCTGAGCTATCTGTACTCAAACTTGTTCGAGACCCTCAACCACTACCTGTCCCTTCGGACGTCACGACGTCAAGTACCCCAGCGTTTCTCAGCCTGTACAGACTTGACTAGACGTGGTTTTCTTATAAATAAATCTGTACACGTCTTCTCAGACGCCACCCATTTAAGATTTAAACACTTTCTACTGTCTCTTTTGAACCGTCGATTCATTTTGTTGAGCTCTTTTTTACTAAATACTTGCTTTTGATTGGTACCATGTGAACGTACTAAATGGACACTTATCTTTAATGTACCAACACTTCTACATTTTGGACTTCTGACTAAATTTGTTTTTATACTTTATCGAAGTAATCCTACCACGTCCATACCCTTCTCACACATATAGTACCCCTTATAAGTCCCTGCTCCTACTTTCCTTAATTTAGAGATGGGATGTGTGACTCATTAATCCTCTTTTAGTTCATGTTGTCTTATCCGACAATAAATCTTTTGTACCTCCTTTTATGGTATCCTTTCTCGATTCTCTGTTTTGAAAAAAGGAGACTCCTCTTACTTTTTTTCTCTCCGGTCCACTTGTCTACGAGAAATTTGTAATGGGGGAGGGGGGTGGTTTAAACTTTTTTTGTTTTATCTATTTCTAGTTCTGTGTCCAGACTCAAGAATAAAGTTCCAACTTATCTTCACTCTTACCTATTTCAACTGTATAATTATCTATATGGTCTCATTGTACGACTGGTTCCACTTCCTGTCTCGTCCCGTAACTCTCTTGTGTCGTCTTCCAGTCGACACTTCTTCGTTGTAGTGTCCCAGAATTAGGAGTATGGTCTAAAGAGATGTAGGATTTAGACTTGGGAATAAATAAATATGTCTTTGGAGGTTTAATATTTACAAGGGTTTGTAGTTAAGGGTGAATCCCGTCATAGATGGGGGTACGAGACTCTTTACTTTTAAAATTAAAACGAGTAAAAAAAGGAACATGAAAAAAAAAATTTAAAACCGACGTGACTTAGAAGTAACACCGTAAGTCAACCTAGTGTATCAGAATCTACGGGACGTCATACACCCTAGAATCAAAGTGTTGGTCCTTAGTTTAGTCGTAGGGGACGTAACCTTCTGACTAAGAATTGGTGACCCTTTGGTCCCTTCAGGGAGGTACACGAAAGGTTTCTTCGATAATATGTTTTAAAACTTTAAGTTTCGATATAAATAATGGTCTAGAGATACGGATAAAAGTACAAAACTAAACAAAGACGTCCACGGGTCCTCAAACACATGTAAATGTAAACTCTAAAATAAACATAAGTCTTGACTATAACCTTTAATTCTTTTTGGAGTACTGTACCTTAAAAATTTCGTCAAAATACGATATGATACTACTACAGTGATAAATATTGTATACTCATAAAAGTAAAGATCTGCTTCAGACCCTTTAACTACCAACACACCTCACCGTAGTCCTTTTAGTTCCGTTCGACCCTTCATACCGTCTTCCGATAGGGACATGACGTAAACCTTTTGACACAGAATAATGACGTTTATTACGAAGAAGTTCTGTCTCTGAAGTGTTTACACAGTGTTTACCCTTCTCAAACTTTACATTATATCCAAAGTCATTATTAATGCGACCTTTCTTAGGATTACTGAAAGTACGGAACTCCCTTAGTAGGAAGGAAAGGTTTGTACTTGTTCGACAATAACCGTATTTTATAACACTTTTACTATTTAGACCTTTTTGACGGTCGTCTTTCGGTGACGAATAAACGGTTGTTTACGTATACCCTCCCTTTAACAAACTTACGTTAAGGACACCCTTCCGGAAGTCGTCGTTCAGCTTGGAAGACCACGTAGTCCTTTGAGTACTTCTTCGTTTTGGGATGTTCACACTACCTACACCCTTTCTGAAGTCGTTGTTCAGGATGGAGTAACGTGTAGTCTCTTGAGTGTGTCCTCTCTTTGATGTACTTACATCACTAACAGTCTTTTGAAAATCAAAGTTAAGTGTTGAACAATATGTACTCTCTTAAGTGTGTGTCCTCTTAGGGATACTTACGACACTTACGCCCTTTCAGAAGTGATCCTCCCTTGTCGAACAAAGGGTGGTCTCTTGAGTAAGTCCTGACTTTGGGATACCTACAGTACTTACACCCTTTCGAAAACCAAACTTTAGTGTTGAGTAATATGTAGTTTCTTAAGTATGACCTCTCTTTGGGATACTTACGTCACTAACAGTCTTTCGGAAATTATGTTTCAGATTGGAGTACCAAGTAGTCTCTTGAGTGTGTCCTCTCTTTGGAATATCAACATCACTTACACCCTTTCGAAAATGAAAGTTCAGTGTCGAGTAACATGTAGTCCCTCGTGTGTCACCGCAGTTTGGGATACCTACATTAGTTACACCTTTTCGAAAGTCAAACTTCAGCGTTGAGTAACATGTAGTCTCTTCAGTGTGTCCTCACTTTGGGATACCTACGTTAGTTACACCCTTTCGAAAATCCTCGTTCAGCATGGAGTAATATGTAGTCTCTTGAGTGTGTCCTCTCTTTGAGGTACTTACGACACTTACACCCTCTCGGAAGTCAAAATTAAGTGTTGAACAATATGTAGTCTCTTAAGTGTGTCCCCTCTTAGGGATACTTACGTCACTCACACCCTTTCGGAAGTCAGCCTTTATGGTCGAGTAAAGTGTGGTCTCTTGAGTACGTCCCCTTTTCGGGATACTTACGTCACTAACACCCTTTTGAAAACCAAACTTTAGTGTCGAGTACTATGTAGTCGCTTGAGTATGTCCTCTCTTCGGGATGCTTACGTCACTTACAGTCTTTCGGAAATTATGTTTCAGTTTGGAATAACATGTAGCCTCTTGGGTGTGTCCTCTTTTTGGTATACCAACATCACTTACACCCTTTAGGAAATGAAAATTTAGTGTCGAGTAACATGTAGTCCCTCGTGTGTGACCCCATTTTGGGATACCAACATTAGTCACACCCTTTCGGAAGTCAAACTTCAGTGTCGAGTAACATGTAGTCTCTTCAGTGTGTCCTAACTTTGGGATACCCACGTAACTTACACCCTTTCGAAAATCCTCATTCAGGATGGAGTAGTATGTATGTTCCTGAGTGTGTCCCCTCTTTGGTGTACTTACGTCACTTACGCCCTTTAGGAAGTCAAAATTGAGTGTTGAATAACATGTAGTCTCTTAAGTATGTCCTCTCTCAGGGATACTTACGTCACTAACACCCTTTCGGAAATTATCCTTTCTGGTCGAGTAGAGTGTAGTCGCTTGAGTACGTCCCCTTTTTGGAATACCCACATCACTCACACCCTTTCGGAAATCATCGTTCAGTATAGAGTAATATGTATACTCTTGAGTAAGTCCTCTCTTTGGTATACTTACAGTGTTTACACCCTTTCGGAAGTAAACCTTCAGTGATGAGTAACATGTACTCGCTTGAGTACGTCCCCTTTTGGGAATATTTACGTCAGTCACACTCTTTAGGAAGTCACCCTTTAATGCCGAGGAACATGTAGTCTCTTACGTGTGCTCTCTCTTCGGGATACTTACGTTACTCACACTTTTTCGGAAGTAATCCTTCAGAGTCGAGTAACATGTAGTCTCCTGAGTAAGTCCCCTCTTTGGGATACTTACGTCACTCACGCCTTTTTGAAAGAGAGTCTTTAGTTAAGAGTCACGTGTAGTCTCCTGAGTATGACCTCTCTTTGGGACATTTACGCGACTTACACCCTTTCGGAAAACAACCTTCAGTGTTGAGTAATACGTAGTCTCTTGAGTACGTCTACTCTTTGTATAACCACTCAATTTATATTCTTTGAAAGAGAGTTTTCACTTAAGTGTCCTTAAGGATCTTTTAAGTATGTCCTCTCTTTGAAATATTTACCTTAGTAGAGTAACATGTGGTACATACATACCGTACACCTTTCCTTAGGTGTCTTTCGACAAAAAATATGTGTGTGTGTGTTTAGTCATTTACATGTGTCCTTGACATACTTAAGTCACTTGGGAGACTTTCAAGAATCGTCCTTCAGCGTGGTACAGAAATTCAAACACGTCAACTCCTTGTTATACTTACTTCACTTATAGTCTTTGAGTAAAGAATTGTACGATTGTAGACGTTTCTCAGTTAAGGTATATACAACCGCTTTGGTACCATATTTCAATCCTTTTAAGAAGTGGATCTTTACTGTCCGAAGATTATTTTTTCATTTTTAAACTTACTCACTTCTAGATACTTATAAAAAATTCGGAGATGTCCTTCTAAATGATAAAACTAAGTAGACCTTTTTTAAAAAGGAAATATTTAAATCCCCTTTAATACGAACATTTGAGAATCCTTTTCGAATATTTTTTGATAGGTTGATAGTTACTATTTGTAAAATATCTTATATTTCTAAAAGAATGGACTCATTTACATTATTAGTACTATTATTATTCCTAGTGTAGTCTTCGGGACGTCGTTACAAATCCACAAAAGAAGGAAAGACATGATATTTTATACAAAATACCTGAAACCGTATAAGAATACCTACGGTGTAAACTATTTAATTGATCTATTGTTATGACAAAGGGTCCCTAAATATGAGACGTACCGTTGTAGAAATTTTATGTTGAACAATGATCTTATTATACCGTATATTTACGTAAAGTCATGGAATTTTGGAAATGATAACAAAACATGGGAGACATTTACCTGGACTTTCGAGAGAAATCAATATATTAGTCATATCGGGTGCAAAGTACACAAACGTATAGACCTTAGACAGGAAGGGAAAAACTAATCTTATGGAACTAAAAGAAATTCTCTTAACTGTCACATACATTACGTACGTACTAGTCTAGTAGTAAGTCCCATGGGACGGTCCTCAACCGACTCTATCAGGTTTTAAATTTAAAAATTACCTGAGGAATCATGTCTTTTAGTTTGCATCGAAAACAAGAGTCCATTGTAGAACGACGTTTATAATTAATCAAGGAAGATATATCGAATGGGTCTTATCGAAATCAACAACAGTGAAGAATTAAGATCAAGTGAAGAGAGAATTGAACCCGATAGACCATAGGAGAGTCATGCAAATTTATTATGGAAATTCACTACGACGACTTCGGACGTTCATATCGACATCTAAGTCCCGTCACTTTTCAGTAAGATGGTCACCGAATGAATGTTTTAGTCAAAAAAAGTATTGGAGTGGTTAATGGAAAATAGATAATCGTAATTAGACCTTTCTCGATGTTGGGACTTTTATTCAAATCCCGATAGAACCTCCTTATACTCCTAAATTTTGACGTCTATGAAGATTTCGTGGGTGATGAAACACGGGAAGTCACCCCTTAGGGTAACGAATGGGTTTCTTTGACAAAGAAGGTACTTCCTATATCAATGACTAAAGACTTAGGGATTATGAATACGTCCCAGGTTTCAGTTCTTTGAACCTCACTTCTTACTACTGAGTGTCTTCCCGTCTCTTTCGAACGTATTCCTTTCTTAAAGTCTATAAACGATATCAGATAGGGGATTTGAACCTTTTACAGTACTTATACATAAAACAGTAACTACAAGGTTCCTTCTATGTATGTGTATTATTTCTTATTTGTATGAGACACAGGGTGAGAGGTTCCAAATAATCTAAAATTTCCACGACACAACACACTACGTGTAAGTGTAAGTCGGAGGAGGTCATCTTCGGTCTCTACAGTCACATTACAACCTCTACATTTAGTTCATGACACACTTTCCTATAACGACCTAACCCAAACTAGAATTTACCTTTCAAAAGGTCCACTTACTTTGACTCGTTTTTACTTATCTAAAAACATTCGTTTTTTCTCAATTGTTAACTTAGGGACCGAACTTTTAGATGGATTAAGGAGATTGAGATGGGATCGGGGTCTTTTCTTTCTACAAGGACTCTGAAAGTCATTATCAATTATAAAAAGTCCTTGTAATTCCCTTGTTATTAAGACTACAAAATGTCACAAAGTGTCCTTAATCTATAAACTCCCCTTTTGCTGTTTCAGTAAACACTTGTACATTATCTAAAATTTTAGGATTTACCTTAATATCGTTTTTGAGCTAGGTTATTACCTATCAAAAATAAAGTAATTCAGTACTGTAATAAATAACATCGTCTTACAATCATCACTTGGGTTATAAAATAATGGTTGTCCTAGTGACATAAAAAGTATTACAATTACACGGGTCGATGTAAAAATGTAGGAGAAACATCAATTCATGTTAGCACGATTAAGACTTATTACTTTACCTTCATCCTCAATGACTCCTTATTATACTTCCAAAAAGACTTCTTTTTGTACACTCCCTTCGGGGGATCACAGGAAATTAGAAAAGAAAAATTATACGTCATACGGTCTACAACCCTCTGAGTCGTCGGTAGGATCTTTGACTTAAGGAGAACTCCTACCTTCGGTAGACGAACTCACATCATCTCTCTCTTGTCACTACACCGAGAGACCATTACTACCTCGACGATATGGTTGGGATCTGATGGTTCAGACCCGTAGAAAAATGTGTTTTCTCTCCACTTGACAGAACAGGTTCAGAAAAAAACAACAACCCTCCTCTGAAACAAGACAATATACGTGGACTTAGACTAGGATTAATTTTGTATAATCCTACGAACCTTCTAAATTATAATTTTTTACAAAAACATTTTAATTCGTGATGACACCCCCTCTCCCCTTCGGTACTCATAATAGAGTCACACGTATCTATTTAGTCAACTACCCGATATTAAGGGTATCTACTAAAATTTAATAATAATTTAATCTCTATCTTCAATTTAGGAAACATTCATCATACAAGGTTTTTGTTTTTACAGTATGAACTACTATTTTGTCATTAAATTTGTCATATGGAAATTTAATTCTTGTAAATTTCGTACGAGTAGTTAAAATAACTAGTTAGATTACCGTCAAGATCAGTTATACACTCTTGTTTTTCAACATTCCTTAACCCCAAAGCCCATCTTTGTTTTTAGGTTAACACACCTCAACAGTAACAGATAAATCTTTTTGGTTTTACTTGATATCCATTTATGAATTTGATGTCCGAAATTCCGTTCTACAAAACATGTCGAGACTTTCGACCGTCGAACTGATACTCGTGTTCGTCTGGAGATGTAGAGACACGAGTCTAATTAGACGGGAATTTTATAGACTTCCGTCAAACGTTTAGTTGTTTTTCGAAGTTGTTTGGAATTAACTTTACGTCTAGTCTAAGTCAGTAGGAATGGGATAAAGGGTCAGATTTTCACCTGTGGGAAAAGACCTTCATTTATATATAAGTCTCGTCTCATTTGTATATAAGGGTAAGACGACAAAAGGAGATAAAGAAACGTAACTAGTGACTCCTTGTGAAAGAATAGAGAAGAACGATAAGAAACCTTGAGACGTAAGTCTACGAATATAGAAAGGAAAAGAGGAACCGAAAAGTGAAGAGAAGTGTCGATAAACATTCCGGAGGGTCCTTTCGGTAAAACGAAAAGCCGTAAAGAAAAGGTACCCCTACCAGTACTAGGAACAGAGGACATGTTACAGTGTTTGGAGTCAGGTATCAAGTAGTCCGTGAGATAGATAGTCCAATCAGGGAAATTAGATAAAGAGTGAAGGTGACATATTAGTATTCCCTAAAATAAATCCAGTATGGACTCACCAGATGACCAAAAGGGATGAAAGAAGATAAATTCAGACTTAAAACGTTATTCCTCAAACACTAAACTCGGTGTCAGTCGAGGACCAGAACAAAAACAACTGACATATCTCGAAGAGGTAGAAACCGACGTTTCATATATTAGTCAGACTAAAGTCACTACTGGTAGACTACTACAGGCATACATCTCAGAAGAGAACACAACAACCTTCTCCTACAAACGATAGTGGTCACGTAAAAGAACCGTTTTGAGATAATCAGAAACGGGACGAAGTAAGGTATAAGGTTCCGGTTTAAACGGACACTGAGGTCACAAAGAACTGAAGAATGACAACGTAAGGTCAGGGGATATTACTTTTCCTGTAGAAAAAACCCACAATCAAGATTTTGACAAGTTGAAGTCGAAGAAGTCGTAATGACCATCCCGTATCTGGATTGTCTTCGTCTTCTATAATTCTTCTCCACCGTTCTTATGTGTCTTCTTGACATGTTTTCCCTAGAAGTTCTTGTCCTATTAGTGCTACCACACTAGTGAGTGGATCTCGGTCTGTAGGACCTTACACTTCAGTTCACCCGGAATCTTTCGTAGTGATACTTGTTTCGATCACCTCCACTACCTTAAGGTCAACTCGATAATGTTTAGGACTTTCTACTACGACACTTGCATAACGTGAGTTATACGGTCGTTTAAACCTTTTGAGTCGTCACCGGTGTCCTGACCTTTTCCAGTCAAAAGTAAGGTTAGGGTTTGTTTCCGTTACGGTTTCTTACGAGTTCAAGTCAAGTCAAGTAAAGTCAAGTCAGTGAGTCAACACAGCCTGAGACGCTGGGGTACTTAGCACCGTGCGGTCCGGAGGGACAGATAGTGGTTGAGGACCTCAAGTGACTCTGAGTGTAGGTAGGTCAGTCACTACGGTATGTCGGTAGAGTAGGAGAAAGCAGGGGAAGAGGAGGACGGAGGTTAGGGAGGGTCGTAGTCTCAGAAAGGTTACTCAGTTGAGAAGCGTACTCCACCGGTTTCATGATCTCAAAGTCGAAATCGTAGTAAGGAAGGTTACTTTAGGGTCCCGACTAGAGGAAGTCTTACCTGACCAACCTAGAGGAACGTCAGGTTCCCTGAGAGTTCTCAGAAGAGGTTGTGGTGTGAAGTTTTCGTAGTTAAGAACCCGCGAGTCGGAAGAAGTGTCAGGTAGAGAGTGTAGGTATGTACTGGTGTCCTTTTTGGTATCGGAACTGATCTGCCTGGAATCAACCGTTTCAATACAGAGACGAAAACTTATACGATAGATCCAACCAGTATTGAAAAGAAGGTTCCTCATTCGCAGAAAATTAAAGTACCGACGTCAGTGGTAGACGTCACTAAAACCTCAGGGGGTTTTTATTTCAGACTGTGACAAAGGTGACAAAGGGGTAGATAAAGGGTACTTCACTACCCTATCCTACGGTACTAGAAACAAAAGACTTACAACTCGAAATTCGGTCGAAAAAGTGAGAGGAGAAAGTGAAAGTAGTTCTTACGAGTTTGCTGACGTGTTGACGTGAGTAGAGTGTACGATCATTTCATTACGAGTTTTAAGAGGTTCGGTCCGAAGTCGTCATACACTTGGTATTTGAAGGTCTACAAGTTCGACCAAAATCGTTTCCGTCTCCTTGGTCTCTAGTTTAACGGTTGTAGACGACCTAGTAGCTTTTTCGTTTTCTCAAGGTCTTTTTGTAGATAAAGACGAAATACCTGATACGGTTTCAGAAACTGATACACCTAGTGTTATTTGACACCTTTTAAGACTTTCTCCACCCTGATGGTCTGGTGGACTGGACGGAGAATTCTTTAGACATACGTTCAGTCCTTCGTTGTCAACCTTGACCTGTACCTTGTTGTCTGACCAAGGTTTATCCTTTTCCTCATGCAGTTCCGATATATAAGAGTGGGACGAATAAATTGAATATACGTCTAATGTAGTACTCTTTACGACCCGACCTTCTTCGTGTTCGACCTTAGTTCTAACGACCTTCTTTATAGTTATTGAAGTTTATACGTCTACTGTGGTGGGAATACCGTCTTTCACTTCTCCTTGATTTTTCGGAGAACTACCTTCACTTTCTTCTCTCACTTTTTCAACCGAATTTCGAGTTGTAAGTCTTTTGTTTCTTGTACCGTAGACCAGGGTAGTGAAGTACCCTTTATCTACCCCTTTGTCACCTTTGTCGTAGTCTGAAATAAAACCCCCCGAGGTTTTGGTGACGTCTACCACTGACATCGGTAATTTAATTTTCTGCGAATGAGGAACCTTCTTTTCAATACTGGTTGGATCTATCGTATAAGTTTTCGTCTCTGTATTGAAACGGTTGATTCCAGGCAGATCAGTTCCGATACCAAAAAAGACACCAGTACATACCTACACTCTCTTCCTGACACTTCTTCCGACTCGCGGGTTCTTAACTACGAAAACTTCACACCACAACCTCTCTGACAACTCTCAGGGAACCTGACGTTCCTCTAGGTTGGTCAGGGTAGGATTTCCTCTAATCAGAACACACAAGTAACCTTCCTTACTACGATTTCGACTTTGAGATCATGAAACCGGTGGAGTACGCTTCTCAACTGAGTAACCTTTCTGGGACTACGACCCTCCCTAATTCCCGTCCTCCTTTTCCCCTGCTGTCTTCTACTCTACCTACCTAACCTAGTGGCTGACCTACCTGTACTCAAACTCATCTGAGGTCCTCAACCACTACCTGTCCCTCCAGACCGCACGACGCTAAGTACCCCAGCGTTTCTCAGCCTGTGTTGACTCGCTGACTTGACTTGACTTGTTTCTCTTTAGGTTCGAGTCTAGTAAAGTGACCAGTAACGATAGTTTGTAAACTATCTTCATTATGGTTAAGATATGTTTGAGAAAGTCTTTTATCTACTGTTTAGAATTGAGTAAAATACTTCAATCATAATGAGACTAAAAAATTATTTTCTATGATGTTTACAAGAAATACTTGTGTCTACATTTTAGAAGTTATAATCAATTAAATGGGACTTTATTCATTTCCCATTATGTTCTTCTATTTGCCCTCGAATAGAACCCTTATCCTTTGACTAAGTCAAAGTCTTAAGTTAGTGATTAAGTATGAACTTATTGATTTCCTTTAGTGTACTAGTGTAGTTATCCACATCATTTTCGTAGACAAGTTCAAGGTGTCGTGGGTAATTTTTTTGTTCGCTTTTTTTGTGGAGTCGTCCTGAAGGGACCACCACGTCATCTACTCTTAGACGGACAATCACGTCCTCTGTGCCCAAACTAGGAACTAGGTCCTTCCAAGGTGTACGACGTCTCGTTTACTCGGACACGTCGTGTTTATAACTCGGGTACGAGATCTCGGACACTCGACGTTGATGACTCGGGGGTACGACGTTGATGACTTCGGGTACGAGGATCTCGAACATGAGGTGTTGTTCTCTTTAGTGACGTTACTCTTCGGGAGTGTGGTGTTACTTCTCATGGAGGTGAGTGACGTTGATCTCTCTCCGACGTGTTTCGTTGTTTCTGAGTTACGTCGGTTTTGTTTAATTTTTCTTTGGAGTACACATCACAATGTTTTGTTTTTTGTCGGTTAGTCCTTATTTTTCAGCGAAGGAGTTTGATTACTTCGTGTAGACCTTTTACACATATCAATTACATTCCCACTTTTACTTATCGAAGGGGATTTTACCTCTCGTTCAGTTGACATAGGTGAAAGTGGTGAGACAAAGTTGTAACATGATCTTCTGAATCGACTGACGTAATCCGTTCTTTCTCTTTTCCTATCTCTAATCTTTCTTTCTTGTTGTCGGTATGACTTTCTGTCGTACTGACAGTAGTGACTTTGAGGATTTTGAAATGGGTTTTTTTTTGGGTTTTTGGGTGGTATTGTTCAGTCAAATCGTTCTATCGTTTTATATTTTAGTTGTAAGTCAACTACATACCGTTTTGGTTATGTTATAACATTTCATTAATCGGAGGTTAATTTTATTTAAATATAATTTTTATCTTTTTAAAAAAATTTTATGTATTTCAGTTGTAAGTTTTGAGTCAAGACAAAAATGTATGAACCTTATATGTTACCCTTCAAACTCAATTTACGTGGTGATAAATACTGTCCTAGTCTTTTGTACCTTATTAATTTACATTCAGTTCACTTTACGACTCTTGTCGTTACTTCTCCCCTCATTGTTACTGGATCTATGACTTTCCTACAAGGGACAATTACCCAACCTTCTAAGTTACAACAATTTCACAGTCACAAGAGGTGTGCCTAAAAATCAAAGTTAGGGAAAGGATAGTTTAAGAGTCCTTCTAGACACTTTTGACTGTTTGTAGGACTTTGTACACTTTATCGTTTCCTTGATCGTATGAGTGTCAAAACTTGTCCTTTTTGTCAAGTTTTGTGTGATAAAATAAAGGTCCAGATAGTATTTCAATGTCATCGATATTGTCATACCTGAAGACTTTCCTGTCTGCATAGCTGATCATTTTGTCTTCTCTCAGGACTTATTTTGATGGGTCATGTATCACTTGACTAAAAACAGTTTTAATGTTTTTGTTAAGTAACCTTTTTCCTATCAGAAATTTTTTTTAGCACGACTTAGTGAACGTGTAGATAAACTCTTTTTACATATACATAGAACCAGATATGAATTGGTATATGTTTTTGGTTAAAAGACTCCTCATATGATCTCCAACTCGAAGTAGGTCGATTTCCTAACTACCACTCGTAAATTACATAAATTAAAGTGTAGATTCTGATTTTACTCCCAACTCGTCTACCTTCTTATGATATGTCTTTATAAAAGACCATATCATTCCTGTACTCATTCGTATCTTTCTCCTTTCTCTCCCAACCCCTTTTATTCTATGAAGGTAATTATCCTTTACTTTCCTATGGTGAAATTAAGAATCCGACGACTATTATTTTCCACCTCTTTGTGCTCTAAGTCTCGTGATCTTCTACTATATCTTCATTGACCTTGTTTTTATACTTCGGATTTAATGTTTCCTTTAATGAACTTTCTTTTATTACGTTGTGTCCTTTTTTTTATCATTTCTATTTATCCAACGTGACTTTATTGTCCCTTCCCGTCCTCTCTTTGGTAAATACTACCATCTTAAGGGTACTATTTGTCTTCTTTACTACTTCAACCTTCTAACAGAAATCCGTCGTTGATATCATTCCTAACAAAGTCCGTCTTTGATTACTTACGATTTTGAACATTTGTTTTTACAATGCTCCTTGTTTATGAACAGAGTTTTATAAAAGGAGATCCCATAAAGAATTAATGTTTTCATAATAAAAATCTAACTCTTTAAAGTCTTTAATCCTTTATCAAAATTCATCTACTACCAATTTATGTTACGATTTTGCACAAACTTCCTTTTACGTATTGAAATAATTCTTTTTCCAACTTTTGACTAATAGATCGGAAGATAAAATCCTTCGGTGTTTTCTTTTCGTTTGAGTCTCTTGCATCGTCCTTCCGTTATTCCTTCTAGTCTTTAACTAATTTGTCCTTGGTATGCATGTTCTCTCTTTCATGGTGTCTTTCAACTAATAAACTAATTAAGTGAAGACTAATTCTTTTTCCTTTTTTTTATGGAACGGTCATTGGTCATACTTTTCCCTATAGTGTTGTTCTAAAATGTACTTTCTTTTATTTACATATTCTTCCAATACACTATCCGTTCGTATAAACTGTCAAATCTACTATTCCTGTTTAAGGAATCTTTAGGGTTGAATAATTATTTTACTCGTTTTCTTTATTTTTTAATCATGATTTAGATAACTTCTTTAACTTAGGTTTTAGATTTTGGAAAGGTGTTTCTCTAACTTCGGATCGACTGAAGTGATCACTTAAGAAGACTAAATTTCTTCTTTATTAAGATCAAGATATTTTTAAAGGTCTATTATCTTTTTCACTCTCTTACGAAGGACTGTGAAAAATGTCCTGGACGTATTGAAACCACGGTTTTAGGTTGTCTGTGTAATCCTTTTTTTACTTTTACATCTGTAAATAAAGAGTACTTGTCTCTACGTTTTTAGGATTTTTCACTCTACCTTAGATTACTATCCATTTTGGATGTAGTACTAGTTCATACCAATTTTTTGTTTGTTTTGGGTGACACTAGGTTGTCAATGTCTTATTCTCTTTTTTGTTGAGTTCTGTACGTCTTCTGTCGCCGGTTATAATTTGTCCGTAAATCTCTTTTTCGAGAATTTTGATCATTATGTCTTCATGAAGGAATTAGACTGTTTCGTATATATAGATGTTTTCTTTAGATAGTATCTGTGTAGTACAACGTGTGTATAGTACTAAAGTTCAATTTATAAATTACGAGAGAGAGAGACGTATGTAATAATGGAGAAATGGTAACACTTATAAAAACAGGATTGGGTATGTTATTCAAAAAATTTTTCTTCCAACCTTTCTTTCTTTTTATTCAGTAAGGATGTGTTATACAAATACATGAATCTTTTAGGTTTCTTCAGACGTTTATTTTGAATGTCTAAATTCACTTAAATCGTCTCAACGATCCATCTTACAGTTATGTGTTCAGTTGACATAAAGATATATAATGTTTTGTTCATCTATTACCTTGATTTTCATAGTACCTGTTGTCGTAGGTAAATAATTTACTAATCTTTACTTAGATTTCTTTCCAAACTTTAATTTGTTCATTCTAGATAAAACATAAACACCTAACCTTCTGAGTCCAACGAAAATTCGTAACGGGTTTAAATATTTAAGTCACGATAGAGTGTCAGGATCATCTACGTAAAAAGAGTGTTAATTGTTCGACTAAGACTTTAGGTACGCTTTTACGTTTCCCGCTTCGTATCGTTTCTGTTTCTCCTCCTTTTAACTTCCCATGTGTGACTTGTAACTGAATTACTAATAATATTATCATATCAAAACATATTTCGATCTGTTTGTCTCGTTAACTTGTTGTTTGGTCTCTTGGGTAATCGTCTGGGGGTGTACACGGTAGTAGACTAAAGTCTGTTTTTCACTGTGACGTCACATCACCACCTTTGATACGTTATTCAGTACATCCGGTTAACCTATAGGAGACCTCACTTGACTGTGGCGGGTGGCGGGGTATGGAATGTGGTATTCAATTTTAAAGATCGACTTAACATGTGGATTTACACTTCCCACATGTTCGAAGATCTTCGAATACCCCCCCCCCACCCCGAACATCGAAAACTTTTCCGTCCAGTTCACGTTTTTGTCCTTTTCGATTACAAACGACTGAATTTAGTTCCCACCAATGGCACCTCCCTATCACTGACCTGTACCCGTACTCTCTCGGAAGTTCGTACGACATTCACCACTCCTGTGTCATGGACGTGTACTTCTTTAGTCTCCATTCGGGATTTCTAAGCACGTGAAAATATATTTAACATTTCTATCTCTTAGTTTTGTAGTTCTTGTAAGTGTTACACGAAAGTAAAAGAACCTGAACATACAGACAAGTTGAAAAACGTACATTATAATACAATTAGATTTTACGAAAACCAATTTATAGATCCGAAAAAAATTTGTTGTTTTTATCTATTTGTCTAACTAAAAAAGCACGAGACGTGTCTCATCCCTTAGTCGTTGAGGACTCTTCTACCCAAGGAGTTTGCGTCCCTGTGAGTAAGCAGACACTACAGTCACAGGTCTCACCTGTCGTAGCCCTTCCACCTGACTCACCCTTCCTACGTCCAATGTGGCGTTGAGGGGAGGAGGAGAGGGTGGGAGGTCAAGTCCCACGAAGGTCCACTGTCCTGTTGGTGTGTGGAGTTTGGGTGGGAGACGGCCAAGACACTGACATCTGGTCACTGAATTGGAAGATTAGCCATAGAACAGTAAACCTTTACTACCGTTTTATGGGTGGAGTGTCTCAGTGTATACGAGTCATTTGTTAAGGACCCGAGGTCCTGGGACAGGGGTGGAGTAGGGACTGGCTTGTGGTCGTCCTCTCTTCCCAACGTCATCCACTTCACCCAGAATAAACCCGTGTCGTGGTGACGGGTCGGTGGAGACTCGTACTTCGTTTTCGTTTTTAGTCATCATGAGTAGAGTAGAAATTTAAAAAACACAAGTAACACTTAAGAGACCGGTTTTTTTTTTTTTCACAAAAAATTTACGTTTAGTTTTGGTGTTACTCCATGGTAAAGTGTGGTCAGTCTTACCGACGATAGGTTTTCAGATGTTCGTTATTTACGACCTCTCCCACACCTCTTTTCCCTTGGGAGAATGTGACAACCACCCTTACGTTTGATCATATCGGTGATACCTCTTGTCACACCTCTAAGGAATTTTTTGACCTTTATCTTGACGGTATACTGGGTCGTTAGGGTGACGACCCGTATGTGTGGCTCCTTTGGTCTTACCTTTCTCTGTGTACATGGGGTTACAAGTAGCGTCGTGACAAATATTATCGGTCCTGTACCTTTGTTGGATCTACAGGTAGTCGTCTGTTTACCTTTTCTTTCGACACCATGTATATGTGTTACCTCATAATGAGTCGGTAATTTTTCTTATGTAAACTTAGTGAAGATTACTCCACCTATTTTGCTCGGATAATATGTCTCACTTCATTCGGTCTTTCTTTTTGTGGTCATGTCATATGATTGTGTATATATACCTTAAATCTTTCGACCATTGCTATTGGGACATACGTTCTGTCGTTTTCTCTGTGTCTACATATCTTGTCTGAAAACCTGAGACACCCCCTCCCGCTCCCACCCTACTAAACCCTCTTACCGTAACTTTGTACATATTATAGTATACACTTTACTTATCGGTCAGGTCCAAGTTACGTACTATGTCCTATGAGTCCCGACCACGTGACCCTACTGGGTCTCCCTACCATACCCCTCCCTCCACCTTCCCTCCAAGTCCTACCCCTTGTGCACAT
This sequence comes from Capra ibex, assembly GCA_006410555.1. NCBI lineage: Eukaryota > Metazoa > Chordata > Mammalia > Artiodactyla > Bovidae > Capra > Capra ibex. The sequence goes on along the minus strand of SJYO01018169.1, from coordinate 23,743,628 downwards.
GTGGGTACCACCTAAGTACAACTACATACCGTTTTGGTTATGTTGTAACATTTCATTAATCGGAGATTAATTTATTTAAATATAAAATTTTTTTTATGACACAATTTTATGATAAATAGAACTACTGACTCAACAAACCAAGGAGTGAACGGAGGGGGACGACGTCCGGAATAAACCTGTCATTTCAAGAGGTCGGACCCGGAATGTCTAGGTCTGAGGTCCCTCACAGCCCGTGGGCGTACGACCAGTACTGGGACTCACCACTACGACCGTGGGTCCCACTACTTCCTCTACACGATGTCTCCTGGACGTGTCCTGGGTCTCCTCCCCCGACATGTCGAAAAAAGGGAACTTTCTGGACATTGACCTTACGTTGAGTAGACTCGAACTTCCTCTTGTCCTAGATTAGGAGATCACCCCGACCGTCGGAGTTGACGGAGACCCAGTCACACACGCCTCCCAAAAGGACAAGGGACGGGGGTAGATGGTGGACGGAAGAAGGTTCTCTCCTTCCCGTCGAGTCAGTGAGAAACTTCGAGAACGAATGTGAAGGAAACAGGAAGTGTCGTAAGATGGACCCTACATTGCATAGGGGAGAAAAAGACAGGTCGTAACGAAAGGGTTCCACAAGGGGTCTGCCGGACGAGGGACCTTAAGACACTTGGGTTCCTCCCCGGTTTCTTGACCAGAGGTTGTCGATGTTCGTGGGTTATACGTCTGTCTGTAGGTTGTTTAGACTATGGAGGTGGGGTGGGGGGTCTCCATGAATGGGACCCCCGAAGTTCTTCCGTAGGACCCCGTCACTCCCACCCCGTCCTTGAGGGAGTCCCTCTGGGACCCCTACTTCCATTAAGGGACCTACCTTCTCTCCCCAAATCCCACTTTTCCCCCACGAATTCTCCGGGATAGGTCTATTCGAATTTCAGAAAACACGTAGTCCCTAAAAAAATTTACACAAGTCCATTAGTAATGCCCCCTTTCATGTAATTACCGGTCTTTTAAAGACATGTCTTCAGTATTTCCTCTTCAATGGAATGGTTTAAAACTTACACAATTTTTACTTCTTACATCCATTCTTTGTTTTACTACTTTTTCTTCTATCGTGTACTTCTCAATGACTAAGTAAATTACTAGAGTCAGGTCAACTCCATCCTCTATCTACCCGAGGTCCAATCTGTAAATGTTGACCGGAGGACAAACGGACAGCACCCCGTCCTTCTTCACCCGAAGTCCAACCTATGAATATTGACAATCGTAAAAGACTCTGTTCTCTACCCACCCGAGGTCAACTTAAATGTTAGTCGGAGGACGAACGGGAGGTTTTACCTTCATTGTTCTCTTTGTCCCATTTATCGGTCAGAAACAGAGAACATTTGTGGAATTCCATTATCAGTACCGTTGTCAGTTCCATTATTGGTACCGTTCCTGTTTCTCCACGTTTTGGGACAAAACTCATTTCCTAATTCCTTAGACGTGTGTGTGAGGGTTGAGAAAAAACCCTGTTCCCTCTGTGATGTGTATCCGTCTTTTCGAGGAACCCCAGTTTTCAGTCCCCTATTAAGGTCCGGTATTACTCACAACGAGGAGGGTCTTTTAAAGTGAAGCTCTAGGTAGAACCGACTGTCCACACACACGTGTACTCCCCCTCCCAGGACTCTGTTTAATTGACCTCGCTCCCCCCTGTTTCGTTCTACTGACCGGACTTCCTTCTGTTTTTGGTCCTTTTCACGGGGGAATACTCCCTAGACTCCACTCCACTTCCACTCCACTTCAGTGAATCAGCACAGACTGAAAAACGCTGGGGCACCTGATATTGGATGATCCGAAGAGGTAGGTACCCTAAGAGGTCCGTTCTTATGACCTCACCTGACGGTAAAGGAAGAGGTCCCCTAGAAGGGCTGGGTCCCTAGCTTGGGTCCAGAGGGCATAACCTCCGTCTGCGAAATTGGAGACTCGGTGGTCCCTTCGGGTTGAAGGGTTTAAGTTCTAAGAGAGAGACTCGAGTGGGCACATGGAAAGGTGTACATAAAAAGAAAAGTCATTTGAAAGATGAAACGTTAAATTGAAGACGAAAGAACAGACTTAAGTAAGAACTGATCAGTCCGTTCCTGATCCCTGAGACTGGGATTGACGACATCGGGTCACCAATCCTGAGGACCAGGTCTTTTGATTCTAGAACGAAGGTCGGTGACGAACAACGTTCGTCGACGAATGACGACCTACGTAGACTTTAGTGTTACTCCTTTCCGGACAAAAATGTTTATTATTTGAAGTGGTTTCTCTTCTCTTCCATGTCTCTCCCAGTTTCAGTGTCTCGATAATTTGTCAACTTGACCCTCAGGTGTGGTCCATGGGACCCAGGTCTTCTCTTGTCCTTTGGACCTTTGTCGTCCAGTCATACGAAATCTTACGTAATACACCACTACTGACGTAAAGTCTGATCTCTCGTACCTTCTTTCCTCTGTCGTAGACAAATGTCACCCACAACCTATGAATTTAAAACCGGATGGAAAACAACCTTCCAATCTGGAGCTAGTTTTTACTTCAAATACTTCTCAAACGGGGCTAAATCTTATGAATTTTAATAATACACGAATTCAATTCTTACATTCGAAAACTTAGACTGTCCATGTCTTCGGTGAATGATCACCTTTCAAAATTTTAAGTGATCTAGATAAGGGAATAATCATTGTTCCTTTGTATTGTGAGTGAGTCTCCTCCGATCGACGACGACGATTCAGCGAAGTCAGCACAGGCTGAGACATGCTGGGGTGTCTGCTGTCGGATGATCCGAGGGGGCAGGGACCCTAAGAGGTCCGTTCTTGTGACCTCACCCAACGGTACAGGAAGAGGTTACGTACTTTCACTTTTCGTTTTCACTTCAGCGAGTCAACACGGGTTGAGAATCGCTGGGGTACCTGACGTCGGATGGTCCGAGGAGGTAGTTACCCTAAAAGGTCCGTTCTCTTGACCTCACCCCACGGTAACGGAAGAGGGTCTCCTCCGAACCCTCCGAGTTTATTCTGCAAACATTTGTCATTGAAAAATGGACCGTCGGTCTTTATCAGTAACTAAAATATCGTTGTTTAATCTTAGTACCGTAAACAATTTAATTTAAATTAAAATATTATACCCATGAACCTGTAAACCCCAAGGTAACTCCAAAATTGAAGTGACCACGAATTACCCACTCTCGTTGGTCTTTTCAACAGTGACTTGAGGGTCGACCGGGACCTCTTTCCCGGACTCTATCGTAAGGGTGTCGCCGTCCCAAAGGGTGTCGTTTGGAGAGTAAAGGAGAGACAAGTGGGTGTAGGGGACACATATGACTCAGCCACACCCTCTCCCCCACACACGAAGGAGGTTGGGGTACCAGATACCAAACAAAAAAAGTGAAGAACTTGGAATTTTGTTCTTTTTGGCTAATAGAAAAATATTTTTAATCTTTTGTACCTATTCGTTTTTTTTTTTTTTTAAATTTTCGGTTTATTTTTACTATTTATTTTTGTTTTATTGTTACACCATATATAGTAAAATACAGAATAGAAAAGTTTACCCGAGACATGGTGAGTGGGACAAAAACATTGTCCGACAAAAGTACCATGTTACATAATGTTCAACTCAGTCCTTCGTAGAAGGACCCGTGTTGATGATTAATAGAAGGTCCTCGAGTAGGAGAAAGACGTCACACTAGATGAATCGTTTAGAGGGTGGTCTAGAAACCTGACAAAGGTCTAACAAGACATTTGTCTGTGACTTTACAAAGAGAAAACGGGTTTCACAACGTATTCGAATCCGTACTCGAAACTGGAGTTCTCTTAAAAATGGATCTGGTAGTAAATTTTTGGTTACACCCCGTATGTGTGACTCCTTTGGTCTTAACTTTCTCTGTGTACATGGGGTTACAAGTAGCGTCGTGACAAATATTATCGGTCCTGTACCTTTGTTGGATCTACAGGTAGTCGTCTACTTACCTATTCTTTCGACACCATGTATATGTGTTACCTCATAATGAGTCGACAATTTTTCTTAAGTAAACTTAGTCAAGACTACTCTACCTACTTTGACCTCGGCTAATATGTCTCACTTCATTCGGTCTTTCTTTTTGTGGTTATGTCATATGATTGTGTATATATACCTTAAATCTTTCTACCGTTACTGCTGGGACATACGTTCTGTCCTTTTTTCTGTGTCTACACATATTGCCTGAAAACCTGAGTCTCCCTCTCCCTCTCCCACCCTACTAAACCCTCTTACCGTAAGATTGTACATATGATAGTACATTCTTAACTTAGCGGTCAGATACAGACTGCGTCCTATGTCGTACGAACCCCGACCACGTACCCCTACTGGGTCTCTCTACAATACCCCTCCCTCCACCCTCCCCCCAAGTACAAACCCTTGCGTACATTCTTAATTTCTAAAATTTTAAATTTTTTATTTTATTTTATTTTATTTTATTTAAAATTTTTTATTTTTTTTTGTTACACTTCCCCGAAGAGACTACCGAGTCACCAATTCTTAGGAGGATGGTCACGTCCTTTCCACCCAAGTTAGGGACTAGTCCCTTCTCGGATGTACGGTACTTCGTCGATTCGGGAACACGGAGTCGACTCGTGACTCGGGTGAGAGACCTCAAGGGTCTCGGGATTGATGACTTCGGGGACGTGGATCTCGTACACGAGACGTCGTTCTCTTTAGTGACGTTACTCTTCGGTCCCTTGACGTGGATCTCTGATCACGGTGTGTGTGGAGGGGGGGGGGTTGGGGCGTCGGGGTCGGAAGGGGAGGAGAGGGTGATTTCTTTCCGGGGTCGTAGTTCTGTCTGTGTTTGTCTCTGTTTTTACTTACATATATATCCCGAAAGGGTTCACCGAGTCTACCATTTCTTAGGAAGACGTTACGTCCTCTGGACCCAAACTAAGGACTAACCCCTTCTAGGGGACGTCTTCCCTTACCGTTGGGTGAGGTCATAAGAACGGACCTCTTAGGGTACTTGTCTCCTCGGACCGTCCGATGTCAGGTACCCTAGTGTTTCTCAGGGACTCGTTGATTGTGAGGAGGACCAAAGTAGAGATCCCGTGGAAGGTGAACGACACGTTTTGAGTGTCCTGACATTGGACGTGTCCCCTCTGGAGTCTTAACAGGTTCGTCCACTGCCGTCAAGATACCAAAGGGGACGTACACTTCGTCCCCGAACCTCTTGAGTCCAGGGGTCCGGGTGTGGTAGTGTTTCCGAAGAGGTGGGGCGCCTCGACTCGTGGGTCCTAGTGTACCCCCACTCTAGGTGCCCCCGCAGACGACGCTGACCTCGAGGAACTTCCGCGAGGGAGGACGTGTCACGTCGCCCACGCGTAGATGGGTCCGTGTTCTCTCTAGTCTCACAGACGGGGTGTCCGACGGTGGGGTCGTCCCGAAGCCGAGATGTCTCGAGGTCCCGTCACAACACCCCAGTCAGGTCCTAATGTCGAAGGAGGACGACGTCCCACCCCTAGTACCCTGGGAGAAGAGGTGGGGTCGGGTACTGAGAGTCCGAGGGAACGAAGACTCCGGGTTCCTATGCGTCTGGGTCCGACCTACCGTGGCGGCTGAGTGGCGGTTGGAGAGCCAAGAGCCAAGAACCCGTCGGGAGGACTTAAGGTGCGTGCAAGGGACCTCTTGAAGAGCCGAGTGGTTCTTTGTGGTCTTGGGGGACTTGGGTTCACCCGGGGGTTTCCGGGGCCTAAATCCCCAGTGTCCGGTCGCAACAGGTCGGCTCGACTGTGTGACTAACTGACTCCGGAGCTATGAAACATCACTGACGTGGAGGGGTTGAGGAGAGGCCTCCACGTTCCCCTCGTGTGCGTCTCGTACCTCCCCACCCCCCTCGTATCGTTCAAGGTCCCGTCCAAGGACTGTCACTTCCGGAAGGAGTCTCTTCTCCCATAACGTGACGGGGTGGGAGACACGGACAGGACCCTGTTCCGGTCTGAAGAGGAGGGTTATCTACACTCACTCCACACCCGTCGGAGACCGGAAAGACTCAGACCCCGAACGTGTCTCCGTGCACTCGACGTCTTCTCGGAGGACCGAAGCCCCACGGAAGGAGACCTAACGTTAACTAACACGAACGGGTTGTTTACAAGACAATTTCAAATTACAAGACTCGGTACGGCGGGGAGGTAAATGAATTGATAGGACCTGTGGAAGGGAAGAGTTTGACCCGGGTGTAAAGTGACGGGCTCCCGTGATTAGGTGTGTAGTCCTGGGACTACTAGTTGTGAGTTTAGGAAAGATTACCGAGACAAAATAGTCTTCGCAGGACACCCGTAGAGACGGGAGACGAGGAGTGAACCAGCAAAACGGGGTCTTAATTCCTTAAAGGGACCTCTACCTTCGTCGTCACAGTTCGTGTGTCCGGGACCCCGACTCACCCGACTTCGAGGGTCGTGGGGATTGGGGGAAACCACTCCTGAAACTGTGGGTCCTGACAGAGGAGACCCTTACCCGGGAACTGGGATCGGAGGGTTAGCACAACCAGTTGTCTCCACTATGTCGCCCTTTGATTCGGTCCAAACGCGGGAGTCCCGAGTGTCCTATCACCCTCTCCGTCTCCTTATTGCCCCGTGAAGGTCCATTAACGACCTTCCACTCCACTTCATCCCTCGACGACTCTTGGATTCTGGGGAAATCTCTGGGACCGTTGAAAGGGGTCTCCCCAGTAGATTCGATTCTGGTGGAATGAGACGGGGGTGTCGGGTTCCCAGGGGTCCGAGTGAGGAAGGGGGATGAGGGGGTGGGGTAGGGGGCCGTCGGGGTAGGGTAGGGTAGAAGTAGGGGTCTTGGAGTTCCGGCTCGCAGTCCTCGCTGTCTGCACGGTGAGTACCGGTGAGTGGAAGATCCCAGGGATTTTGAGTCTGGAAAGTCAAAATTTCACAAACAAAACTTTTCTATCTTTTAAATGTGTTTCAACTTTTACCTTTTGTTTCTAGAAAAACAGAAACTTAGTAAACTCTTATTCAATTACTGGTCTATGGTGTAGTAGGGAAGTGAGACCCACTCTCCTCCTCTATGGTGGACTTGGTCGTCCTCCCACCTCTGAACCTCGAGTCGGTCCTCCGGGGCGGGGAGTCCCCGCACCAGTCCTCCTCACTGTCCTCGTGTACGTGACCTTTTCCAACACCGGAAATGTCCCTGGTAAACCTAAACCACCCCTGTCTCTTCCCACTATGTTACTGACGTCAGATCCGTGGAACAATAGACTCCTTGTTGTCCGGAGGGACGCAATTATCGTGATTTTGGCAATAGGGTTACTTAAGAGTTGTCGGGGTGACTCGACTCTTTTGTCTCCGAACCATACAGTCGACCGACGAGTCCCGGTACTCCAGTCTCGACTCCTGGGAGGCCTCACACCTGACGAACGGAACGGGAGACTCGAAGGACTCCGAACTAGACGGGACTTCACCTCCCTCTCCCGACCCACTTCGAGGAGGGAAGGGTCAATCCTCTGTCACTTGTCCCGTCTACTTTAGTTACCCCTAGGACGACTAAAGTTTATTTCTGAACCCAAAAGAAAGTATAACATCCCTTAAAACTCTGAGGGGAATATATCTAGGGTCCAAGTCGTTTCCCTGTTTTTTCGTTTCTATGTATACCGTGTCACGATTCACTTTTGTTATAAAAAAAAGAGATGATAGGTTGTTTAAACACGTCTTACTGAAAGATGGGAGACTGTAACGATCACTCCCTCCTAACCTGCAGTTAAGGGAACCCTCACCCTAACTCTCCGTGAGATCAACCTTTTGGGACCGTCCCGAGGCCCCCCGAAGTCTAAGGTCTACCCCAAGGTCCGGGCGGGACCAGTAGAGTCCGGGAGGTGCTGGTGAGAGTCTAGTCCGACCGGGGTCACCAACCACCGGACCCTGTGGACGGGGTAATGGTCCCGTTACCTCATCGACTTCGTAGGTGACCGAGGAGGTCCTAGAGGACCCGATCCATCGGTCCGACCCTCCGTAGTCCTCATTCGGACCGATAGTGATGTCCCGCGGAGGTGGTGTCAAAACAAGGGGTCCAGTCCGTCTCCTGGTAGACGTGTCTTAGCTCGGTCTTTCCCTTGTTCTACTGTGGAGTTACCACGTACCTATTATACCCCCCGCTCCTTGAACCAAGGGTCGCGACTGGAAGGGTCGGACGGTCGGAACCGGACCCTACGATCACTGTCTACTTGTCTGAAGGTTGTGGATTGTTGGACGAGGACGGGGGAGTAGAGGATGGAAGGGGTGGAGAGAGAGAGTTTGTATGTGTCCTTGACTGGTCTATACAACCCTACGGGTATACCTCAATGTCGACACCGGACCCTCCGGACCGGTCCCGACGGGACACAATGGAAGCCCCCGGAGAACAGTTTACTGGTCTCCACAGCCTTCACTCCCGACTGGAATACAGACTTTACCGGGGGTGAGAGTCGAAAGGTCTTCGACCCCGGGGTCTTACAGACCGGTGTTATACTCTTGTCCAGTGACGTAACTCGTGCAGACCAGTACACTCATCCTATCGGTCAACCGAGATCTTACACCGACGACCCAATGGTGTAAAGTTCAAGACAAAACGACACAGTGACTCCTTCACTCCAGTGAAGAAGGAAGTTTGGGTGAGTCTCGGGGTAGAACTGATGTGTCGAGAGGGGTGGTGAAGAACCTTTACCTTGGTCCTAGGACGGAAGTCTTCCGTCAAGAGATAGGACCTTTTCGGAGGGTCTGACCCAGGAGGGGTCAGAGGTCTGGACGTGTCACCCCTGGTCTGACCACAGATGAAGGACCCCTGTGGTAACCCACTTACACTTTGTTACGGAAGTTGTAGACACACGACCACAGTGTACATAGACTCCGTGTCTAGTAATAATGTTCTTCCCAACCTGTGACGTTCCTTATGGAGAACGTCGTCCAGACCCAAGGTCGGTTCACTAGAACCCTTTCAGTGACGGGTGACAAGAGTAAAAGTCCAGACGTGGAAGTTTCCCACGTCTTCTTTAGTCTCCTCTAAGTCTACAACAGTAGGTGACCGTATTTAAAAGGTTGGAAGGGACGAATCTAAGTCCAGGAACACGGAGAACCAGGTAAACGACCCGTCCGAGGTGTTCCTGAGAGTCACTCTCGAGGGAGGTCCACACATGTAGGGATACACTGTGACTGTAGGAGCACACTCGTTGTCTTACGTCGGGTCCACTATCCTACAGTGTAGGTAATGTTATTTTTGGTGGTGATGGGAGAATGAACGAGAGAACTCAAGAGGGAGAGAGGGAGACAAGGAGTCAATCGTAGAGAGAGGAAGAGACAGAGAGACACACAGAGAAAGTGAACCAGAAAGACCTTGACCCTCTTGTTGGTGTCCACGAAACTCGACGGGACACACCTCCGGGGTAACCCCTTTTAACTCCCTTTCAACGTAGGTTGTCTGTCTATCCGACAGTCAAGTTTGTCTTAGGACTGTTGTGGGCACACTCACTTGAACCCTCGTTTAGGGGGGCCTTCTCGGAGTCAATTGTACCGACGGGGTCGGACACTCCGTGACGTCCAGTCAGTTTTCGTGGGTCGATTTGACGCAGTTCTAAGGACTCAGTGTCTTTGCTACTCCACAACTCGTACACAGTAGACTTCTATGTTCCAAACCCTCGTTACAACAAATACGGAGTCAAAAAGAGAGGCTATGAACCGTTATGATTGAGATGGAGGACGTTATAGTCCCTTTCATAATTTCTCACTTACAGACTTTTTACGAACTTGTGGACCATGTAGAGTTCGAGACACAGATATACAATATTTATACACAAATAGTAATAGATTGTCAAACGTACGAGACCTCCCACCCTTGATTACGGACCTACTTGCATCTTTCTTGGCGCATCGTGTACTACCTATGAACTTGCTAGTTATACAACTTCAATACGGAATGGTCGGAGAGTTGCGTGTACACTACTCGACTCAGTCTGAGGTCTAGACCTCCCTCTTCCCCGAAAAGTACCAAACATCGGTATTCAGTCAGAAGGACCCTAGAAGACCCCATCCCTCCCCTGAGGGACCCACCTTGACCTCCACCAAAAGACCCAGTAGACTCGGAGAAGATCCCCTACCTGTCTTAGTTACTCGGTTCCTGTCTGGGAACGGTGTCGGGTTCCGGACCTTCAGTTTTCCTCCTTCCTCTGTAGTTGATGAGCCTGTCTTGTCGTCCCAGACCCTCCTCTTAGAATCCCAGACAAGTACAGATACACACCTAACCTTTTCTTAAAGGTCTGTGCCTCATAAAATCTTCCCTCACTCAAATAATTCTTGTTTCCCGTCTCTATTACTCTCCGTGTCGTATATACTCTTTCTTACTCTCCTTTTATCTTAAACAACCTCGTCTTTTATGACAATCTTGTTGTCTGGTCGAGTTCCTCTCGACTTGGGAGAACACCCGATTATCGGTTAAAGATATCGGAGTTCTGTTTCTTTTAAGGACGACCTTCACATCGTAATCCACTGACCAGTCCTACGATATCCCACCTATAAAATGGATTATACTTCAACTTCTTCCGGTCAAATCCAATCTCTTCGAGTACCTTTGTCAACGATACCCTGAGTCAGTCAAGACCTATTAAAACAGGACACTGGAACCATGTCCCAAGTTGTGGACACTGGAACCATCTCCTGAGGTGTCCCAGGAAAAGCGGTTGACGAACCTTCCGATATCTGAGTCTTGAAACTTACTAAGGAAAACTGAAACCTTCAAGTGGAAAGTAGAAAAAGACTTAATAGACACATGTATACAGAATTTTCTCATTTGGAAGAACACCTCACCCTCGACATCCGGAGTTGTCCTGGTCCTCTTCCTGGAGTAGAGGGTCCACGTCGACCTCCCGACAAGGACCAAGGTTCTGGTGGTGCCAGGAACTTACGACCCTTAGTCGACGGGGATCCCCTCTCTCCGAGTCTGACTCCCTCCACTCCTTTCCCTCCCTTCCTCGACGGTCGGTGAGAGGATAGTCGATGTGGTTGATGGATGACGGTCTTATAAAAAGTCGGAATTTCTCCTTCCTTAAAAACTGTATGTAATTTTATACCTACTTGAACTTCTGTAATACGAGTCACTTTATTCAGTCTGTACTTTCCTATTTATGACATACTAAGGTGAATATACTCCAGGGAGTCAGTCAGTCAGTCAAGTCAGTGAGTCAGCACAGGTTGAGAAACACTGGGGTCCTTAGCGTCGTGTGGTCCGGAGGGACCTCAAGTGGGTTTGAGTACAGGTAGCTCAGCCACTACGGTAGGTCGGTAGAGTAGGAGACAGCAGGGAAAGACGAGAACGGGGGTTAGGGAGGGTCGTGCTCTCAGAAAAGGTTACTCAGTTGAAAAGTGTACTCCACCGGTTTCATAACCTCAAAGCCGAAGTCGATCTCCTCAGTTCAGTTCACCCGGAATCTTTCGTAGTGATGCTTGTTTCGATCACCTCCACTACCTTAAGGTCAACTCGATAAAGTTGAGGAGTCTCTACTACGACACTTTCACGACGTGAGTTATACGGTCTTTTAAACCTTTTGAGTCGTCACCGGTGTCCTGACCTTTTCCAGTCAAAAGTAAGGTTAGGGTTTGTTTCCGTTACGGTTCCTTACGAGTTTGATGGCGTGTTAACGTGAGTAGAGTGTGTGATTGTTTCGTTACGAGTTTTGAGAGGTTCGGTCCGAAGTCGTTATGTACTTGGTACTTGAAGTCCTACAAGTTCGACCAAACTCTTTTCCGTCTCCTTGGTCTCTAGTTTAACGGTTGTAGGTGACCTAGTAGTTTTTTCGTTCTCTCAAGGTCTTTTTCTAGATAAAGACGAAATAACTGTTACGGTTTCGGAAACTGGTACAACTAGTGTTATTTGACACCTTTTCAGACTTTCTCTACCCTGATAGTCTGGTGTACTGGACGGAGAACTCTTTAAATATACGTCTCGTCCTTCGTTGTCAAACTTGACCTGTACCTTGTTGTCTGACCAAGGTTTATCCTTGTCCTCATGGAGTTCCGACATATAACAGTGGGACGAATAAATTGAGGATACGTCTCATGTAGTACTCTTTGCGACCCGACATTCTTTGTGTTCGACCTTAGTTCTAACGACCCTCTTCATAGTTATTGGACTATATGTCTACTGTGGTGGGAATACCGTCTTTCACTTCTCCTTGATTTTACGGAGGACTACTTTCATTTTCTCCTCTCACTTTTTCAACCGAATTTCGAGTTGTAAGTCTTTTGCTTCTAGTACCGTAGGCCAGGGTAGTGAAATACCCTTTATCTACCCCTTTGTCACCTTTGTCGTAGTCTGAAATAAAAATCCCGAGGTTTTAGTGACGTCTACCACTAACGTCGGTATTTTAATTTTCTGCGAATGAGGAACCTTCTTTTCAATACTGGTTGGATCTATCGTATAACTTTTCGTCTCTGTAATGAAACGGTTGTTTCCAGACAGATCCGAAAAAGGTCACCAGTACACACCTACACTCTCAACCTGACACTTCTTTCAACTCGCGGTTTTAACTACGAAAACTTGACACCACAACCTCTTCTGAGGACTCTCAGGGAACTTGACGTTCCTCTAGGTTGGTCAGGTAAGACTTCCTCTAGTCAGAACCCACAAGTAACCTTCCTTACTACGACTTCGATTTTCAGGTCATGAAACCGGTGGAGTACGCTTCTCGATTGAGTAACCTTTTCTGAGATTACGACCCTCCCTAACCCCCGTCCTCCTTTTCCCTGCTGTCTCCTACTCTACCGACCTACCGTAGTGACTGAACTACCTGTACTCAAACCCACTTGAGGCCCTCAACCACTACCTATCCCTCCGGACCGCACGACACTAAGGACCCCAACGTTTGTCAGCCTGTGCTGACTCACTTACTTGACTTGACTTGACTCTCCTCACTTTAAGGATTTCTTTACCATATTACCACCCACCGTCCCCAACCCCCTCCCCCTTGGCTACTACTTACAAATTACTTCTGTGGTAGAGTCAAGACGTTCTACTTTTCTCAAGACCTCTACCACCAGTAGTTCCAACGCTTTGTTAGACTCATACGGCTTATGGTGACTTGTCATGTGAATTTTTAATAATTTCATCCTGAAAGGACCACCACGTCACTTATTCTTAGGTGGACGGTGACGTCCCAAACTAGGGATCACGTCCTTCTAAGACGTCCGGAGCCTCGTTGATTCAGGTACATGGCGTTGAAGACTCGAGTACGAGATCCCGATGTACGATGTCGATGACTTCGAGACCATAGATCTCTGGTACGAAGAGTTGTTCTCTTCGGTGTTACTCTTCGGACGTGTGACGTTGATCTCTCACCGGAGGAGAAGGGTGTTGATCTCTTTTTGGACGTGTCGTTGCTTTAGGTCGTGTTGGATTTATTTATTTTAAAAATTTAAAATTTTTTTTCTTAGGGTGGGTGGCTTTATAACGACGAGACAGGACGTGGTAGAAGAAGTTCAGACAAGTCCTGAGTGACCCCGAAGAAACAGGGACCCATGCATGGGTCGTGTAATTTCTAAAAGAGGAGAAGACACTCGTATAGGGTCAGAAACAGGATAAAGGACGTCGAGTGTCTCAGACGTGGGACCAGGAAAGAAAATGGACTCCCTGTTGACCCGTCTGTGTCTCTTACTTGGTACCTCTTTTACAAAGGGACCGGGCACCGTCCTTCCTCTCTCTGCACTGTCTCACACTGCGCCCCTTTTAAGAGGTCCACGATGTCTCCCACCTCGGTCCCCTAAACAGTCGTTCCTGATCAGACCAACAACCCGAACCACCAATTGATCCTCCTCCCGGTCGTATTATGTTAACTACACAACCAGTAGGTTAGTCTTAGTTGGATTACTCCGGGTTTAATTGCGGTAGACAGGAGACTGACTAAGTGATTATCATTACAAACATAGGATAGTAGGACTAAAGTAAATAACCGATGTCAATAATAAGAAATGTATAGAACATATAAGATGTATCATTTCTACTTCATTAAAAAAAATTACTGGGAGGAACTTTTCAAAGAGTTCTCATAACTTAATTATTGTCTTCAGTTACTCGTCCTTTAAGGGGGATTTTAATGGGAATCAGAGACCAAAACTGAGTAGTATTAACTATTTGATAGAACTGAAAACTGAAGAATTCTAATAAGACCAATTCTGACATCCTCACGTCGGAGTTCCGTAAACTCTGTATCACCACCCTTATTATAAACCAAATCTTTCACACACACACCCACATACTCTGTCAGACGATGTAGAACCCCACTCCAACTCCATCTATCTGAGAAAGGGCACCTTTGTCGAAACGACTCGAGAAAGACACCTGAAGTAAAAAAAGAGTACCGAACTTGGTCGTGACATGTTGTTATCGAAATTCGTACAATATAAAAATCATCGGTGTAGAATTTTTCATCTTTGTTTGTTCACTTTAATAAAATTAACATATAAAATTGGGTAATGTCGATTTCTATAAAAGTAAACACTTACGTTAGTTACATTTTTAATTATTACTGTATTAAATGAAAAAGTCATAACTCAAGGACTTTAAATAAAACACGAAAAGTGAACGTCGTGTTAAGGTTAAACACTCTGTTAAATAGGTTGTATGGATAAGGTATAAATCTAACATTCCAAGTGTCGATATTTTACTCTAAGTGCACAAATTTAACTAGGTTTCTACGAATTTGTAAAATGTGAATCCCTGGTACAACCTACTTATTACTTTTCGAGGTACGAACAGGATCATTGTTTCACCAGTAACACTGGACTGGTTCCCTTCGGGGGTATCTTACCACTTCAGTCTGTCATCACACTCCTCCAGACTCCTGAACCAACCTCCACTCCGACGTCTCTGTGCACTATATCTAGTGGGAAGAGTTGCCAAGTGTTGATTCCCCGTCATCATCTTTCTGACACCAAGTCCTTCAAGGCCCTTCTGATCCACTTCCGAAGGACGCATCAAATCTCTCTAAACATCCATGAATTTACGACTTCCTTCCTAAGCCACCTTTTCCTCTCCGACTTTCATTTCTCCCTATATAACCCTACCGCTTGAATGACTCTTCCTTCTTCTTTACTCCTAGTCGTAACCTTCTATTTTTCTACGAAGAAATTAATTTCCTTGAAACTTTTATTACCTTAGAATCTCTATAAATGTCTAAACCCCTGATGATGCCATTTTAAAGTAACATCATCAATTGTCGAAGAGACACTTTATAGTCCGTTCAATTCCCTGTACCCTACACACACTTTCTCTCTCCTTTCACCTCTTTTGGACTTTGTCTGAAACCCCTTTTAGGTTTTCATTTATACGGTTGTGTATTTTTCTTTTGCTTTAAAGGTCCGTAACACCTACGAAAAGTTACCTACGTCTACTAAAGCCTGAACGTCACCATCATTTTGTAGTGCAACACACGAAAAGAATCGTCAAAGGCATTCTGGTCGTCATCGATACCATACATTCCGTCAGTTCACGGTCCAAACTTCAAAACAAAGAAAAAAAAAAAAAAAACGTTCTGTCTACACTATTCGTCCTTCCTTAAAACCTAATAAGGTTCTCTTAATGACTCTAGTATCAGGTACCTTGGGTCCTGACTATACTCATCTTCCGTTCTTTAATTCTACTTCTATACCACTAGACCATATTGTCCTAGAGCTCCTCGTTCATAGACAACGTCCTCAGAACCTTTTTTAGTGTCTAATCTTTAATCATCACTCAATTATTCAAAAGACTTTATAAATAAATCTTTTACTGGTTGACCCACCTACATTTGTAGTCCCTATACCCACTCAACGATTCCCACCCTGTTAACAATTACAGTGATATAAGAATTCGAGATTTCGTCGATACTTCTTCAGTCACCCAATTGGTTTACTTCAGTGTACTGTGACTTCGTAAACCCTAAATCTTTTTCTGACTTCTGGTACACTGTATTTGATGGACTTGAACACGTCAACTCTCACTACTCCTGTTTTTTCTTATATCAGTATAAGTATTTCCTTCCCCACAATGTTTGACCACTTCCTCCTTACTCGACCCCATTGGAACTCAAACTGGAACTCGAAAGACAAGAACTGAGTCTAGACGAACTACTACAAGCTAGATTGGGACCGCCCTGTTTCTCTCCGACTCTCATGTTTCCTCGGTTTTATTACCAGGCTCTTCCGTCTAAAACAAATAGTAAACCTAGGTTAAAGTACCAAATAAAAGTATCCCATGTTCCTGTTCTTCATACTACCACTTCTGAAGTGTCTCCTTCGTAACACTGACACCTTTTGATAGGTTTGGTTTCGGACCAAATTTGTAGAGTTAGGGAAACTCCTACAGGTCAATATATAAGTTCTCTGGTCACTGATCTTAGTGTAGGGTAGGGTCGTTACTCCAGTCTACAATAGGGACCCTCCTTTGGAACCTGTTAGGGGTTGTCGATATGACCGTCTTCTCTGACGTTCCTGAGGTCCGAACGTCGTCACGTCCTCTTGACAATTCAGGAGACCTAGATCGGTTTCGGAACGTTTTTAAACGTGGTGTAACGGGTCCACTCAGGGACGGTCCCCATGTATGTCCACCAGGTTTGAGGTGGGGGTACCGGTGGGGACACACCAGAAGTCTAAACAGTGTCTGGTAGGGTCCTCGACCAAGACCGTGGGGTGTCGAGGAGACGTTTGTCACAGACCATTGACTCCTCCTATAGTCCTTAGTCCTTTCCTCTCACTTCTGTCGTTCTCTCTCTGACCGTTATCGTTACCAGCGACTGTCTGACCGACCGCTCCGTCTCTTTCACATCCCGGTTCTTCCTACGGGACCCGGTTACGACACTTCTTCTCTTCTACTACGCGTACTTTAAAGTGTGTTGTGAAATGATTGTAGAGAAACGTCACAAGAACGAAACTCAAGAACTTTGAATTCTAGATGATTATGAAAGGAAACAACATTTAAGACACACTGTCTTTTATATCTGTTCCTAAAGGAAAACTTCACCCTTTAACTCAAGAGAGTAAAAATTAATGATACATACAATAAACATAAAATTTCTATTGTCTCAGTAGTTTCAGTATTCTAATGAGTTTCAAAACGAGAGTGTCAATGTTTGAGGGATCAGACCTAATGTAAAAAACACACATAAACATTATAAAGGGTTATCTAAGGGTTTGTAGAGTAATTTTCTTAAAATGTAGATATAAGAGTTTATTCTATAGAGAAAGGTAAAAAGACTCAAAACAACGTATACTTAAGTCTTCGCGTTCATTACTTTATGGTCTGAAAGGGAACAAAAGATCTGGATGAACACAAAGTTTAAAGTAAGTACTTTTAACTGTACAGTAAACCCTTTTACTACGATAGTTCTCCCTGACAAAAGTCGTAGTAATTATTCTTCGGACCTGAACATATATATATATACAGATAAACGGACTTGTGCACACGACATGATAAGTTTAAGAAAAGTAGTAATGAATAAAAAAGGACCACCTAAATAGTTAAAGACTCTCTCTAAAAAAAAAATTCTCATAGAGATAAATATACAAGGGGTTTTTACTCTGTAAAAATTTAACTTAGAAGAGATCGTACACCGTTAGTAGACCCTGAAATCAATCTTACGGAATAAAATTTTGGTCATTAATAAATCTATGTGATTAAAAAAAGAGAAGGAGTGCTGAGGAAAATACAAAACCCCCCAAGTGTAAAGTAGTAGTACTACATGTAAGAAATGACCGAGAAAGTGTCCATCGGGATCCCTCTAGTTGAAACCCAGACGGTCATACAACCTTTTGTGGAAATAAAAAAGAGACTGTCAAACTGACTCACAAATTAAGTCCAAGATTCACTATAAAAAGGAAGGAGTAGTTCAATGAATTATAGACTAGAAGGTATAGAGATCGATATTTGACCTTTATTTTGCGTTGGTTTACTACGTCCGTCTCAAACGGGTAGTACGACGAGTCGTCCATGGTTCGTAGTCGTCTGTCGAGAATAGTAGTAACAACGGTAGAAGTTTCTTACTGACGAATTCTTACTCGTCGTCTTCGAGTACGGACTTTTCCGTCTTACCCACTGTAGTCACATTAAAATTAACAATCAGGAACCCGTAGAAGTCGAAACCAACAGACGTATTCCACATTTCTATCACGGCAGAGAAGTCAATTTGAGTTCCGTTTTGTCATGTCGAACGAAATACAGACCGTACAAACATGATGAACATCTCCTCGGAGACGAAATTGACAGATTTACCTAAGACACACCTTTTTTACTTTTTTCTGACGAAACAAAAAGGGAGTTTAAAAGGAGGGACTCAAATAAGTAGAAATGTAGGTTTTGTCTGTGACAAAAATATCGGAACCACAATGGGGTCCTGAGCACGAAGGGTCTCTGGATCGGTAAGGTCAAAGTTCAGGGTCATTCATCCCGCTAACGGAGGTATAAGTACTGAGCGAGGAGGACAGAACCGGACAAAGGGTAGAACTTCCTGGGTCCTCCCCTCTCCTCCGTAGTTCCGTCTACCTAGACCTTAGAGAGAATCCGTCGAACTCTGACAGCCCCGAAACCCCACCTCCACACCTCCTTGACACTACGCCCAGTGCCGACCGTATCTCAGGTCCCTGTGTACACGGGGTTCCAAAGGACCCTATCCTCTACTAGAACGGAACTCCAGTGCAAAGTTAAAGTAAACTCCGGCACAGACACGGACAAAGAGGTTAGGACTATAGGGACTCCCTACTGTACCGTACTTAGGTGTTCTGGGTTCAGTGTCAAAGGAACTTCTAAATTACCTCTCTTATTACAAATATACCTAGGGACACTTGATCTGTCCTCGGTCCAGTTCTTTCTGGTTCTTTGCCACAGGTTGAGACGAAATAAGACAAGGTCGGTTCGGGACACTTGGGACCTACCCTCCTTTCTCCTGAGCCCCTCTAGAGAAGATCCATTGTCTGGGTCCACAAAACCGACTCGGAGGATGTACACCGGGAACGAGAATTCCCACAAAGGTCCTCCACTACAAGTTTTACGATCTACCCCACCCATAAGTCCATTCGAACCTCGTCACAAATGGTGGGTATAACCTTCGCAAGACATAAAGATTAGTAGTTACGAGACAGATACGTACAGACACCTAGTAGTCAAACCACCGTAAAGGGGGTGACCTGGAAGTGTACGAAGGGAGAGTACGAAGATGAAAGTTTCCAGGTTATTCTTTCCAGGTGTGATGTGTCGTGTTCTGACACCTTTTCGTGTGTCAGTAGGGTCCCTACCCCCCCTTCCCACACAACCCCCGCCCCCCCACCCCAATGATATTCGAGTACCCGAACCCGGATCGAAGGGGTAATCCTGGTCAATCATTGTTGTATTGATTCATACATTTCATCGCTAACAGGTTCTAGTATCCGGAGTCTTGTTGTCCCCGGGTCTTCAGGGTGACCTGTCGTTCCTTTCATACCCCAGTATGTGACCGGTCCTAATGTCAGTCAATAGGAATACTTCGTCTCGAGTTGTCCTCGGTAGTTCTGGTCGGTTCCTCTGCACTGACACTGTATCGACTAGCCAACCGTTTGGAAGTCCCTTAAGGACGGGACTTCCCCTAACATCTTGTCTTCACGTTCCTACGACCTTTAGGAACCAGTGTCCCTTGTCACTATAAATACATTGCTCTAGGTCGACATCGTAGTTTTAGACGTAGTGTTTAGAAATGGGGTCTTCTCTTTTAGTAACCCTTTTCCTTTAGACTCCAGTACCTGTCCTAGAGTCCTCCTGAGCTTAGATCCGGATCACCCCGGACTCCTACCTCGCAAGATAACGGGAATCAAAAAGATGTTTACCGGAAGGAGACCGGAGTAGGATTGATGGACGTGTAGAACTAAAGAAACGTACAAATGGAGTGAATCTCGATTACGTCAAGTTCTATAATTTTGTCTTTTGATAGTTAAGAAGTATAAACTAGTTTTCTTTGGAGGTGTTCTCTTCGTCCTTCACAGAGGAGAAGGGTGTCTCGACAGCCTACCGTCGGTGACAGGTCCACGTCCTGGGCCAGGGTCCTCCACAATAAATTTATGTGTTTGTAAAGTCCCCAAGAACAAGCTAGACACTTTCAAACTCCCCGTCGGAGACGAGAACCGGGTCGACTTACTGTACTTTACTTGGTCGGGAGACTCCTCCCTCTGAACCTCGAAGGAAGTGGTCGGTCTCTCGACCGGGAAGAGGGAAGTGGGTGTTGTTCGACTACTTGGACGTTCTGAAGAATTAATTTTCTTCTTACAGTTTCAGACGTACAGTAAAGTTACTCGTGTCTTACCAGTTTCTTGGTTTAGTGTTGAGATCCGACACTTTCTTTGTCCTACAATTATATTATAAGTTTGGATCATGTATGATAAATGTTGTTTATTATAATAGGAAGGGGTCAGTCATTCATCCACGTCCCCATCTTTGCAGTCCTTCCACCCCACGCTTCAAGAGGAGGGAGGACCAGAAGTTCCTAGGAGTAGGCACACCCTCCAGACCAGACCACGTGGGGTTCATTGGTCGAGACAGGGGTGGTGACTGTTACGACGAGGTGAACTTGACCAAAACCCTCACACTAAACGGTCACCTTGACCCGACACACGACCCCTGACAACGACTCATCTCCTCTGTATATTGAACACCCCCGGAGGGGTCTTGGTGTCGAGGGGACGGATGAGACGTGAGACGAGGTTCGGGAACGACTTACGAGTCGGTCGTAGTGGGGTCAACGAGGACGGTAGGTCGTAGGTCGGTGGTAGTGAACAAAGTTTCCTCTTTTGGTTCAGGGTCTTTCGACTCGTTCAGAGGGGTACCGTCCTGACTAGTCGTCACCTCAACCCTGGTCTCACGACCGACAACTTGAGGGGTCCGGGTGTGAGTCGGACTTCGAAATGGTTCCGGGACCTACATCGACGACGGTCGGGTCTACGAGTGAGGGGTGACTCTACAAGTCGAGTCAAGTCAACGAATCAGCACAGGTCGAGAAACGTTGTGGTACTTGACGTCGTGTGGTCCGAAGGGACAGGTAGTGGTTGAGAGTCTCGAACGAGTTTCAGTCCAGATAGTTCAACCACTACGGTAAGTTGGTAGAGTAGACAACAGGGGAAGAGAAGGACGGAAGTTAGAGAGGGTCGTATTCCCAGAAAAGTTTACTCAGTCAAGAAGTGTAGTCCATCGGTTTCATAACCGCAAAGTCGAAATCGTAGTCAGGAAAGTTACTTATAAGTGCTGACTAAAGGAAATCCTACCTGACCGACTTCGAGGAACGACAGGTTCCCTGAGAGTTTTCACAAGACGTTGTGGTGTCAAGTTTTCGTAGTTAAGAAACCGTGAGTCGAAAGAAATATCAGATTGAGAGTGTAGGTATATACTGATGACCCTTTTGGTATCGAAACTGATCTACCTGGAAACAACCGTTTCATTACACAGACGAAAAATTATACGACAGATCCAACCAGTATTGAAAAGAGGGTTCCTCGTTCGCAGAAAATTAAAGTACCGACGTCAGTGGTAGACGTGACTAAAACCTCGGGGGTTTTAATTTCAGACAGTGACAAAGGTGACAAAAGGGTAGATAAAGGGTACTGCACTACCCTGGTCTACGGTACTAGAATCAAAAAACTTTCGACTCAAAATTCAGTTAAAAAAGTGAGAGGAGAAAGTGAAAGTAGTTCTCCGAGAAATCAAGAAGAGTGAAAGACGGTATTCCTACCACAGTAGACGTATAGACTCCAATAACTATAAAGAGGGTATTTAGAACTAAGGTCGAACACGAAGTAAGTCGGGTCGTAAAGACGTATATTCAATTTTTTCCCACTGTTATATGTCGGAACTGTATGAGGAAAGGGATAAACCTTGGTCAGGCAACAAGGTACAGACCAAGATTGACAACGAAGAACTGGACGTATGTCTAAAGAGTCCTCCGTCCAGTCCACCAGACCATAAGGGTAGAGAACTTCTTCAAAGGTGTCTAACAACACTAGGTGTGTCAGTTTCCGAAACCGTATCAGTTATTTCGTCTTCATCTACAAAAAGACCTTGAGAGAACGAAAAAGTCACTGGGTCACCTACAACCGTTAAACTAGAGACCAAGGAGACGGAAAAGATTTAGGTCGAACTTGTAGACCTTCAAGTACCAAGTGCATGATAACTTCGGACCGAACCTCTTAAAACTCGTAACGAAACAATCACACACTCTACTCACGTTGACACGCCATCAAACTTGTAAGAAATCGTAACGGAAAGAAACCCAAACCTTACTTTTAACTGGGAAAGGTCAGGACACCGGGGACTACTCAAAGAGTTTAAACGACCGTATAACTCGCGTCGTGAAAGTGTCGTAGTAGAAAATCTTAAACTTTATCGAGTCGACCTTAAGGTAGTGGAGGTGATCGAAACAAGGTGACTCTACTACTACCGTGATAAAATTTTATGTTTGTGAAGTCCCCTACGACACGTCAGACACTTTCGAGACTCACCGACGGAGACGAGAACAGGGTCGACTTTCTGTACTCTACTTGGTCGTTCCCAGACGTCGTGTGTCACGTCACCGCCCATCTCTCGGTCTCCCCGGGGACTAAGATCCCCTCCGGGGGTTCTATTAGGTAGAGAAGATAAGTCGGGTGGTAAAGGGGTGTGCCTCGAGTCATGGTTACCGTCTAGTCTGTGGACCCCGGTCGAGTTCCACATTGTCGTCCTGGGACACCCCGGATGGGTCCTGTCCGGAAGGGGGAATAGGAGACGAAATCGATAAGAGACTTCAAGAGTCTATTATCATGAACTACGTTTAAAGGACTCAAGAAAACGTCTACACTTGGTGGGGGGTGGGGGTGGGGGGCCGGTGGTGGTTTACCTTCTTGATGAACTACTGGTGCTCGTGTGTCGGGGTCCGGAGGACCTCGGATTTCTGAGTATTAGACTTGGTGACACTGTGGTGGGACGACGGAGTGGTAGTCGGTTAGTCTCTTAAAACGTGTTCGACTAGTATATGGAACGTTGTGGTTGGGGGGGAAGTGGATGGGAAATTTTCACGGAACGACTGAGACTACGACCCTCCCTAACCCCCGTCCTCCTCTTCCCCTGCTGTCTCCTACTCTACCGACCCACTGTAGTGGCTGAGTTACCTGTACTCAAACTCACTTGAGGCCCTCAACCACTATCTGTCCCTCCGGAACGTACGACACTAAGTACCCCAGCGTTTCTCAACCTGTACTGACTCTCTGATTTGACTTGACTTGACTTGACTTATGTACCTACGTACTTCCTTATTATTCGAAAGGTATGGGACTTACTATTATGAAAGACTTTAAACAGAGAGTCTACTTGAAACTAGTATTCTCTTGGTCGTAGATAATCAATGAATTTACGTACTATCGAGATTCTATCATTATTTTTGTAACTGTGAATGTTTTTATTTTTTATTTTTATTTTAACGGAACGGTTTTGGGAGTCCCTCGACCCCCGAAAAGTCTCGTACTCGGTGAATCAGAGGAACGTACCGGGACGTTATTCCGAAAGTGACGAGGTTTACAATGGTGGTTTTAGAACCGAAAGAGACGGGTGAACCAGTGACGGAGAACATACTACAATACTTGGAGGTATGTATCAAGAAGTCCATAAGACGAATCGTCTGGATTAGGGGACTTAGATAAATAGTGGAGGTGACACATTTAATATACCCTAAACTTACCGAATCACCAAAGGGATAAAAGAAATTAAATTCGGACTTAAAAAGTTATTTCTCAAGTACTAGACTCGGTATCAGTCATGGTCTAGAACAAAAACGACTGACATATCTCGAAAAGGTAGAAACTGATGTTTCTTGTATTAGTTTACCCAACATCATAATTGGTAGACCACTACAGGTACGCATCTCAACAGAGAACCCAACAACCTTTGCCCACTAACATACTGGTCGCACAAGAGAATTGTTTTAAGACAATCTAAAACGGGACGAAGTAAAACATAAGGTTCCGGTTTGAAAGGACAATAGGGTCCATAGAGAACTTAAGGAAGAAAACGTCAGGTTAGGGGATATCACTTTTCCTGTAGAAAAAACCACAATCAAGATCTTCCACAACATTCAGAAGTATCTTGGATCAGTTGACATCTAAGAAGTTATAATCACCAACCCCGTATTTGAACCTAATGACACTACTACTCACCAAACGGAAATTTTTGTTTGGTTCTAGTAAGACAACAAAAACTCCAATGGGGGTTCATAACGTAAAACCTAAGAAAGTAACTAATACTTCTGATGAGGTAAAGAATATTCCCTAAGACCGGGTGTCATCATCTATATTATTACCAGTAGAGTTGATGTAAGCAGGTAAGGACAGGTAAAATTAAATAACTAAAAATTCTACAACTACAAGTTAGAACTACACAGGACGAACTGGTGTAGGTTAAATGGAACTAAGTGCCTGGATTGTTAGGACCAAGGAGAAATTCTAACAAGAAATGTGGTGACCTGGAATGAAAATGGTGGTCTGTGTGTGTGTTGATTCACAGTAAAGACGAAACCTGGTCGGTGAAGTAAGAAAGACCAACAACAATGAGTCAGAGATTCGGTACAGTTTGAGAAACGTTACAGTATCTGATGTTGTGAAGTCCTAGGAGACAGGAGGTGATAGAGGACCTCAAACGAGATTAAGTACAGGTAACTCAACCACTACCATAGATTGGTAGAGAAGGAGACGGTGAGGGAAGAGGAAAACAGAAGTTAGAAAGGGTCGTAGTCCCAGAAAAGGTTACTCGAGAAGTGTAGTCTATCGGTTTCATAACGTCAAGGTTGAAGTCGTTGTCAGAAAGATTACTTATAAGTCCCAACTAAAGGAAATACTAACTGACCTCCTCCTTTTCCGTTGTGTGAGGTTATAAGAACGGACCTCTTGAGGTACCTGTCATCTTTTCCGTTTTTCTAAAAAAGACCTCGATAATCATTAACAGAAGAATAGAAGAGGACATCGTGTGACCTGTAGAAGACCGGACCCTCCGAGTAGAAGGTCACAGTATCGAAAAACGAAAAGTATGACAGGTACCCCAAGAGTTTCGTTCTTATGACCTCACCCAACAGTAAAGGAGGAGACCACATGGTGCAAAATAGTCTTGAGAAGTGATACTGAGTAGGTAAAACCCACAGGGACGTGTCGCACCGAGTATCGAAGTAACTCAATACGTTCGGGGAAGTCGTATTGTTCCGACATTAGGTACTTCCCCTGGTTAGGAAAATGGTGAGGGGTTTGGAAAAGTACCCGAGGTTTTAGTGACGTTTACCACTGACGTCGGTACTTTAATTTCCTACGAACGAGGAACCTTCTTTTCGATACTGTTTAGATCTGTCGTATAATTTTTCGTCTCTGTAATGAAACGGTTGTTTTCAGGTGTATCAGTCTCGATACCACAAAGGTCATACATGTCTACACTCTGGGTTTGTTATTTTTTTTCCGACTCACGGTTTCTTAACTACGGAATCTTGACATCCCGACCTCTTCTGAGAATTCTGAGGGAACCTGTCGTTCCTATAGTTTGGTCAGTTAGGATTTCCTTTAGTTATGACTTATAAGTAACCTTCATCGGCGTGCAAGACCCTTTGTTTGAGTGAGTCTTCCTGTTACGTCTATCACCTCACGTTAAATAATGTGGCCGCCCGGGTTCCGTCTCAGAGAAGATTCGGTTCCAGGGACTGGTCAAAAACACTTTTGGAATATATGGGATTCACATGTACGAGTTTGGGTGGAGGGGTTTAAGGAACTTTGATCAGACCTGTTCCTTTTCTCTCTATGGTAGTTTCAATTGGGTACTAAGTACACAGTATTCGGGTCTATCAATTTGTCACCTGTAAATATATCCGGACACCAGTATGGGGCTATTTGTATTACCCTAAATGTTGAAGCAAGACAATGTCTCTATTAATCGTATAATAAAATCCGTAGCTTCTCAGATCCATGTTCAGGACTCCGAGGAATTAGGTCCCCAAGACCAAAAGGTAACCATACAGTAAAGGTATCTATGATTCGTATATCGAGTTTCAGGTGTCAGGTCGGGTTCTAGTTCATGACGAAAGTTCTACCTCGGACAAGACAAACAAAGGAGAAAGTTTTCCTGACTACGACTTCGACTTCAAGGTTATGAAACCGGTGGACCACCCTTCACGGTTGAGAACCTTTTCTGGGACTACGACCCTTTCTATCTTCCGTTCTCCTCTTCCCCTACTGTCTCCTACTCTACCAACCTACCGTAGTGGTTGAGTTACCTGTACTTAAACTCGTTTGAGGTCCTTTACCACTTCCTGTCCCTTCGGACCGTACGACGTCAGGTACCATAGTGTTTCTCGACCTGTACTGACTCGTTGACTTGTCGTTTGGAAGGGATAAATAGAATTCTCCGAACATTTATAATTTGTTTCCCCTTCGTTTCAGTAGAATCCCCCTTGAACGAACACGGAAACTCTACGTTTACAGGGTGGACCGGAAGAGTCCTTGAGAATGAAGACAGTAGAAAAATTTTACGTTTAAAACTTTTCTCCCACTTCATTAAATCTTTAACTGAGTAGTTTCAATTTATCTTTAGAATTCATATATAAATAGATAGATCTGTTCACTCAAAATAAACAAGATAGACGGTCTTTGGATTAAAATTAGGTTGAAGAAAACATTTGACTACCCAAAATGTAACGAAATGGACTGATATTCCGACTTTAAAATTTTGTTCTTGATACTCCAGACAAACATACAAATATATACAGGAACAGAAACCTATTGTAACGACTTCAATTAAACATTTAATCGGTATAAATTGACTGGATTTCTTTTCATTCGTAAATATTTCGTCTGTTAAGATTTATATTCTCTTTAATTCGATTTACTTCAAAGTCAAGTCAAGTCAAGTCAGCGAGTCAGCACAGGCTGAGAGACGCTGGGGTACTTAGCGTCGTGCGTTCCGGAGGGACAGATAGTGGTTGAGGGCCTCAAGTGGGTCTGAGTGTAGGTAGCTCAGTCACTACGGTAGGTCGGTAGAGTAGGAGCCAGCAGGGGAAGAGGAGGACGGGGGTTAGGGAGGGTCGTAGTCTCAGAAAAGGTTACTCAGTTGAGAAGCGTACTCCACCGGTTTCATGCATTTGACCCTTTACATATAATAATTTAATTATGTACCATAATTACAAGTTCAAACAACTAGATTAATTATTTCTGTACAGAAGTCTCAATAGTTGTAATTCATATTATGAAAAAAAAAGATGAAAACGTAGATTGAAAATAAAAAATAAAAAATAAAAATCAAAAAATAAAAAATTTAAAATTTTAGAAATTAAGAATGTACGCAAGGGTTTGTACTTGGGGGGAGGGTGGAGGGAGGGGTGTCATATTATGAAAATGACGTGGATCCAAATTATTTTTAATTTACTTTAGAATAATATAGAAAACGTTTAAACAGTCTCTCTTTTTATTGGACTATACCATTTTGAAATAAATAAATAAAAAAAGTTATAAAACTCTGTTCTAAGAAAATCTTACACGGTACTAGTGAGGGAAGGATTATAATCCAATCCCTAAAATAATAATAATAATAAAAAATTTAAAATAAATAAAAAAATAAAAAATTTAAAATTTTAGAAATTAAGAATGTACGCAAGGGTTTGTACTTGGGGGGAGGGTGGAGGGAGGGGT